>CP129447.1:38847500-39202500 GCA_030445155.1 Quercus variabilis
ACAAACAATATCCCAAATAATTAACAAGAATGTAAATAAGCAATAATAATATAAATTTAAGTAAATTTAGGAACAATCTCACAGTGTTATAGAATCACACAAAAAGTGTTATCCTTAAAAGTTGATTTGTGCCACCTAAAGTAAAACTTGGTGTGATTGGTTCTCTTGGCCAAACAACCTCACAAGATTAGACTATAGCATTGACTTTTGTGCTATACGTACTTCCACTCACAAAAGGTTCAAGAACAACCTTCTATTGTTCTTCCTTAAAAAAAAAAAAAAAAACAAATATTCTTGTAGAAAAATATGTGGGAGAGAAAGATAATAGAGTTTTGTATATCTAAAATATAGAGTAGTAAAAAGATCCTTTAAAAAATGTATTATGATGAGTATTATATAAACTACTTATGAAGGTAATAGTCTATAGTTATTGGTTATTAATAACCCTTAAAAGTCCAACGGCTATATTATCAATTATTGTCTAATGGCTATTTTTCTCATAATTTTTCAATGGCTATTTTTCTTATAAATTTTCAACAGTTAAAAAATAAATAAGAATAAAAGTGTTTAGAACAAACGCCTACACCAACAATATTCACAAGACGCAAAGAATTCCCCCTTATTTGAATGGTTCCAATCCTTCAGTTATCTGTGCTTCCCTCTATATAATCAACCGATCTATAATTGATTGTTCTTATCCTCGAAGGGGAAAAAAAGTCTTGGTTTAATTAGAGGATATTGGACTCCTTCCACGTTGACAGTGACTAGTTCTGGTAATGCCATTTTGCAAGTGGCTAAGGCTAAGTCTTAAATAAATTTGGTCAAAGTCAATTTTGACATACTATCATTAATTGGACTCACCAATATATTAATAATAATAATAATAACAACCATTATAAAGGGGCCTACATATAGGGGAGTCAGGTCAGCTAAGCGGTAACTCAAGCAAAGACCACAAAGAACAAGCTACAAAGCCAAAAAGAAATTGTGGTAAAGCAAGGATCTAAGTTTATTTGAACTCTTGAGAGATGTACGTGACAAGGCCTCTTTCATTATACAGAAAGTCTCCTGATGCGCTTTCCTTGCCTCCGCCAGAGGGTCCGAGTTCTGGTATTTTGGTCATCCAAGATGAAGAAGCTGAACCCACTGCATGTTTCGGATTGTTTAGGAGTAATGACATCAAGGACCTTCCTTTTCCCCAGAACAAGAGCCTAGAACATCGATACACAACAGGCATCGGGGTCGCGTGTAACACAGCTCATCATTTTCAGAATGTTATCTTCATTCCAGTCCTTAATCAGCCACTGTCTTCCAACCTCTACTATGCGATACAACCACACGGGAAGGATAAAGGGTATGCATTACTTATCACAAACAACGCTTACTTAATTACCTTAAGATTATGACTATCATTACTCATTATTGATATTTGTTTATTATATGTTGAAACTATCTTTGTTTACAATTTAATTACCTATCCTGATGCAAAAGAATTTCCCAAGACTGATGCAACTAGGAGCACTGAACGACCTGAACTGTAGGCTGCCAGGCCATATAAAGTAAGGGAGAAGTTAATTGATGACCGAGGAGTTTGGTTTAGGAAATATTTTTAGAAATATTTTATGAGAAAAAAACTAATTAATTAAATTTTTTTTTTACGGTTTTTTATGTTTTTTATGAAAGTGGTGTCAAAAGTTTTTTAAAATAATTTATTAACCATTGTTTTAAAAGCCGCTGTTAAAATGACCTAATAAGAAATAGATCTAAGCCTATCATTGATGACATAAATTCTAGCTCCAACATTAATTAGTTTTGCCTGTTTTGGCAACTTGCATTTTACCATTGACAGGCAATATAATTGGTGACTTGTTTGCCCAATGATAGGAATTTCTGGCTGCTGAGTATACGTAGTGGATGTTTCTGGAGGTGGAGGAGTGCCTAGCAATTTTAAGAAAAATGAAAATAGAAAGTTTAAGATTGATGAAATGTGGGTGGGAGACCCGGCTAGATGCTTCTCTATCAGCGATGCTTGGGAACTAATTAGATATAGACAGCAATTCCCCTTCTCGGCGAAATACTTCTCTGTTTTTAGAAAGCCATTCCTAGACACTTAACATGGTCATCTTGTTGCCTACTGTACAACAAAGACTGAGTAATTGAGATAAAACTATTATCATATTGACACCATATAGTTTAGTTTAGTTTTTCTTTTGCAGACTAAGCCAAATCCTTTTGTTGTGTACTTGTGTTTAAGTTAAGAGGCGTTTCTGGTTCATAGTCCTCTAGTCAACTAATGTCAATGCAAGTTTGTTTTCTTCCCTGGGGTATGCCTGGCCCTATATGCCCCAGTGATGTTGTTCTTGATTTCTTTAGTTTTAATATAAATTTACTTACCAAGAAGAAGACATGTTTTACTAATTAATTGCTCTAATTCATATTCCAATTGTTTTCTAGGGAAGCATTCACAAATTCAAAGGAGGATCATACGGACGTATGCTGTTTTAGTAGCAACACTTGTGATTTACCAACACAATGTTTGGATCCCAATAATGTATATCAGCAATTTGAAATGCGTCGCCAAGGAGGGACCATGAATAATTGGGGTGGTTTTGTTGCCAAATCCGTAGCTCTAGATGGAATTCCTCCATATTTTTTGGGGAAAAAAGGGTGGAAAGTATGTGCCTCAACTTCCCCTGATTTCGAGTTAGGTGAAGCACAAGGCCTAGACACTGCCCTCCGTGTGCACCTACCAGAATTCAACTTACCATTATCCAATATGAGCTCACAACCTGTGGTTGTGGGAAAATGGTACTGTCCCTTCATGTTTATTAAGGAAGGAATAAAGACATTGAAGGATAACATGGGAAAATCAATATATTATGAGATGACACTTGAGCAAAAATGGGAACAAATATTTTCATGTGAGAATAATTATAGTTATGGCAATACTGTGGTGGTGGATGCTGTTGTTCAAGTAGAAGTGGTTACAGTTTCTGGAAGAGAAGCTCAAATTGATGATAGAAATGTGGCTGACGGGTTGGTGTGGTTTAGGAGTTCTAGTAATGTGGGACAACAAAGCAGTGTGGCTTTGAGTCTAGCAATAGTTGAGAGAATGAAGTGGGAGCAGGAAAGGGCTGGGTGGGTTGTGGGGAATGAAAGGCATGTGACAGTGAAAAGAGTAGAGGAGTTTGGGGGGATAGGTGGGTGGAAGAAATTTGGCTGTTATGTTTTGGTTGAGAGGTTTGTATTGAAGCGACTCCATGGAAGTTTGGTACTGAACTATGATTTTAAGCACACTCATCAGATTAGATGCAAATGGGAATAAGAGTTGCTGCTATTCTTTGGAGCGCCCTTGGCAACCCTTTCATCTTCTACATAAATTTGATTGTATTGTTGTTCATTAATAAGAGTTTCATTTGGTTGAGAGGATAAATGTTAGGATTAGTGCCCTAAAATCCTATTGTTTGCTACGTATGACATTATATTCTATGTAATAAACTTGTTTTTATTATTATCTAAAATAATGGTAGCATAAATGTTTAGACATTATCATATAGTCCTTAAGATGCATTGCACACTACAACAAATTTGACTTTTTTCAAGGGGCAAAACCCTTGAAAAAAGTATTAAAAAACCTTGAGAAAAATTATTTTAAGAGTTCTATTAACCCTTGATAACCTTTGAAACTTATACCATCGAAAATGAAATTTTGAAGGCTTTCATGGCCCTCAAAATTAGTGCTCTAATCTTATTTTAAGGGTTAATAAACCCTTAAATAACCTTTTACCAAGGTTTAAAAGATTTACATTTACAACCCTTGATAAATAATGTTATTTAAGGGGGTCTCTTGACCCTCAAAATAAGATTTTATTTTTATTTTTTAAAACCACAATCATGCACAATATATACACACACAAATTTACAATTGTTGAGATGATATGCTATGATATTGATGTATAGCAAAAGTGATATTGTTGGTCTTAAAAGTGATATGTCAATTATTGTTTAAGAGAAAGATATCAACAACCACACTATACAAAGACCAAATCTGTTTGAGAGTTAAAAGTTTTGATACATTTTATTCTTCATCATCATTTCCAAAGCAAGAAGTCATCAGCTAGTGCAATTGAACATTTCAGCCATTATGGGTGCCCTCAAGTTTCTGAAAAAGAGAGAATGATACAAATTATGAAATTGAAACATGTAAGGAACACCAGAAGAAACACATGAAGAATAACCTAAAAGCAAGAACAGACTTCAGTGGAACCAAAACTAGTGAGATACCAAATTATCCAATAAATAAGCTTACACCTATATAAAATAATAAAGGGCCACAACATAGATCTTAAAACAAGCATGGAAATCATGGCATCCTTTATTAGAGACACCCATTCCTACTCCAAACCACAGCTGTGATAACCTTTCAAAAAAAAAAAAAAAAGGCACATATGCAGATCAAATGTAGAGGATTATATGAATCTATTATGTTCCATGAACCTTACCAAGGAGCAATTCATGACCATCACTAGATCAATTACTTATGATTGCTCAAAAGTCCCTCTCCTAATCTTTAATAACTAGTCCCAAGTACAAGAGATTCACTGAACAATGGTTGATATCTGGTGATTTCAACATTACAGTTTTGAAAGGCATTCGGTTTGCAGAAAAAATACTATTGAGATAGATCATGCAACAATAGTACTTGTGTAAAATTGACCAAATTTCAACATATTTAATAACTTGCCAAGTTCTATGATTTTAACAGTCTTTATAGGGACCATTAATGACATGTGGTCTTCAATTTATCTAGGCAACTACAAAGTGTTCCAACCTTTCAGATGATGATTTAGATTTATGCTTCACTGATTTTATATTCTGTAATGTATCAACAAGAGATGTGTCCAGTCCCTTTCTTGGAGGATCAACCACAATTACATCAGATCCCACCATCCAAAAAAGCGGTTCCTGTTTACTTGAAAATACATGATTGAATTAGTCCTGAACCATTCCATAGCTAAATCAAAGGCCAAACTCTAATATTATTCTATACAAGCACCATTTCATTTCCTGTAAAATAAAAGAATTTCATGCTGAAAAAAAATTATTGCAATAAGTATTAATCACATGTCGAATTATCATAAATTCCTTAAATTATGGGTTAAATGTCAACCTTTGAAGCATCTGCATGATGCCAACTGATGCTGCTATCTACAATTTTTGGTAGGCGGTCAGCTGTCATCTCAAAAGATAACTTTTATTCCTTATTAATCTCAATGCATTTGACAGACCTGAAAAACAATAATGACAACAATGAGTTAGAAATTTTGAAAATAAAGAGTAAGACTCTAGGCCCCAGTGCATTAATAACTATCTTGGTTCTTGCCTGCATTTTCTAGTAGTTGCTAATGATAATCCAATTACACCAGCTCCTGCATACAGATCAGCAACAGATGCAACAAAGTAGCATTGGACTGAATATTATTATTACTTGTGTCAAAATAAGATAAAATTATGCATGTCTTGCTATCAAGTTCTAGTTATCTAAAATAAAAAACTGAAAATAAACCTAAATGATGCAACAAAACATAAAAGTACAAAAACTTGGGCATCCCAAACAAAAGGCAGGATCTAAATCCCAAGACTCATGTTCTTTATGCTTTCCAGCCCATAAATCCTATCTTTTCATGTTTCATGTTCTTAAGCTCTAAGGATATGATAAATGCAAGTACATGGCAATCAAAAGAGGAACCAGAAACAGTCTACCAGTCCACTGTTTCTATGACTAAAACAGTTTTTTTTTTTTTTGGGTGAAAAATTTATTTGGTCATTTAGAAAGTGTTAATGCAGCAAATCAGAAACTCATTGGCAAGCTGAGCAGAAACTTTTCAAGAACTGCTAAGAACTGTCAAAAAATAGACAACAAGAACAGCCCAAAAATAGTATAAGTAAATATCAAATAATGGGGGATCAAGGGGATTCTAAGTAGATGTATAGCCACATTTTTAATGCTCCCTAGTATTAGAAAATCCAAATCCAAATACTAGTGCTACCATGTTTTGGCACGTTTTCATCAGAGATAATGGTTGATAAGAAATTCTATTAGCATTCCAACTCAGAAATGAAGGAAAACTGCTTCTTTGATTAAAATTTGAATATTAGTCTTTGTTTTGGATAGCTGGTTTGGTTTCTCATGAGGTATGCCAGCTTTGTGCCTTCTTTAGCCAATTCATGAAGATGAAACACCATCTATCAAATCAACCCCATAAAGTCCTTTCTAACATATGATTTTTTCTAGTTGACATAACTAGAACTTAGGGAGAAGGGCAGAACAGAAAAAGCCTTTTAGTAAATAAAAAAAAGGGAGTCTACAAGTCAGAACAGAAAACAAATCTGTTGAAAGAAATAAAAGACAAAGCATAACAGAGCTGATACTTTTTTACATCAGCCTAGAATGAATCTAGGGGGATTAGAATGTGACAAGACTAAAGTAGAGAATGTAAAGGTACTTGCAAGTACTGAGAAAGCAAGCATAAAGAGTTAATGCCAATGAAGAGTAGGAAGTCAAGAAATTAATAAAATATAAAAAGCATATGGTACAAAAAGCAATACATAACTATAGAATGCAGGTTTTTCCCCCCTTATCTCAAACTTAAAGAACAATGAGAAACAGCAGTAATGTGTAAGCATAGATAGCTCCACAAACATACAAATATCGATTGGCTTTACAATAACACCTGCAGACAGAATGTGGATCTGGATGAAAGAGACACTGCAAGAAAACTTTGCACAGATAACACAATACATAGCCACAAAACTAGCTTAGCTTGGCTTTTGCAAATGGCTTACCTTGGCATAGTAGTCCTTCCAGACTCTGCGAGCAATCTGATGACCACCCAAATCAAATGCTTTGAACTTAATTTTTCCAATACTCAACTCCTCTGATGTAGGGGGGAATGGGCAGAGTGGCTGTGTGTGGGGGAAGTAAGTAGTAAGTTAGGCAACGTGTGGAAGAATTAAAAAAAATGGCATCTCAAGTTTTAGAAACTTGAGATTCATATTAAAAATCGAGTCTCAATGATGCGCTTTGCGAGTGTTTTGCTGGTGAAAATGCCACACAAATCTCGAGTTTTAGAAACTTGAGTTCTATAAAGCCCTATAGCGGCGTTTTTCTGCAAAAAAATTTTTATAGTGCCCAGGCCAGGTTCAGCGAGCCATATAGTGGCGTTTTTAAGCTCTATAGTAACGTTTTAGAGACTTATAGCGGTGGTTTTCTGCAAAAAATTTTTAGTTTCATACAGCCCTATAGCTCTATAGTGACATTTTTAAGTGCCTATAGGGGCGTTTTCTGGAACTTAAGTCTTTAAACTCGATTTTTACTTGAATTTTTTTCCACTTTGGAGCAATCCGCTTATAAAGCAAGACTTAAAAACTCAAGTTTTATCATGGAACTCGAGTTTTAGACACTCAAGATGCTAGTTTTCAACATTGTTTTGAAACGTAACAACTATCTAATTTTTTTTTTTTTTTTTTTTTTATATTTATTGTTAAATGGAAAAAAAATTCTCTGATGTAGGGCATTGTGTCAGCTGTTGCTGTACTAATCTCTGAAAATCAATCAAAGAAGGCTCAACATCGCCCCATGACACCCAAAAAAAAATTGCCCAAATGGACATACGACAATGCAAGGATCATGATATTCCATAACAAATATCATCCCCCTAATTTGAACCTTCATAATTCATAAAATTCACACACATTTTCAGCTTAACTAGGCCTTGCACAAAGAACATGATACTCCAAAACTATGCCGAGAGCCCTGAAGCCAAACCTCTGATAATTAAAAATTAGAAAGACAGAGAGAGAAATACGCATTAGATCCAAATACTACAAACGAAGACAAAGAGAGTGCCCAAGCATTTTCCACACAATAAAACAACAAACAATATAAATTAACGCATACATCAACAATCGCGTAGTAACTCAGCAATTGATAAACTAATAGTTCTTGAATCCAAAGCGAAATAGAGAATCAATATTCATTCATCAACACAGTCAGAATACGAAAAGGCAGCGAATTCAAATTGATTTTCACAAGCCTCACTGATCCAAACAAGCAGTGCAGTTATACTAAGATCTGATTCGATGAGAATCTGAATAAAAAAAAACAACAAGTGTATTTTGAGGGACCTAATAACCTTTGAGATAAAGTTTAGTAATATCGCCCTTCTATGTATAGATTGTATCGACATATTTTAGTAAACCCTCGATAAAAGAGGTTCGAAATAACTAAAGTTAGTTGTAGTGGTATGTGATTTATGTGATTTAGTCACAAAAGATATAAATTACAAGTTTTTTATAAGCTCAAAATCTTAGTTTGTAATCGGTACTAAAATTGGGCATTTTATTTATGAAGATTATAACATGTCAATTAAGATGATTTGTTTTGATTATGGAAGTGAAGACTTCTAATTGATATGTTAATATGTTAAGTATATAAAATATATTGACCTTGACCATTGTGAGATTTATTATTTTATTAACGACTGTCAAATGAATAATGAATCTCACGATTTATCATTTACATAAACTCTCAATCTTGAGGGAATAGTGATCCTGATCATGAAATGTAAGTTGCTTTGATATACTAGGAGTGAGATATAGACAAACGGTTAAAATCTCAGTATGTTGGGCAACCACACGTAATATTGAAAGGACACATATTCTCAAGATGAAATTCAGTCTTTTTATAGAGATATAGAATATTCTTTTGAGATAAGTTTAATGGATTTGGTTATTCAGAGTGTTAGGCCTAACAACTTTAGTAAAGAGGTACTAAAGTTTGTATTTTATAAAATTAGATTTTATAAAGTATATATGAATAACTTAAAGGATTAAATCGAGTATTCAAGGATCAAGATGTAGTAATCTTCAAAATGACAATTATATATTATGATTTTGTATTACTACGAATATTTTAATGAAGGGGTTATATGTTTAAGAAAGTCTTGGGATATAATTTATTAATAAGATCTAGAGTGCAATTATATTTCTATAGTGGTATTGAATATAATTAATGGCAACTTTGGGCTTGTCAAGAGTTGACAGATAAGTTTAAAGCCCATTAGAGCTAGAGTTTTATTTGTCCCTTTTGGTCCCACTCCAAGCCATACACTAAAGCCCAATTAGGTTGGTCCAAAAAACTAACCCAATTAAATAATCAGTTATTTATTTAATAAAAGTTATTAAATAAAGTAATTGCTAAGTGCAGAAATATGTATGACTAAAAAGGGGAAAGATTTTGAATTTTTTTTTTTTTAGAGAGACACTTGGTAATTCTCTTGAATAAGTACATATAGAACTAATTGAGACCACACATTTTGGACACATTGTGGAATTAAAGTGAAGATTGAAGGCTTCCTAAGTTCAATCCTCATTTGTTTTGAATTTTGCTGCATCAAGATACGCTTTCTTGTTCTTTGTTTCTAAAATTTTGATGTTGCATGCTATCTCACATGAATGAAGTAAATCCATTTATATTTTGCTACGTTTTTTTGTATGAGATACAAAACTGTATTTTCCAAGTGTTTTCCTAACATTCGGTATCAGAGCGGTCTTCAATCTCATGTTTGTATAACGTGTTGAGTGAGTTTTAGAATCAAAGAAAACTATTTTCATGTTTTTGAAATTCAGCGGTAATTTTTCTGCATATTTTAGAACTATTGTTTGATAAAACTGATATTAATGTTATGATGTTGTTTAAGTTTGATTTTAACTGTGTCATGATGAACTTAGAGACTATAGCATCAATGAAATTTAGTTTTGATCTCAATCTCATTCTAATATGATCAAGGAACTATGTTTTGTTCAAGTGAAACATCAAAAACAGTTCCTAGAAAAAATATGAAAAATTCAATTTCATGAGTCTCGACTAATCAAGAAATCCTTTTGATCAATCAAACAGGAATCAGGAATTGATTGAGTCATCCAAAGACTTTGTGTTGAATTTCTTCAATTTTTCGATCGATTGAGAATTCCTTTTAATCAATCAGATGTTCCTTTCAATCAATCGAATAGGAATCAAGAATTGATTGAGTTATCTAGAAACTTTGAAATGGATTTATTAAATATTTCAATCGATCAAGAAATACCTTTGATCGATCAAATGAGCTATTTTTTGAAATTTCACTAAGTTTTAAAACATAGATAAAGTGCAAAGCCATGTATGATGAGATTACACATTTTTTTTCCAAATAAAAACCTTTCTTTTAAAATTTCTAGTGGGAGAGAGATTCAAGGGTTGACTCTCACGGCCTCCATTACTAGTTCATAGTAAAGTGAAGTAGGCACCTTGTCTTGGCCTCGAGCCTTGCATTCCATGTGGAGGGTGTTTATTTCATAGTACTACAAGGTTGAACTTCTAGTTTTATAGTGGTGTGAGCAAACACCTCGTCTTGGCCTCGAGCCTTGCATTCCATGCGGAGGGTGCTCTATATCATGGTACTACTAGATTAAACTTTTGATGATAGATGAAATGTGGCTACACATGACTCTAGGTAATGGTGTACATTAGACTAAATATTATAATATCCTCTATGCTGAGTTCTTAGTATTATTATTTAGAGGCTAAATGAACAACGGCATATTATTAGTGTTTGGTAAGAGTTATCAAGATAGCACTAATAATGAAAGATATTTTCAATCAATCATAGTATTTAATGTTCACTCTATGCTGAGGGATATTGAATATAGGATTGGATTATTGTTGCATATTTTATATTATGGTTTTATTGAAGTTCCATACTATATGTTTATAGGCTAAATAGACAATGTCCAGTTTACTTATTATATTCATGTTTATTGTTTTCAGATTTAATCATGGCATCTTTTAGCCTACTTGTTATTATTCTTAATCAAAACAAACTGATTGGATCACACTATGTTGATTGGAAAAGAAACTTAGACATTGTTCTCATCACTGAAGAGCACAAATTTGTGCTTAATCAACTATGTCCAAACTTTCTTTCATTAGATGCTCCTTCCAAGGAAAAGCAGCGATATGATCGTTAGCAGAAATCTAATGAGATGGCTAAGTGCTATATCCTAGCATATATTTCAAATATTCTACAGCATCAAATGCAGGATATGGAACTAGTTTCAGACATAATGTTAAGTTTGAAGGAGATGTTTGGTGAGCAAGGCCGTTTAGCTAGGCAAGGCACTATGAGGCTTATCTTGAATACCAAAATGGCTTAAGGGACTCCTGTAAGAGAGCATTGTCTTAAGATGATCTCTTATCTGAATACACTGGAGGTTTTAGGTGGCAACATTGATGGAGAATCCTAAGCGGATATGATATTCCAATCATTGCCAGAATTATTCAAAGAATTCAGACTTAATTATAATATGAACAAAAAGATTTATACCTTGTCTGAATTAATGAATGAATTAGTGGTACTAAAAGGCAACCTTGGTACAACCAGTGTTGATACCAATATGGCTGAAGCTTCCTCTTCTAAGCCTAAGTTGAAAGGCTAGGGTGGTAAGAAGAAGAAGAACTTCACCAAACTTTGTATCACTTGTAACTTAGATGAGCATCTCAATGAACAACTAAGCAATGTGAGCTTTGTGGTTCATTTTTGTGATGGGTATGGTTGGTTGATCTTTTATCATTTATATTCATATCATTCTTTTTGACGGGAAGGACAAAAAAATTATAAGAAAAATGCATAAATAACCATCTCACTACTAAAACTCGTCAATCATAAACATCTATGTGTAGTTCAGAAAAGCTATGCTCGGTAAGGTATAGCATTGGCAAAGCAAAATCAAGATGCTTAGCTTACATAATTGGGTATTTTCTTTTCTCTCTCCTATATGCCCATGCATGATATACTTAAAAGAAAAAAAATATGCAAAGAACATGAAAAAAAAAAAGAATCAAAATGCTTTTAATATGGTTGCAAGCATGTTTTTAGGAGATGTGAGAGTTATATGATGTACCTCAAAGGTGATGGTCCCCAATAAATAGTTATGATTGTGTATGGGTGTAATTGATCTTCTCGTATCATTACTCTTCATAATATGAATCACTTATGCTTTCTTACAAAGTTTTCACACACAACACGCATATTGTTTACTTTTCTTGATACATGTGCAGGTACAATGTTATTTAGCCATCAAAAGGAATACATGTGGTAATATAAGCTTACTAAATTGTCTAAACTTGTTTTTGAAAATAAATTCAATTAGACTTGTTTAAAGTGTTTTGATCTAGGAATGCTATGCATCTAGAGTTGATAGTGTGTTTGAGTGCTTAGCATGCTACTTGGATGTTTGTTATAGTGTCTATCTTATTGCATATATCTTGTGTTGTTTTTACTCCTTGAAAAACCTTGTTTTTGGCCTCTCGATAGCTGCTAGATACCTTATCGACAACATCTCGACAGCAGCTGGACATATGCCTCTTCTATCGAGATTTCTGGATTTGTTCTCGACACCTCTCGATAGATAGCTCGATCTATCGAGCTAATTCCTTGGAGCTTCTATTAGCTCGATAGCTTCTCAACTCCTCTTTGATCTATCAAGACCTTTTTGCTGTCGACACTTCCTCAATACCTCTCGATCTATCAAGCTGCATTTTTCTATATATAGTTGAGGTTCGACCCAATTTTGCTCACTCTCAAACATCTCAATACCTCTCTCTTCTCTGTCAACCCAAACACTCATTTTTAACCAATATCTCTCTTCCCTTCAAGATTTCAGCCTTATCCAAGCTTCAATTTCTTGGTAAGTCTTCTTAATCCTCTCTTTTTCACCTTTTTCATGCATTTCATGCATTTAGACCTAGGTTTTCTAGTTTTGTGAAACTTTTGGGGTTTTTGTTAAAATTTTTGGGATGGGTCTTGTTTAATTGTTATCAAACGTTCATGCATTGCATTCTATGTGCATTACAACATTGTTTCATGCATTCTAGGATTGTGTGACTGATTATATCTTATGAGTGCTATTAGATTAGATTCGGTTTTTGCCCATGATGCAATATACTTTTGCACGTCATATGCTTATGCATTACCATGCATAGTTCTTTCTTTCCTTCTTTCCTGAACTTTCTGCTGTGTTTATGTTTTTTTTTTTCTTCCCTCTTCTCGTTTAGTCTCTTGTCTATAGCACCTAAAAAGTCAGACCCCCCCAGAACCCGATCTCACATCGTCGTTCTACTTCTTCATCTTCTTCTATTCCTCCCTTTGTTCGTTTTCATAACAAAGATGCCCAAAAGGACTTTGATGAAAACTTCTTTGACCAGGTGATTCATTCGGAACACCAAGTCATTCTGTCTGACTTTCCAGACACTCCTCTACCTGGTGCATTTCACTCTCGGGGATGGGCTTCTTTATGTGAGAAACCCTTGAGGTGTCCCTATGTGTTCATAAAGGATTTTTGCTCCAATATGCACACCATCGATACTTTTGTGCCTTGGTTTACTACATTATTCCGTGGTACATGTATCGTAGTTACCCCAGAGCTTATTTCTGAGGTACTACGCGTCCCTAGGGTGGATCATTCGGATTACCCTAGTCATAAGCGTCTCTCTTCTATCTCTAGAGACAAGTTGACCTCACTATTTTGTGAGAAGACCATGTTGTGGGGAGGTTCTTTAAATTTCTTCACAACTAAGTTTGCTAAAGGTCCAAAGATCCTTAATATGGTGATGACCTTTATTCTCTCTCCGCGATCACATTATAACATTATCACTAAGCCTTGTGCTCGTTTTCTTCTCTCTCATGGAGGATCTCTCTATAGATTTTCCGTCACACATGATAGAGTCTATTATAGAGGTCTATCGAGACACAGCTATACTTGATAAGCTTATCTTTTCTTCAGGTATCACACGCATCCTCATACACATGCACGTCACCATTCATCCCTTTCCTCTCTTCTATGTCATGGTTGCTATTAGCAAGGAGTCTATTCGGAGGAGTACAGCACAAGTAGCTATGAAGCAACCTCATGTGAAGACAACGGATGTAGCCCTTACCCTCGACTCTCTTCTTCATCTGCCCCTTCTTCCTCTTCTAGGGCAGATGTCTCTCTCGTTGACATCATGGATCAACTTCAGCACATGCGTGCTGATTTTGGTAGTCCTCTTGACCATATGTCTAATGAGATATATCAGATGAACACCAGAATCGATCGCATCACTTGTTGCTAGTCTCGCCTTAGTGGTTTCATGCCCTAATCTTCACCTAAGCCTATTGAGGAGTCCTCTTATAGTGGAGATGATGATGATGATGCTAATGGTTTTAGCTCTTCTAATGATGATGAGATGACGACCTCTTAATGATGCACCCTTTGTCACTCGTAATAAAAAGGGGGAGTAGTTTTGTATATAAGAGTAGTCATTATGTTAAGGGAAGAGCTAGCATAGAATATACTAGATAGGGGGAGAGTGCTTTGGGGGATGTAGTGAGGTTTTGATGTATCTTTACTCACTTCATGTACCGTGGTCTTATGACCATTTTTACATACATTGTATTCTTCTTTCTATATATATGATGATGTATGTTTTTCACCTTATCTCACATGTGTTGTTTCTTTTCTCTTTTTATACACATGTTTCTTCTTTTATACAACTTGTCTATGTTTCACACTTGATGCCTTGATAAATCTTGTTTAAGTATTTTAATTAAGACAGGTTGCAAGTCTACCATACCATGATCTGTCATCTTGCAAAGTTTCTCTATAGTTTGTAGTAGGGTTAGACTTATGTACTTTTGTAAGTTATGGGATAGTTGTGTTAGACTTCTCTTATAAATGTTGTTTAAGGTTTTGTCACGAATTGCCAAAAGGGGAGATTGTTAGGGTCATTTTTTTTGTAATTGGCTAATCTTTTGACAAAATGCACTTTACTTATAATTGAGTAGATCTAAGATGGGTTTAGTACTTCAAGAAACATGTTATTCAAGTCAAGTATTAAAGACATGAAGATTGATCTAAGAAACAAGTGAAGAAAAGCTGCTCATTAATTCTTGACAAATAGTTGCTATTGAGACTTAATTCAAAACTTGATAGATAGCTCGACACTAGCTCGATATATCGAGAATTAAGATTTCAGAATTTCCAAATCTAAAATTCGGCCCAAGCTAATGTGTATGTGTAGGGTTTCTTTTCTCACAACCCTAGACATATATAAGACTTATTTTAAAAGCCGTCATGTATGGATACAGTGAAAAAGTGCTTAATTTCTTTATAAGAAGATACTGCGTTTGTACGCTATTGGGTTTCGTAACCAAGTGCTTTTTGATTTTCATTGTTGATGAAGTGAAAAACTTTGCAGTCAACAACAAGCATTCAAGTTGCTGGAGTTAGTCACATACTAAGATTCGTGCAAATGAGTTAGTCACAAATTGGAGATTTGTACATCAAGGGAAAGAAAGCTACTACAAAATCAAGTCTAATTGGGTATTAGAGCGAAGGTTCAACTGTAGGTTGGTATTTCGGGATACGCTAGGGTAGTTGGTAAGATTTCTTATACTTGTAGCGCTTGATTGTTGATTAGTGGATTCTTGGGAGTGGTGACCTTAAAATCACTTGGTGGGGTTTTTGCCTTGCGAGGTTTTCCCTATTTGTCAACAAATTACCATGTCAAATTTATTTTTCCCTGTATTTAGTATTTTTGGTGATTTGTTGGTGCCTCCATGATTTGCATGCAATTGAACCTAATTAATCAACTTAGGTAATTGAATTAATTAACCGGGGTCAAGTTATCTTAGCCCAACATAATGGAGTCCTTGACTCCCAAAATTATTTTAAATAAAGTGGGGATTCTAAATCCTTCAAATTCCAACATGACTAATTCTTTGGGATTCCTAATTTCTTAATCAAGATTGGAGTTAATAATTCTCAAAATAAAATGACCATAAAAATTGATTTGAGTAATTTTTCCAATTCCCAAAACTTGTTCATAAAAATAAAATAGGATTCTTGACATTCCTAATCACTTTCAAGTTTCTAACTTCTTCAAACTAAATCAATGGATCTTGAGATTAAAATCAATTATCTCATCCAAAACAAAATGAAGTCAATGCTTAATTAAACATCAAGTATTTGACTTAAATGTCCATTTAAATTGGAGAAAACCATATTTGAAGATTTTAAATCTAAAACCTCAACATTAAGAACTACGAATTTTCTTGATCCCTGTTAAGGGAACGTAGGCAACCTATGTACAAATAAATAAAAGCACATATCCCCTTAAGCATGAAAATAAATAAACTTATATACAAAAGTGACGTGGTTGGAATCAAAAAGTTTTCTCTTGAAACAAGGGATTGTAATTAAAAGATACATTATCTTGAATGGGCACTATTCACATCAATAAAACTCATACGCCAAAAGGCATATGGGTGAAATTATGTTTGATGAATTTTACTAAATAGCAATTCTTGTTAAACATAATTTAACAATTTTTGTTAAATATAATTTAAACAATTCTTGTTAACCATAATATGACAATTTTTGTTAAACATAGTTTAAAAATTCTTGTTAAACATAATTTGATAATATTTGTTAAACATAATTTGACAATTTTTGTCTATATAATGTTTCGCGTGCCCAGTGGGACCCATTCTCCTTTTCATCTCCAACTATGTTAGTTATACATTTTGTTTAATACGTTTTACTTTAGCATTGTAAATAGGTCTACCAATGGCTCTCTAAGTGACTGTTTACTTTCACAAACTTCTTGCAATTGCATGAGGAGCTAGTGGTTGTCGCATGACATTCACCCTTGGTCGCCCTTCCATCAAGGTCGAGGCACCAAATGATGAACACATAGACATAAGCGAGATTAGTGCCCTTTCACACAATTCCTGGAGAGAGAGAGAGAGAGAGAGAGAGAGAGAGAGAGAGAGAGAGAGAGAGAGAGAGAGAGCATTTTCACTTTTTTGATGAAAAAAAAAAGAAAAAAAAAGTTATATAGTAGATTTCCAAGACCCCCTAAAAGAAGAAAGAAGATTGTATTTGTTCTAATTCTAGAAGGTGTGGGAATTAAAGGGTCTAGCTCCCCTCCCGTTTAGAATCCTTATGTTTTCTCCAGTTTTTGTCTAGGTGATTGACATGTGGCAAATGACAAATCCAAAGGTAAAAAAAAAAAAACACCATGTCAACTATGAATTTTCTCTCAATTTTTGGGTCTTTCTCTTTCATTCATTCTTTCTTTCCCTTTCTCTCTCTTTGCCCCTCTCTCCAACATCATCAATGTTGCCTGAGAATCAAATTCCTGAAGATAATAGCTCTTTGGGAAAAAAAAAGGGGGTAAAAGCGGGACAATAGATGAGGAAATCAAAAAAGAATAAAAGATCTTTCTGCCAAAAGCCAAAGAAGCTTTATTGTGCAAGGTAGGTGTGTAGGACCTGCAGCTTATTGCCCTCCTTTTGTAGAGACATTTTCATTTTACTTGTTAAACCATCATTTGTTCTATCTCGATCTTGTTTTTAATTTCTTTTATTTTGTTTTATCTTTTTTTTTCTTCATTGTTTTGAGCAGTTGTTTGGCCACATAATTTATCGTATATTTCTTGTTGATTTGGGTTTATTGAAGACCTAACACGTTATCACCGAATGGCCAAATATGTTCGATGTCAAAACCTTCAATTGATTTTTACCTCTCCACAGTTTTCTTTTCTTAGGTTTAGTTGTATATTTAGATTGAAAAGAAAGCAAACTTGGGTTTTGTCAACCAAAAAATAAAAAATAAGACTTGGGTTTTCTCTTAGCTTTCAGAATTCACTTTTTCCCAAGTTTTGATCTTGATGCCTCTAATGTTTAGGTGGTGGTGATAATGTTGGAGAGATAGCTAGGAAGAGGCAAAGAGAAGGAAAGAAAAAGATAATGAAGGAGAGAGACCCAATTTTTTTTTTTTTTTACCTTTGGATGTGTCATTTGCCATGTGTTAGTCATCTAGATAAAAACTGGAGAAAACATGAGGATTCTAAATGGGAGGGGAGCCGGATCCAAAATTAAATTACCAAACAAGCATATAAATAAATAGTGTAATGATAGAAACATGAATATTTTTATAAATATATTTCACAATTTTCTAAGGTGATCAATTGTGGTTAGAATAAAATTTCTTTTATATGACCTTACCATTGAGACCACTATTATTATGCACCAATCATCATTGTCCATATCATCATTTTGTGGAAAAAAAAGTTATGAAAATGTTTGTGCTCTTAGACTTATTGAAATAAATAATTTTAGAAGCACATTAAGGGAGGCCTCCACTTGCTCTTCTGCATTTTTGATGAATGAATGGCACAAGAAAAAAGGAGAGAAAAAATTGTGGCATATATGAGATGATCTTAAGATTCATGAATGAAGTCAAGAGATTTTACTCGGTAAAATTAAGTGTAAAGATGAAATTTCTCAACCAATCACAATTTGACACATCATACCACTAAGTCCATGTTGTATGTTCAAAATTGCCAATTATAAAGTGTCATGTGCTACTTAATGCCCACTATTGTTATTTTGAGACTTACAAAAATTCGTCAAGCAACACCAACTGAAAATGACAAAAAAAAAAAAAAAAAAAGTTCCAATCACATGTTAATATTTTAATTTAAAGTAACATAAGTAGTTTGATTATATATTTCTATTTACTACTTAAAATTAAGACACTTTGAAAAATTAAATGATGCCATATATTTCTTAGAGAACAAGACATAAAGTCCCTCCATTTAAACTATTACATGTGTTGCCTATCAAAATTAATTATTTGTTACTGAACCTCCTCAAGACTTAGAAGCACATAATTAATCATTTCTTCTAGAAGGGACACTCAAAAGTTTTAGAGCTTTGCTGGAATGAACCTTTAAAACCTCCAAGAACTTCATCATTCAAAACTTCATTCGATTGAAACTTTTGAATTCGAAAAACATTTGAAGAAACATTCATTCAAATCATGATTCCAAGTCTCAGAGTTTTACTAGAATCAAACTCCAAGGCCTTCAAAAGCTTATGTAACTTAGATCCATCAAAGATTTGTCGGATTCCAGATTAAAAGCTCAAAAGAATTTCTACTTACAAGTCTTCAAATACAAAGCATATTCCAAGAGCACAAAGATCGAGAAAAATGAAGAGTCTCAAACAAGTGCACAAGTAGAAATTAATTGCAATTTTATTCCAAAGACCTCACAGTCTATTTTCCTATTGAAACAAAGGACATCTTTTGTTTGAATCAATATTTGCATTGGCACAATTCTTGAATCAAAGACTTTTTTTTTTCTCAAAGTGATTGAATCTTAGAATTATTCCCTTACAATAGAATAAATTACATAGAATTTTACCTAATTATCCATCAATTTATATTTACATTTGTGGCACTTTCAAAATAATTTAATTCCCAAACTTGAAATTTTGTGTTTCCATTAACAGGGGGGGGGGGGGGGTGTGGGGGACCTAGCCTGGTCCATTCATAAATGGACATCAAGAGATTTTAATACCCAAACTTGTGGTGCTATCCCCCCAATGCAACGAAGCTCTCCCTATGTAGGAGCCTTTTCTCTCCACAGGAGCTCTACCTCTCTTCCATACACAAGTCACCCTCCTTCTCGCTAAAGGATCTCCCTTCACCCCATACTCCCACTACCCTCACCAACCTGAATCCTCTTCACCCCAATCACTACGGATCATCCATAAAGCCTTGCGTACCCATGGATATGACCATCTTAGAAGATCTGCAACATCTTCGTCTCACAAAAGATGAAGAAGAAGACATTCAAATCTCCTCCATGAACAGCCCAGACCTGATGGAGGAGTGCACTTTAAGCCTTTTTGGTAAGCTTTTCACTGATAGACAACAGAATCAATGCGCCCTAAAAAACACCCTTAGAGCCGCCTGAAAAATGGGATTAGATCTAAGAATCGTAGATGTAGGAAAAAACATCTACCAATTTAAATTCTCATCTGAGTTCTAGTTGGAATGGGTTGAAAGAAATGGTCCTTGGAACTTCGACAATAATCTGCTTCTTTTCTGTAGATGGAAAAGGGGCCTCTCGGTCTCAAACATAAATTTTACTCATGCTCCTTTTTGGGTCCAAATTTGGGGCCTTCCTTTTGAGAACCTCTCTAAGGATGTTAGGAAAGATCTAGGTAACAGCTTGGGGAGATATTTAGAAACAGACAAACGCATGTGGCTAACAGAGCAAGTAAGACTCCTGAGAATCCGGGTCGACTTTCCTCTCAACAAACCTCTTTGCAGAGGTGGCAACATTCTTAACCATGAGGGGGAAAAAACTTGGGTCAATTTTAAATATGAGAGGTTGCCTTCCTTTTGTTTCGTGTGTGGCTTCTTGGGTCATGATACAAAGCATTGCCCAAACCTCGGTAATCCCAACTCTCCCAAACAGTACGGAGATTGGCTAAGGGCAAATGGCAACCAAAGAATTAATGCCGACAGACCAAAGTCTTCATATAGCTAGAGCTCTAATGAGGAACGTTCAGGCCGTTCAAGTATGAGATTCGAACAGGTAACAAAGAACCCCTCAGACTCAAGCTCCAACCCAGGGGAAAAAGCAGTTTCCCAAACAGCGGGTTTTCAGGAAAGCAATAGGCAAAGTACAGTTTTCAAACTCCTCAACATAGCTTGCACTCCATGTGATAGAGATAGGACAGAAGCCTCGGGCAATGCGGCTGGGGACGAAGCTTCTGGAGTGGGCTTAACAACTCACTCACATCATGAAGCCCAAGAAGTCACTAGTCCAATAAAACCCACCATTGAGGAACCTACTCCCATGCAAAAGCCCATCTCACCACTTAATATCTCTCAGTCGAAAGGAAAAGGAAATTTAAAGAGGATTGCCCGCGAAAAAGGTAAACAGGCCCAGGGTGAAAAGAAAGCCAGTCTCTCAGGATCAAAAAGGCCTGGTAAGTTAGTTTTTCCTGAAGAACTTGAAGGAGGCCTCCCACACAAAAGGACGTGCGAAATGCACCTCCAAAGCATTGAATCTTCACTTGCAATATTGGCGGTAGCTGCTAAGCAGCACCGCCGGGCACAATGAATGCCTTATGTTGGAACTGCCGGGGAACTGGGAACCCCCGAACAGTTTATATGCTACGCGATTTCGTGCGACAATGGACTCCCTATTTAGTCTTCCTAATGGAGACCAAAGCAAAACATAAACATATGGAGAAAATAAAATTTATTTTGGGTTTCTCTAATAGCCTTATAGTTCCCAACCAAGGGAAAAGTGGTGGTCTTGCTCTCTTTTGGTCAAAAGATGTCAAGCTTGAGATCAAATCATACTCTCAGAATCACATTGATGCTATTATCTCTGAGCAGGTTAGCAACTTCACCTGGAGATTCACGGGGTTCTATCGCCACCCAGAATCTCGCTTAAGAAATGATTCTTGGAAACTCCTATCTTATCTTAACAACCAACTCTCTTTACCTTGGTTTTGTTGCGATGATTCTAACGAAATATTGTCTTTCTTTGAAAAATTAGGTGGCCCTCAAAGACCTCAGTGTCAAATGGACAGTTTTCGGTAAGCAGTAAATAACTGCAGTTTTCAGGACTTAGGCTTCTCTGGACCCCAGTTTACCTGGTGCAATATGCATGAAGGCAGTGACCGGATTTATCTTCACTTGGATCATGCCTTTGCAAACTCGGATTGGTTTCACAGGTTCAGTAATTGCAAAGTTCATCATGTTACCGACTCCACCTTCGATCACTGCATCCTGAGAATCATTGACTCAAGGGCCCCTCCCCCTCTTCGGAAATGCCGCTTTCACTTTGAAGTTTTGTGGGCTAAACGGGATGACTGCCATGGCATTGAGGAGGCTGCTTGGAATAGTGGTTGTATTTCAAACTCCCCGGAAGGCATAGCTGCTGATCTTAGTCTATGCGCCTCTGAATTATCCAACTGGAGTAAAAAGGTTATAGGAAGTATTCCAAGGAAGATCCAGAAGAAGAGGAAACTGCTACACACCCTCACTGTACAAGATAGGGAAGGCTCTCACAGTGCAGAAATCAATGAGTTAAGAAAAGAGTTAAATGGCCTCTTGGATAGTGAGGACGCACTTTGGCACCAGAGAAGTAAAATTCATTGGTACAAAGAAGGTGACAGAAATACAAAGTTCTTCCATACTAGAGCTTTAGAGAGAAGAAAGAAGAATACCATTTTGGGTCTATGGAATGATGATGGCACCTGGTGTGATGACAGAGACAGTATAGCTAGCACAGTAGTGGACTATTTCACAAAAATCTACACCACTAGCTCCCTAAGCAGAATTGAGGTAGTCATTAACACCATCCCAACTCGGGTTTCTGATGATATGAATGCTGAGCTCACCAAGACTTTTACTAGCAAAGAAGTTCTGAGAGCCCTCCATCAAATTCATCCGACCAAATCTCCCGGCCCCGACGGTATGTCAGCCATTTTCTTCCAAAAATATTGGAGTATTGTGGATAGAGATATCACTAATATGGTCTTAAATGTGTTAAATTCAAATTTATCAATGGTTGGAATTAATAAGACTAACATATCTCTTATCCCAAAAACAAAGCATCCCACTAAGATGACTGATTTCCGTCCTATCATTTTATGCAATGTCATGTACAAGCTCATTTCGAAGGTCCTTGCAAACCAATTAAAAGCTGTCCTCCCTCTTGTGATAGCCGAAAATCAAAGTGCCTTCACAGCTGATAGACTTATAACTGATAATGTCCTAGTGGCATTCGAGCTTATGCATTACTTGAACCATAAAACAAAGGGCAAAGATAGTTTTATGTCCATTAAGCTCGATATGAGCAAGGCGTTTGATCATGTTGAGTGGGGTTTCATCAAGAGAGTCATGGAAAAGTTGGGTTTTCATAGTAATTGGATTTCTCTCATTATGCAATGTATTTCAACAGTCTCATACTCTGTCATCATCAATGGGGAAGCCTATGGATGCATTACTCCTTGTAGGGGCCTTCGACAAGGTGACCCACTCTCACCGGGCCTTTTCCTCCTTTGCTTTGAAGGTCTTTCGGCACTTATCCACCAAGCTACGAGAAACCAAGCTCTTAATGGGGTCTCCATTTGTAGGGGCTGCCCTCCTATCACACACCTTTTCTTTGCGGATGACAGCCTCCTTTTTTGCAAGGCTAACTCTCAAGAATGCAATGAGCTTATGAACATCCTCAGTGCCTACAAATCAGCATCGGGCCAAAAAATCAACCCTGACAAGTCCTCGGTCTTCTTCAACCCTAACACCTCCTCTGCTACTAAGGATGTGATCTTTAACATTCTTGGCCCGATACAGGACTCTCGGCACAAGAAATATCTCGATCTCCCCTCTTTGATTGGGAAATCGAAAACCCAAGTCTTTGTTGAGATCAAGGAAAGAGTGGGCAAGAAACTGGCGGGGTGGAAAGAGAAACTTCTCTCTATTGGGGGTTATGAAGTCCTCATCAAAGCCGTGGTGCAAACGGTACCCATATACACCATAAGCTGCTTCCAACTTCCTAAAACCTTGTGTGATGACTTGGAAAGAATGATGAGGAACTTTTGGTGGGGCCAAAGGAACCAAGAGTCAAAAATTGCTTGGGTTAGTTGGAAAAAGATGTGTAAGTCCAAATTATTTGGTGGCATGGGCTTTCGAAATCTCCAAGCTTTCAACCTTGCTCTTCTAGCAAAGCAAGGGTGGAGGATTCTCACAAACCCCACCTCCTTGGTTGCTCGGGTCTATAAAGCTAAATATTTTCCTTATGAGGATGTCCTAAATTCTAGGGTTGGAAGTGATCCTAGCCACGCTTGGAGGAGAATTCATGACAGCCTACGGGTTCTTAGAGAAGGCACTTGTTGGAGGGTGGAAAATGGCAAAAGGATTCACATTTGGGAAGATAGATGGCTCCCAACACCAACAACTTACAAGGTGGTCTCGCCTCATTCTGATTTTGACAACTTCCCAATGGTCTCCTCACTCATTGACGAGGATACAAAATGGTAGAAATTGGATTTGGTGAGATCTATTTTTTTGCCTTTTGAAGCTAACTCTATTCTCAAAATTCCGATTAGCTATAGCCTACCTAATGATCGGCTCATCTGGATGGGAAACAAAAGGGGTTCCTTTTCTATGAAGAGCGCATACTATATAGCTATGCGTGTGGTTGAGGAAAATGAATCTGGCGAGAGCACATTTGAGCATAACCAATCCTCCTTCTAGAAAAAAAATTTGGCAACTAAACGTTCCCCCAAAGGTTCAAATTTTTGCATGACGTGTGTGTAGAAATGGCCTTCCTACCATGCAAAATCTTCAACATCGTGGTTTAAACTCATCTGGGTTTTGTCCGCTTTGTGACAAAGAATTAGAATCCATCCAACATGCTCTGCTCCACTGCTCACATGCTAAGAACACTTGGGCTTATTGGTCTGACTGCCCTGTAAACTTACCAACCTCCAATGCAGACTTCATGGACCTTGCCTCAAAGTTCATTGGTTTAGGCATGCAAAGGGAATTGGATCTTTTTTTCATGGTATTATGGTCAATCTAGGGTAATCGAAACCAAGCTATTAATAGTGACTCAGCATCTTCGCCTGCCTAGATTTGGGAGTCTTCAAAAAGAGCTTTTCTTGATTACAAGGAGTCTCGGCTCAGCTCCCTGTCTTCCCTCTCCTCAGCCTATAACCAATGGACTGCTCCACCTCCTGGCTTCTTCAAGATCAATGTGGACGGCGCGACTGATGTAGGGGGAGGCAACTCCTGCATTGGTGTTGTCATTAGGGACTCCTCGGGCTCTTCTACTGGTGCTCTTAGCTTGGTCCTCCCTTCCTGCTTCCCTGCTGAAACTACAAAAGCTTATGTGCTGCTCCATGGAGTCCTCTTTGCCTTGGAGATACGGGTTGGCCAAGCCATTTTTGAATCCGACGCTTTCTCTATCATCCTTGCCTTAAATTCTGGGGATGTTGGTAGCGACTTTGGCCACATTCTTGAGGATATCAGGGAGGCGTCAAGCACCTTTAGTCTTTGTTCCTTCCATCACCTAAAAAGGGACGGCAACAGAGCAGCTCACTCACTGGCAAAAGAAGCAAAATCTTCAGGCCAATCAAAAATTTGGAAAGGAATCTCTCCCCTTTGTATCCTAAACATTCTTAGAGATGATGTGATGTAATCCTTTCCATTCATGGCTCTGTTGTAATCCAATTTCATTGTGGAATGATATCTCTTTCCAATTTCCCATCAAAAAAAAAAAAAAAAAAAAAAACCCAAACGTGTGTGTTTGGATATATGCTAGCAAGTGGATGAGACCCTTTTTTTTTAGGATTTGTTGTCTATGCCCAGGTTGTCATGTCCATCCGATGTTTGCACCCGTGCTGCATGCTTCTCTAGAAGATTTCAAATCTTGGTTTTTAACTCAAGTATGATTTACAAACTTCCGCCAAACATTATAGTTAGGCTAAAGTCCCTTTCTTTGGTCTACAACTAGCCTTTGTACAACACTTGCGAGCATTAATTCCTATTGTGGACAAGTTGATCCGAAATTGCAAATATTCTGATTTTAAATGAGTAGTAGGTCTCTACCCTCCAACTCCACATGATTGATGTTCTGCCAAGCATCCACGAGATTTTGAGCACTGCTTTATCTTGTCTATAAAAACAAGGATTAAGATCCGGATAATTTTTTTTTTTTTACTCTATTAAATCTTAGCATTTTTGCCTCCTACATTTTGGGTTTGTTCCCATTTTGCTCTTCACATTTTTTTCATTCCTATTTTGGTTTTTAAATTTTTGAAATTGTTTTTAGTGTCATTCTTACCGTTATTTCATTAATGAAAATGTGAAAATATACTTTTGACTCTTATATTTTGAGTTCATTCATAAGTGGATGAGACCCATTTTGGGGCGGTGGAAGACCTACTCTCTTAGAGCCTGGTCCATTCATAAGTGGACATCTAGAGATTTTAATACCCAAACGTGTGTGTTTGGACATATGTTCGCAAGTGGATGAGACCTTTTTTTTTAGGATTTGTTGTCTATGCCTAGGTTGTGTCATGTCCATCCGATGTTTCCACCTGTGTTGCATACTTCTCTAGAAGATTTCAAATTTTGGTTTTTAACTCAATTATGATTTACAAACTTCCACCAAACATTATAGTTAGGCTAAAGTCCCTTTCTTTGGTCTACAACTAGCCTTTGTACAACACTTGCGAGCATTAATTCCGATCGTGGACAAGTTGATCCGAAATTGCAAATATTCTGATTTTAAATGAGTAGGTCTCTAGCCTCCAACTCCACATGATTGATGTTCTGCCGAGCATCCACGAGATTTTGAGCAATGCTATATCTTGTCTATAAAAAACGAGGATTAAGGTCAGGATAATTTTTTTTTTTTTTTTTTACTCTATTAATCTTAGCATTTTTGCCTCCTACATTTTGGGTTTTTTCTCATTTTGCTCTTCACATTTTTTTTCGTTCCTATTTTGGTTTTTAAATTTTTGAAATTTTTTTAGTGTCGTCCCTACTATTATTTCATTAATGAAAAGGCGAAAATGCACTTTTGATCCCTACATTTTAGGTCAATTCTTATTTTGGTCCTAAAATTGATTTTGTTACTAATGTAGTCCCTAAAAGAAGAAAATCGTTTTTAAAATTGTCTCTGCCGTCAACCCATTAACGGAAACCTCCTACGTGGCATATGGAGTGCCTTGCTTGTTGACATGGCGCTGACATGGCCATTAAAATATTATTAAAAAAATTATTTGACATTTTTAAATACCACATCAGCATTTTAATTAATAAAAAAAATAAAAAGTTAGGTCAAAAAATAAATAAAAAAATTTAAAATAAACATTAATCTAATTAATTTTTTTTCTTACTTTTCATTTTTTTTTCCTGTAAGAACATACATCCTCAAGCCTAGAAAAGTTCAAAACCAAAAAAATTCACATCTGGGTGGACTTTGGAATCCTTTGATCTTAATTAATTATTTCTTAATCTAAATGAAGAACACACAAGTAAGAAGAGAAAACAAAATCAAAAGCACCCACATCACAATAACCAAAAACCCGAGCTCTAACATTCCAATCCTCAAAATTGTACCTCATTTTCTCAGCTACCAAACAAAAACACATACAAAAAAAAAAAAAAAAAAAGTGTCATTTAAGCCATATAACCACATCAACCTTACAAAAACTTAACCTTTTCCATTACCCACATCACAAATAACCAAGAACCCAAGCTCCAAATCCCCATCACCGAAAAATTTCCCCCATTTTCTTAGCCACCAAAAATTAAAAAAAAAAAAAAAAAAGCTCAAAATCGAGCTCACTTGATCGCAATTGCAGAGTCGACTAGTACCTCTTCAAAGCCGAAGAAAGCCGAGCACTCCACGAATCACCATCCATAGCTCAACCTCTTTCTCCTTTGTCTCTCCCAAAAAAGTCCCCCCCCCCCCCCCCCCCCCAAAAACAAAAAGCACTGTGACTCACCTAGCTACCAACCACATACCTGTGTTTCACAACACCCACCAACAACTGATTTGTGTTTCACAACACCCTCCAACAACCGATCGCAACCCACGAATCCAAACCAATTCACAACCACTACAGATCTGGGGTTTCACAACAACACACAATACCCATCACCAGCTGATACATAACCCACGAATCCAACTGACCCACCATCCAAATTGATCCTGCCACCTTCACTCATCCATAAAAGCTCCATGGTCAAGCTTGGGAACCCAATTTAGACCAATCCCATTCTAGAGCACTCAATTGGTTGGGAGAGAAAGACCAAAGAGAGGGAGAGTGAGAATCAACAAATTCCTAGAGCTTAAAGTGGTTGTTCATGGAAGGCTCTGGGTGGAAGGAGAAGAAAGGAAGAAGAAGAATAGGTTTGGGGAAGAACTTGGTATTTCGAAAATTCTCAATTAAAAAAACGTTTTAAACAATTAATATATGAAAACTAGTTTAATTAGAATGAAAAGTTGAAAAGAAAAATTGAAAAGTAAAAAGAAAAATAATTTAATTAGATTAATGTTTATTTTAATTTTTTTTTTTAATTTTATGACTTGGCTTTTTTTAAAATTAAATTTTTATTAATTAAAATGCCGATGTGGTATTTAAGAATGCCAAATAATTATTTTTAATAATATTTTAATGGCCACGTTAGCGCCATGTCAGCAAGCAAGGCACTTTGTCTGTCATGTAGGAGGTTTCTATTAGTGGATTGACGATAGGAACCCTTTTAAAAATGATTTTCTTTTTTTTTAAGGACTACAATAGTAATGAAATCAATTTTGGGACTAAAATGGGAATTGATCTAAAATATAGGGATCAAAAGTGCATTTTCGTCTAATGAAAATTGTATACATGACACACAGAGTGCATAGTTGGCACACAAAATACCTACATGGTCATTAAAATAATAATAAAATTTTTTAATTAATATTACAAAATTCTATATCAACATTTAAAATGAATAAAAAAATTTTAATATAATTTTTCAATTTTTAATAGAGAGAATATATATATATATATATATATGTAGCAAACATTTCCAAATTTTCTAATAGTTTCTTGCTATTTCTTGTTATCCAAACACAAAAATGCCCATCGAGATAAGTTGGTCTTTAAACAAGTTTTGCTTGAGGTTTGATGACATGGACCCTTTTAAAAATGATTTTCTTTTTTTAAGGACTACAATAGTAACAAAATCAATTTTGAAACTAAACTGGGAATTGACCCAAAATATAGAGATCAAAAGTGCATTTTCGTCTAATGAAAATTGTCTATATGACACACAGAGTGCATAGTTGGCACACAAAATACCTATGTAGTCATTAAAATAATAATAAAAATTTTTAATTAATATTAAAAAAGTCCATATCAACATTTAAAATGAATAAAAAAATTTTAATATAATGTTCCAATTTTTAATAGGGTGAAAAAAAAAAAAATATATATATATATATATATATATAGCAAACATTTCCAAATTTTCTAATATTTTCTTGCTATTTCTTGTTATCCAAACACAAAAATGCCCATCGAGATAAGTTGGTCTTTAAACAAGTTTTGCTAGAGGTTTGATTTGCATTTTTTTTTAACAAGCAGAGAGATAAGTCGATCAAACCCATATATTTCTCTTTCTTTTTTTGTTTTCTCCACCCTCTCTCTTGAAGCATGACGAACACAAATAAAAAAAACTCCCAGAAACCGGTGGTGGCTTCTCCAATCTATCTCACTTCCTCTCTCTGCAACTCAGTTCGATTTCTTTCTCTCTTCTTGCGACCTAAACCCAAAAACTTTTCCCTAAGCTGATCGCTACTGCCTTTTGCCATTACCACCACCATTAAAGATGTTTCCCAAACTAAAAAACTATGATTCCGCATCATCGACTCTAAAACCATGGATTTGGATCCTTTAATGGGTTGCAAAATTGAAGGAGATGGAATCTAGGTTGGATTTGGGTTGGTTTCCTTGAACGTATTTGGGTCGGACTTAGGTTGGTGTTGGGTTACAAAATCGAAGGAGATGAGATTTTTTGTGTCACAAGTGCTGAGAAATTAATCAAATCAACCTGAGGCTGGCTATGCTCTCAGCAATTGAGAAAGTACATAATTATCCTCTAAAAATAGTGGTCAAGACGCAATAGTCTCTTCTATTCTCATTATAAAGTATAAACGCCATCAACAACATCTTGAAATGCACCACCACTTCTTGTTTTTGCACTTTATTCTCATCTCCCCTTTGAACTTTCGCTAATTGGCATTCACTTTTTCCCTTCATGAACATATATACTTCTAGAAATTAGTTGTGGCGTTGGAAAAATTACAATTCGTTCACACACTAGGACAAAATAATGAGGGCGGCCACATTGAAAAGCATATAAGCTGCTCCACCATTCTTCATTCAAATAGTTTAGTGATCATTTTTACAGATTGATATGATAAGAATACGTCATGAGTCATGTCTCACAACTTACCAAGTGATTATTGGTAAAAGTGTAGTTGCAAAGGATTTACATATTAATTAATAGCAAAAAATCAGATAATTCTGGCCTATCTATTGAAGCCTAGCACTACACTTTGTGTTAATTAGAGGATCAAGCTGACATACTAATCTTTTTCAGTCCCAACAAGTGTGATCTTATAGAGCATAAAGAATTGAATTAACCGAAATTAATACGCGTAGAAATATATATATTTTTTTCGAATGAGCAAGTTATATTTTCGAGCCAACCCAGGATTTTCATTACCATTCTCCATTCACCACCTTACTCCAACCGCTAATTGCCTCCAGATGGTCACCAGTATGTTATCACAGATGCATATGCAACAGGTCCTTGTTGGACTAAATTGCAATTTACACTTTCAAAGTTTAGGGTAATTTTGATTTTCTCATCTAAAATTATAAAAAAAAGTCCTCCATTTATATATGTTAAAGTGTTATATATATCTACCACATATATAAACTTAATTTTTATTGCATTATACTTCATTATCCATCTATTGTTGACACGGTGGTGGAAGTTAAATGAATCATAGAACAATTAATTATGATGTCATTTTGGGTGAGTCAAAAGATTAAAAAAATAAAAAAGAAGAAGAAGATCATGGACTTTAAAGGACAAAGTTTAGCTTTAATCATATTAGAGGAATATTCTCCAACTTATAAGGTAGTGATTTATAAGACTTTTATAAGACTATATATATGTATTATTTTAACAAATAATGATTAATTAAAAATGTCATATGACTAAAACTATATATAGATTATCTCTTCAATGATCACATAATATGTTGGGAGAGGATAGTTCCAAAATGATTTGAAATTGGAAAAATTTTTCCTCTAAACTAATTTGAAGATAAATCTTCCAAACTCCTACTAACAAATTAACATGATTATATACTTTGAAAATTTAACCATTAGATTTCATATTTTTTATTTTCTTAAAAGTTAATGTAAAATTTTGTTCAAATTGTATGTTAATTGCTATTCGATCCACAAATATATTTTTAATGCATAATTTAAAATTACAAAAACTTAAAATTTAAAAATTTATTTGATAACATAGTTACTAATTTTAACATTCTTAAAATTTTGCAAACATTTTGAAAATATAATGTTAAAATGCAATCTAAGAGTTAATTTGTTAAAATTTATATTTAATAAAAATATATAAAATAAGTTTGAGAATTTTCTCTCCAACTATTTTGAAAAAAAAAAAATTACCTTTGAAGCTAAATTTTCTTCTGACTTTTTGAAATTGCCCGTAACTTTTTACATGACTCCAGAGTCTGTCTCTCAACTGATTAAAAGTCTCCCTAAAATGATTGTACTAGGTTGACCTTAAAATACAATATTGCAAAATCTTCAAAGGCCCAAGAAAGTCAAGATGAGTCATTTTACTGTAAACATGGCTTGAACTTTCTTTTTGGATAATGTGAACCCGGCCCAACTAATCTAGAGTTTAACCATACATGAACGTCGCCTATCAAATCCACATATATAACAATAATTATAAGCATTAAAGTTTTCACAGCTCTTTTTCTTCATCTTGTGGTGGGTCCTAATGAGTGACTGAAAATTCCATGTATGAGAGGATATGAAAATTCATGTGAAATTGCTTATTTAAAGTAATTTTTTTTAAAAAAAGTTTAAGTCATTATTTCTTTACTTTATTGTTATGTTGTAAAAGTTGATACATATTGGTGATTTAATGAAAAAAAATTAGAATTATTATCAATTTTATTATAAAAATTTTAAAAAATGATATGATAATGAATAATATTATTGTCGTATGCAAGTTTATCAACAATATAATATACAAATTTTTGGAATGTTTAAAAGTTAACTAATCAAATTATAAAATTTATGAATTAAAATTTGTAATATCCTAAAATCACAAGCTATCTATAATTTTGTCACCAAAATCTGAGGAGATTCAGGAGAAGCTCATGTCTCCTATTCCTTATGTTGGTGCAATTGGAAGTTGGTATAATGTTATGGTTTATACTTGAACGAAGAGTTCATATGTTGTTATTATAGTTATAGTAAATATATGACAACTCTAGCCAGATGATGAGCAATGAAGGCCATATAATGGACCTTTTATATTTAAGAGCTATTATAGATTTGGCCAAGAGTGTTGTACCTTAATTAGCATTTTTTTTAGTATTTCCAACAAAATTGTTTAAAGTTCAAATCCCTTCACCCCAATTATCAAATTATAAAATAATAATAGTTTGGCATATAACATAAAGTAGTCAATATCCTACGAGAGGTTGTTTTAGTTTAAGTAGGTGAATGAAATATTTTGGTAATTGGTACTAGTCAATACCAATATATTTGATAAGCTCAAATATTAGCTTAAGTACATATATTTTATACCTAATGAATTATCTTAATTTACATGTTTTATAATATATAAAATTTTAATTTTTAATTATTTTTGATTATATAGGCCAAAAACATTAATATAGACCGAAACACAATATCCATACTCCATAGCTTAATCGATATAGTTTGATATTTTATCTGGTATGTTTCTAGAAAGAATCAATATCAGTTAATATCCAATACAGTACATACCATAGGTAGGATTGATACCATATTGACTACTTTGACATAGTGCATGTTATTATAACAAAGCATCTAATGATTCTATATTATTCTGGCGGCCCGTTGATAATTCTTTCTATGTGGCAATACAAGAAAGCTAGCAAAAGTAACTAGAAATTCTTTCAGCATGTACTAATTGTTGTAGAGAGCTCTTTAAGCGTATATTTAGTATTTCGATTCTATTATTGGTTTTGCTACCATTATAAACTCCATATTTTGTTAATGAAAATTCTCCGCTTTTACCTGTGAATGTAGACGTTTAAGTCCAACCCATGTAAATCTTATGCCCCTCTCTCTCTCTTTGGGGGTGGGGGATGTGAAAACCTCTTTTTGTAATTGTTTTAATTTTTTTGCTTAAATTTGGCAAAAAGATACGCAAACATGAAGTGCCTACTATGGCAACCAAGTAACCTAATGTTTCTCTTGATTTACCATTGATTTAACATTACAATTTATTTTTAATTTCTTGAGCTGCTTATCATTAAATGCACCTCTGCTAACAAAGGTACAATGGATTACAAGATATTTAAACAAGGTATAGACTTATTAAGTTCACCTATACAAACTCCCTCTATATGTTGGTGTACTCCAGTAGTCTGATCCTGTGTTCTCACGGTAAATTTGAGGGGTACATGAGGTAGGAACTAAGCAAAGACCTCTGCTCCTGAGATCAAGCTTTGTGTCTCCCTTATCTTTCCTATCCAAGCCTCCCCATGGATCCTGAAATTATCACCAAGAGAAGAATCATTTCTGAGTTCTATTTTCAAGTACTAGAAAGTGATTAACACATACTTAATTACAGCCTTGCTTATTTTATTTTACCTTGTGCGAATTCGTCTTCATGTAAGGGTTAGTCAGTAGCTGAAAAATGTATCAAAAGGTAGCATCATCAATATTGATTTAATTCTTATGTTTATAGAGAAATTTCAAACAAATAATAGGCTCGGTGTTTATTTTGTCACAAAGAATGTAAATAGTACTGATATGGTAAGTGCTGCTCCTACTTCAGGAACAGGATCATTTTTTTTGTTGGTTTTGTTTTGGTGCTAAGACTTTTACAGCCACTTGTCCCACTTCATTCAAATAGGGGACAAAGTATAGCAGTCTCTATTTTTTTAGTCAATGTCATCCTTATAGTCTTTATTTCTTTCATTGCTTGTGTCATTAATATTTTCTTGCGTTAATTTATATAGAAATAGTATATGGTGACGATGAAAATACTTATAATTGATGCTGCTGCTACTACTGCTGAAATAAAAAGGAAGAGTTCAGATGATTATATCACCTGTACTTGTTCTTGTAGAAACTTTATATATTGAATAGCTTCAAAGAGCACCGATGCAGTATCAGTCTGAAAATCAATTGAAACATAAATTGATAATAAAGCTAATGTTTTAAAATGCGAGAACGAAAAAGGATAGGGAAAAAGAAAGAAAGAAAGTCATAGTGCACATGTGCTAACCTTTCCAAAAGGTGACACAATTTGCTGAAGGGCCGTGATTCTGTCCCCAATCTTGACTTTTGGAGCCTGCACCTATTAAGTGTGAAAAAGGTTTCTTTCAAGTAATCTACACGATTCTTATTCTTCTAATTTTTATATATATATTTTTTAATATTTTATTTTAAACCTGAAAAATAACGTTTTCATTATATACCTTTACTGATGAAGCTGTAGGACTCTCTTGCTTTGGTTTTTTCAGGGCTGATTCTGAACCATCTTCAGACCTTTTCCTTTTTCCTTCATTTGCAATTCCCTGTCCTTTTCCATTATTTCTAGTCTGCATGGAGCAACTTGGATTTCTCAACCGAAACATTTGTGACAAAGAACAAATTATAGAGACAATTAAAAAAAAAAAAAAATAATAATAACAAAAAAACCCTTGATGGATCAAGAGTCATGAAAGTACACCTAGGAAGCTTTAATATGGATACAGGTATCGTATATATATAGACACAAGGATAGGTCAATTTTTGAAGAATTAGGATTCAATACAATAAGGATAATTAATTTTTATAAATTAATATTTTCAACCACATATTATGCTAATTTTAGTTTAAAAATATATAGAAAATGCTAAGACGTAAAATAATAACTAATTAAGAAGCTTTTATTTTCATGAAGAAAGTGAGTGAGAGAGAATTTTCTTTTTATATATTCATCGTATCCAATAGCATTAATATCAAAAGTGTTAAATATATACATGATATGATTATTAGTTTGAAATATCAATCTTCATACTACCTTGTTAAAACTACTATATAGATAATTAGGTATAAAAGAATGAGGCCAAAAAGGTAAAAATAGTTACCATAGAAGTTTGCAGCCCTTGCTTCTTATAATCAGAGGTGTTCAAAGATTTAAAACAGTTGTTAGGTGCATGAATGTCCATCAAGGGCTTGCCCATGCGATTACTGAAAGATATAACATCTGCAAAGCTTTTTATGCTTCTGCAAGAAGAAGAATTAGGCATCCCATAGAAGTATGATCTGGGATTATCTCCCATCAATGAGCTGTTAATTCCAATTTGATATCCAACACCATTATTGTTGAATGACCTTCGTAATAAAGCAACTGGGGCTTCAGTCTCACGGCGTTCATTCTCAACTTTCATATCATGACTATAACATGGAAATAAAGAACAATTCCTAGTTGTTCCCAAGTCACATGATGTGGAATCAGCGAAGGCTTGCTTCATGTGACAAAGATCAGGTTGTGAGTAATGATCCATGGAAGAACTCAAAGATATATTGCATGTTTGGGGGTCAAATTGGCGATTGACATCAGGGTCTGGAGGGGCAATAGACCAAGTGCTAACTAGATTGGACAACTTGTTTAACCTTTCATTATCAAGTACGCTATCATTGAACCCATTTATATGCTTTTCAAAATTGTTGAATGATGTAGAGTTTGTGAATTCCCAGCTGTTGTCCAATTTCTTCAAGTAGTCACAGGCAGGCTCAAACATCCCAGTTGACATACTCTTGGATGATAATGCATCAACAAAATTCTCTTCTACATCTTGATTGTTTTGCAATCCTCCATTGCTTCCAACACTTCTGCAAGGTTCAATATTCATATTTTCACAAGAAAAACAACTAAACTATCATTTCGCACTATAACCCAAGCTAGTAACATAGGCTAGTTATGGAGAACTAATTTTCATTTATGAAAATAGATGAAAGAAAATAAAACAACGTAGAGAAAATGAAACAAGAGAAACAAAGAGAATACAGAGAATTGATTATAAATAAGAAATATAAAAAATAAAAAAATAAAAAGAATACAAAAAATTAACATGCTTCGATTTGATAACCTACGTCCATGACAAATTAAGACAACATTCAGTATAAGCATAATTCTTACCATAAATAACAATACCGATTTGTTAGTCGGTAAATTAGGAAATAGGGAAAGAAAGCTCCTCGTGTTTTTAAAGAAAAAGAAAAGAAAAGAAAAGAAAAAGGTAGAAAAGTGGGAAACAAAGTGGAAAACCTAACCTACTACCTTAATGTACACCTACCCATTAGAGCACCAATCTCTTTTTCTTTTGCTAAAAGATTCTTCATTCCACTCAACTAAATTATCAAAAAAACATCAAGATATAATAGAAACTAGTCGGTAGTCATGGAAATATATTCATGTTCTATTATAACTATATTTATTTCTTATTATTTAAAGGGTGCAATAAACTTACAAAAGAACATGGCTCCAAAGATTATTATCAGAGGCATGTTCTCCAATAAAATCGTTGGACGAAGCAGGCTCAGCAAGCCGGCGAGAGGATTCGACAGTCAAGCCCGAATGGTTGGAAGCATTAGTAAACGATGTGGATATTGAAACATCCTCCTCACAAGAAGAGTTGGAGTTAGGGTTTTGATGGTGCCATGAGTTAGGGTTATTATTCCATGCAGGAAGAGAGGAAGCACCAGGGATATCCCACCAGTTTGTAGGTGTAGAGGAAGAGGTAGCAACAGAGCTTTCTATGCATTCTTCAGCCATATCTCTCTCTTTCTCACACATACACAAAGAACTAAGAGTGGAAATGATAGGTATAGAGTTGTGGTTCTCTAATATTTATTTTTCCTTTATGATGGTGGAGGGTTGAAATTTAAGGAGAAATATAGGCGATGGTGGTGACGTACGAGTTTTTGTAGGTTTTATCAAATAATAGGGGAGACAATAAAATATGCGACCTGAGTTTTTCCACTAAGTTTCGAGATCGTGGGTAATTATTATATAGGAGGATGGGCCAGCATGAGTTTGGCTCAGAATTGCCAATATGTTTTTGGACAAGTTTGGTTTAGCCCTAGGGTTGCAATTTGCCAATTTGGTTGGACAAACTTTTTTCACTTTTCTCTCTCTCGGCGTGCATAACTCCACAAAATTTTCAGGTGGATAGGGTGCATAACACTGTTGGTTCGTAAGCCAATGGATATATATATAGTTGCATGCTCTTTTTGCTGTTTATTATTATTATTATTATTATTATTTGGGGGTGGAGGTTCGTAAATGCTATAATTTACCCCCAAAAAAAGATAAAATTCAAGTAAAATACCTTACATATAATATTTTAAAATTTTCAATTAAATCCAAACATCTTTTTGTATTGAATGATAAAATACAAACAATATTATCATTATCATTGATTTCTAAGAATAATTAAATGCAATGGAAATATGTGCTTTAATTTTATGGGATCCTAATATTGTACCTAGGGAATTGTAACTAAGCTTTATCCTTAAAAAAAGTATTAGAATTTATATGTTAGGATTAGGAAACAACCTTAAATGTTTGGTACATTTGTTGTATTCCTACCAAAATAATTGATTATAAAAAATTTAATTTGCACATTGAATCCTTCCAAATATATATATATATATATTGAAGAAGAAATATGAAAGTTTGAATGATAGAATAATTGTTAAATGATTAAATATTTAAATTCATCATTTCAGTTAAGAGCCTCGTAACTTAGTAGAATAATCTTCTATCTTTTATTAATTAAGAGAATATGAGTTCAAATTTTCGACATTATTGTAACTATCAAATTAGCCACATGAAAAAACATCAATAATTTTTATAATTCCAAATAATTTTATAAATAAAAAATTCATTTATGAAAGCAAAGCCTAAATGAGAACATTTTCTTATTTTTTGGATCATTTAGGAGTCTCAAATGGGGAAACGAACCCCAATTCGGAATCTACCGGAAAAATTAAGTGAAAAAACAACTACTTTTAACCAAAAGAGAAATAAAAAGGTCATTAGGGAAAAAGTAAATGCCGGTCAACAATTAGTCAACAAATTATCGACGATGTTTAATGGTTGGTTTGTGAAGAGAGAGAGAAGTTACTGTTAGGAGAGTTTTTTTGTAGTGTGAAGTTCACTTGTTGTGGATTATTGAGTCCGCAACATTTTAAAATAATATTTTCCCCTCTTAAAAAGCAAAAAAAAAAAAAATAGTTTCTGCTATATTGAGCTTGTTTTCTGTTCATTTTCCATTTCCTTATACTTTCAGTCGCACCAAATACTAAAAATGTGGAAAACATTTTTCAAGTAATTAACGTTTTTTGTAAAAAACAAATGGAGTATAAGTGCTTGTATCAATAGCCAATGACGACTTTCCACAGTGGTGCAACTGTGAGTTTTGTTTCTCTTTTTAGTGATTAGGTCTTAGTCGCGTGCCGAGATTTGGTAGGAGCTATGAGATACCAGTATATACATATAGGTGTAAAATAGTATTTTCATGAAAAGGAACAGTGTTACCAAAAGAGAAAATATGAGATTGCAGTATTATCGTTCTCATGGATCAGGTTGGTAGATGAATCCCAGAGGCACTAAGCGGATAATATGCGCAACTTTGTCCTTTTGCCAGATTAAGCGAAGCGAAGGCACATTATCATGGAGATTTTTCAAACGTTAGTTTACAACAATAGAAATATGCATGCACTTTTGTCCATTTTGCCAATATGTGTTTGTCCCTGTGCTTGCTTAGTCGTGCATGTCTTTGTTAACATGTGCTTGTTTGTTTTCGTATTTTGGTCATACTAAGATTAGAGGCTATCTACAACATAAACTATCAGTACCTGTTTAACTAAGTAAATTACTAAATATATTGACTCAGAGAGGAAATCTTCGTAGATAGTTAGATACCACTATTGTAATATATCCCTAATTCTCTGACCAAATTCAGTACAAAATGAGTGCGATTGTTCAACTGGTAACTTCGAGAAAACAAATCTTAAATGTTGTTTAATTAGAACTCCTTTTCATATTTGTTTGGAAGTTTGTACTATCCATTTTTTTTTTCAGTTGTATTATAATTATAGTAATAATAATAATCATAGTTTATCTCTAGCACTCATTGAGGTGAGTCTCTCACTTGACCTGTAACCTGTCGTACTATATTTATGTTCATTGGGTTCAAGCCAGTTGACTTGCATGCCTCCTTATTATGGCAGAATTATCTCTTCTTCTTCTTTTTTGTCTCTATTTTGGCAATATTTTTAATTTAGTTTTTAAGTTTTTATAACTTCATTTTAATCTATATATTTTTCAATTTATTATCATTTTGGACCCTGTCCCTCACTTGAAGACCAAATTGATGAAGTTATAAAAAACTTGACTAAATTGAAAGTACCCAAAATATAGGAATTAAAAAGATAATTCTACCTAATAATATTGAACCTATAAGATGCTCTTCCAAGAGAATGGTTATAATAAAACCCTATCTCAACCACGAGGTGGTATATCCTATACTTAGCATATATGTTGGGTACCTCACAAGGTGGGATTCACACACTGTGGGGCCCACCTCTTTGTGAGGTACTCGGCATATATGCTGGGTACAAGATATACAAATTTCTCAACTACACACACTTAAAGTCCAACAAATGCTTAAGCAAGATGTCAATGCTGAGGTTATCCTTATGGCTTAAGCCCAAATTAAGCTAGAACTACCCACTTATCCTCGTGGACTTCATGTCGACAAAGCTGCTTTTAGTACTTAATTCCCACGGCACGCTGACTAAGGCCTCTGCTGGTTTTGTTTCTATTAAGAGCATCTCTAATAGTTTAGATAAAAGTAAAATAATCTCTATAATAGAGAATGAGGCCAAAAAAATGTTCTCCAATGGATTCTCTAAATCATGATTTTTTTTTTTTTTTTGGGGCTCATGAACAGTAGCTCATCAAGTCTGATGGGCTACTGTACATCAGCAAAAGAATAAACTGAATAAAAAAATAGCAAAGAAAGGAGTGGGGTTGGGGTATAGGGATATGTGTGTTAAAAAATGAAGAAATAATATTTAAATGAGATAGAGAAAAGGATAGAGAATCTATTGGAAGAGTGAGATTTGCACCTAACATAGACACCCACTACTCACAAAAAGGAGATAGTGACCCCCCGTGGTCAGAGGCTATGAAATCCCTTATTTTTATTGGTTGTGCTTATGCTGGACCACTGTTAAGGACACATGCATCACTCTCAATGACCCTGATGTCCCTTTCCTTGTCCAAGGATTACTCTCCATGTAGTGGTAGGGTCACTCTCTATGCTGCTACCTTGACTTCGACGTGCTCAATCTCTCTCTCTAGCTATTACATAGTACAACAGTTGTGTTAGGGTTCAAATGGGGGAATCTTGGTTTAACACCTATCTTTTGTACCTAGCAACATTCCTTGGGCTATAAGAGGAACATGTTGTTGGACCATTAGGGCAAGAACCAGGAGAGAACATTAGAGAAAAAAGTAGAAAGTTTGTAAGGAAGTGAGGTAGAGAAAATGCCTCTCTTTTAGGTAGAACACCATCACTGTATAAGGAAAACTCCCATTTTTTACATAATAGAGAGCTTGAAGGAGAAAGGGACGTTCAGCCTTACACACTTGTGGTTTTTCACCCCTTTTTATCACTTTTGAGCTTTTTCATCAAAATGTACAGTTAGATAGCTCATCCATTCTTCATACAAGTGCACAAATCTAACTTACACGTATATTTTTGGCGACTCCACTGGAGATCGAACCCAGAATCTCTGGTTATTCTTCCTTTTAGTTGTATATCATCTATTCTTCTACATTCTTATTTTTAGTTATCTTTCTCCTTGGTCATTCGATGCCTCCAAGAAAGAAAAACATGGGTGTTTAGGCTGGTTCAGGAGAAAACTAGTAAGCAGAAGTAAATGTAGACCATGTCTTTATGCACATGAAGGCTCAAAATCATCTGAAGAGGTTAGACAGCTTGGTAATAGAGACCTCGTGGTAGCCATTAAGAACCTTCAGTGTTCTTAGGCCTCCATGTGAGAGGAGCTCCAGTCCTTACGCCAGAGAACAGCTACTCCTCAGACCCCCACAAGGTGGCCAAGGACCTTAGGGAGAGAATAAAAGGTTGAATCTTGACCCTCTTCTCAACCAAAGGGTACCCTTACAATCCAAGGGACCTCAAGCATCTCCTTACCTAACTAAAGAAGACATTGCAGCCATTCTGCTCGAGGCTTGAAAAGTAGAGAGCTTTGCTTACATTGATACAGGACCTTACCTCGAAGAGATGGCTAGGAAATCTTATCCTAGCAACTACACACCTCTCATTTTCCCTAAGTATGATGGCATGGTTGGGAATGCCAGAGAGCTTATCAGGAGGTATGTGAATGTCTTGACAGCTCATTCACATGACCACGAGTTGAGGCTTTAGGAGTTTTCCAAATCTTTGGAAGGTCGTGCCTTCACCTGGTACACTGGCCTTTTGTTAGGGTCAATTTTGAGCTAGAATGACATGGCTACCCAGTTTATGAAGAATTTTTTCTCTTTGGATGAGAAGCTTACTTTATCAAATCTGTAGCAAGAAAGGCAGAAGGTGTCCAAGGGGGTTACTAGACTACATTCGTAGGTTTAGAGGCCTTTCTTCGATGTGCTATAATCTAGTAGAGGAAGAAAGATTGGTGGACAGCTGCATTGTTGGCATGCTATATGAGTATCGTCCCTACTTAGAGAACTATAGATCTTAAGTTTTACAAGGCTGGTAGAAGCATACAGGAGAACAAGTATGTCAGTGAAGAAGCCCTTCAAAGGTTCGAATTCACAAGCCGTAAGTACCCCTAAACAGCCTTGGAAGTGGGAGAGTAAAAAAGTGGAGGTAATTATGGTAGAAAAGCCAAAGAAGGCCGCCAAGGGCAAAAAGAGAGAGAGAGAAGTGGTATTCCTCCTCCTTTTTTGTCTTAGCAAAAGAGCTATATAGTATCCTTGAAACCTGGGTGAAGGATGTGTAGTGGTCTTGCCTAAGTGCAAGTGCGAGCCAACAGAAGAGGAAAAGCAAGGTGTGCTTTACTATTGATACCACAGGAGTGATCACCACACCATGGACTGCTATGCTCTGAGAAACATATTCCATGAAAAGGTGGCCAAGGGTGATTTGGTCATCAAGAATGGAAAGCATGCAGATCAAAGAATGCACAGACTCGGGGTGGCAATGACTTTCTTCATAAGGACCCCATGGAAGGAGAGGCTGAGAATATAGCCAGTAGTAATGTTGCACCTACACCATTGTAGGATGAAGAGATGATGTTGTGAATTTAACAAGATGGTAGAATGCATGCCTTTCTTAAAAGGATGGGCCTCAGGCCATTGGCTAGAAGAGAGGCAGCTTAGGCCCTAACTCGAGTGGCAGAAAGGAGCAAGGGAGCAACTGCCTCCAAGGGAAGTGTGTTGCAGGTGGCATATTAAGAGACCAGGGAATCAGTGACCTTCTCTGCCAGAGATTTAGCTAACAAGGCTGTGGATGGCAAGAGGCCTTTGTATGTTACTGCTTTTTTGGGAGCTTCCTAAATTAAAAGGGCTTTAGTAAATACTAGTGCCTCCACCGACATTCTGCCACCCCCGACATTGGATGACTTAAGCATTCCACAAGAAAGAATTATTCAAGAGTCATTCTAAGTGGCAGTGATAGGATCATTGCAACAGCATACCCTGGGACATGTATCACATAAAGTAGTGGCTTCCACATATCATCAATGTGTGAAGTGTTGGTTAAATTTGGTTTTGTATCTAATACAAAACACATAGCGGAAGCAATAAACAAAGATCTATTTCATTCATGATAGATAACTTGCATTATGTAAATTTCAGAATTTAAGAACAAGATAGCGTACCTTAGTGTGGTGAAATTCAAAACAAAGGATTATAAGTAATTGAGAACACTTTTAATCTTCATTCCAATTCCACTTTACACCTAAGAAGTGTGGTCTCTCAATCAATTTTCAAGGGAGAATAATTGAGTGGTTTTACTCGCACATACACACCACTTCACAATGGTGTCTCACTTTTTCTCTAATAAAAATTTTGTATGTCTCTCCCTTTATATATAACTGATTATCTAATTGGGCCGGCCTATTGGGCCTTTCCAATTGGGCTTTAATGTGTGGCTTGGAGTGGGACCAAAAGGACCAATAAGACACTAGCTCCAATGGGCCTTGGGCTTTTTTGTCAACTCTTGACAAGTCCAAAGTTACCATTAATTATATTTAATATCACTATATAAATACAATTGCACCTTAGGCCTTATTAATAAATTATATCCCAAAACTTTATTATACATGCAACCCCTTCATAAAATATTCGTAGTAATTCAAAGTCATAAATATAGACTGTCACTTTGAAAATTACTACATCTTAATTCTTGAGTACCCGGTTTAATCCTTTTAAGTTATTCATAATATATTTATGAAATCCAATTTCATAAATATATACTTTAGTAATTTCTTACCAAAGTGGTTAGGCCTAACTCTCTGAATAACTAAACCCATTAAACTTATCTCAAGGGAATATTTTAAATCTCTGTTAAGAGACTATGAATTCCATCTTGAGAATATATGTTCCATCAACACGAAATGTGGCCGCCCAACATACTAAGGTTTTGACCGTTACTTTAGATCTCACTCCTGATATATCAAAGCAACTTACACTTCATGATTAGGTCCATTATTCTCTCAGGATTAAGAGTTCATGCAAATATAAGTTGTGAGATTTATTATTCAATTGATAGTCGTTAGGAGAATAATAAATTTCACAGCAGTCCAGTTCAATATGTCTTAACTCTTAAAACATATTAACACATCAACTAGAAGTCTCCACTTCCATGATCAAGACAAATCATCTTAGTTGATATGTTATAGTCTTCGCGGATGAAATGCCCCATTTCATCACCGGCTATGAACTAAAATTCTGAGTTTACAAATAACTTGTGACTTATATCTTCTGTGACTAAATCACATAAATCACATACTATGCATCTCATGGACTAAATGATAATGTTCGAATATTCATGTTACCATTATTTTAGATAATAATAAAACAATTTTATTAATTACAATATTAAGTTATACATCATGTCATACATAATGTCATACATAATATCATACATAGCATCATACAATAGGATTTAAGGGCACTAATCCCAACATATCTTCCATTTGCCCTAAAGACTATTGTGCACTAATCTAACTCCCATTCCCTCCAAATGCGACTCGAAGGTCCTTTGAGGGAAGGTTTTAGTAAAGGGATTTGCTAGATTATTTGCACTTTCAATCTTTGCCACCATCACATCTCTATGAGCAATAATATCTCTAATGATGTGGTACTTTCTCTCAATGTGCTTTCCTTTCTTGTGATTCCTTGGATCTTTTGATTGTGCAACTGCACCACTACTGTCGCAAAACAATGTGATGGGAACTTGTTTCATTCTCATTACGCCAAGGTCAGAAAGAAATTTCTTGAGCCATACAGCTTCTTTTGCTGCTTCACAAGCAGCAACATATTCTGCTTCCATGGTGGAGTCTGCAATACAAAATTGTTTGACACTCCTCCATGTTATGGCTCCACCTCCCAAGGTGAATACACATCCTGATGTGGACTTTCTAAAATCTAGATTTGACTGAAAATCTAAATTTGTATAGCCAATGGGTATCAAATCCTCGCATCGATAAACAAGTATATAATCTCTCGTTCTCCGAAGATACTTGAGAGTATACTTTACAGCTTGCCAATGTTTTGGTCCTGGATTTGATTGATATCGATTAACCATGCCAACTGAATAACAAATGTCTGGTCTAGTACAAAACATGGCACACATGAGACTTCCTACTGCAGAAGCATAAGGAAATTGTCTCATCATATATTCTTCCTCTTGAGTCTTAGGCCTTTGGTCATCAGACAGAGGAACTCCATGTCTGAAAAAAAGTAATCCCTTCTTGGAGTTTTGCATGCTAAACCGTTCTAGAACCTTATCTATATATCCAGCCTATGATAAGCCTAACATCCTATTCTTGCGATCTTGCCAAAGCTTGATCCCCAAAATAAAATTAGCTTCACCCAAATCCTTCATATCAAATTAGTTTGACAACCATACCTTTACCGATGACATTACCCCTACATCATTTCCAATGAGTAGAATGTCATCAACATAAAGCACTAGGAACATTACTACTTTATCTCGAAGTCTTTTGTACACACATGGTTCATCGAGATTTTGTTCAAAACCAAATGACTTGATTGCTTGATCAAATCTGATGTTCCATGACCTAGATGCTTGTTTAAGTCCATAAATGGACCTTTTTAACTTGCATACTATATGCTCTTGGTTTTTTGCTATGAAACCTTCCGGTTGCATCATATAGATTTCTTCTTCAAGATTGCCATTAAAAAATGCAATCTTGACATTCATTTGCCAAATCTCATAATCATAATGAGCAGCAATGGATAAGAGAATTCTGATAGATTTAAGCAGCTACTAGTGAAAAAGTTTCATCATAGTCAATACCTTCTTTTTGTGTATACCCTTTCGCCACTAGTCTTACTTTAAAGGTTTCAACTTTTCCATCTACTCCTCTCTTCCTCTTGTAAACCCATTTGCAACCAACAGGTTTAATGCCATTAGGAGCCTTTACAAGATCCCAAACTTGATTGGAATACATGGAATCTAATTCAAATTTCATAACTTTGATCCAATGATGTGCATCTATATCATTCATTGCCACTTCATAAGTGTAGGGATCTGATTCAGCCTCTTCTAAGATATTTTCATAAGTTTCTCCCAAACCTATGAATCTTATGGGAGGCTGAACAATTCTCCCACTATGACAAGGCACCTGTGTACTAGACATCTCATGAGTAGTATCTTGTGGTGTATCCAATACAACCACATCATCCCTAGTTTCATCTATTGGTTGTTCAACTAACGGTCATTCATTTCAGCCAAAACAACTTTATTTCTAGGATCAAAATTATTCATATAATCATCTTCCAAAAATTTGGTATGTGTGCTAACAAACACTGTGTTATCTTTATGATTATAGAATAAATAACCCTTTGTTTTTTTTGAATACCCTAAAAACATGCATACTTCGGTTTTAGATTCCAACTTATCAGACTTCCTTTTCAACACATGTGCTGGACATCCCAAAATGTGGAGATATTTTATACTAGGCTTACGCCCACTCCACAATTCCTTAGGTGTGTTGGGAACAGATTTTGATGGAACTAAATTCAAAATATGCATTGCAGTTTTTAGTGCATATCCCCAAAAAGAAACTGGTAAAGTTGAGTAACTCATCATGGACATAACCATTTCCAAAAGAGTCTTATTCCTTCTTTCTGCTACACCATTCTGTTGGGGAGTTCCAGGTGCAGTCAATTGGGATATAATCCCATTTTGAGTTAAGTAATCCTTGAAATCCCCAAGAAAGTATTCACCACCACGATCAGATCGAATAGCTTTTATGCGTTTACCTAATTGATTCTCAACTTTAGCCCTAAACTCTTTGAACTTTTCAAAGGCTTCGAACTTCTGTCTTATTAGGTACACATAACTATATCTTGAGTAATCATCAGTAAAAGTGATAAAGTACTCATAACCTCCTTTTGCTTGGGTTGATATAGGACCACATACATCTGTATGAACTAATTCAAGCAACTCTTGGGATTTTCTACCTTTTGCATTAAAAGGTCGTTTGGTCATTTTGCCTTCCAAACAAGATTCGCAAACTGAAAATTCATCAAAGTCTAATAGCTCTAAAAGTCCATCTTTGATCAGTCTTTGAATTCTATTTGGATTAATATGACCTAAATGCAAGTGCCAAAGATATGCTTCATTAGTAGAAGGAAACTTTCTCTTTAATGATTTTACATGAGAGTTATGATCTAATTCAGAATTATATAATTCATGCTTATCAGGAGTTAAAATATAAAAACCATTCACAATATTGCCAGAATAGATAAACACTTTATCCTTCTTTATTACAACATTGTCTTTTAAGATAACATAATATCCATGTTTACCTAAATAAGTTGCAGAAATTAAATTCCTACGAACATTAGGTACATACAAACAGTCTTCCAATATTAAAACTCTAGATTCAAACATAAATTAAACACTCCAATAGCTACAACTGGAATCCTGCTCCCATCAGCCAAGGTAAGAAACATTTCCCCTTCATTCAGCTTTTTGGTCTCCTGAAACCCCTGCAAGGATTTGCAGATATGATTAGTACAACCTGAATCCACACACCAGAAATCTGTGGGATTCTGTACCAAACATGTTTCAAGAAGGAATATATTTTTCATACCTCTATTCTTGGCGGCCTTAAATATTGGACAATTCCTCTTCCAATGTCCTTTTTCACCACAATGGAAACAGTTTCTTTTGGTTTTCTTTCCTTTGTTGGCAATTCCTAAGGCAACTTGTTTACCATCTTTCTTAGTGAAGTTCTTCTTCTTCTTCTTGTTACCTTTCTCTTTCGACTTAGGTTAAGAAGTAGAAGCTTCACCAACATTGGCTTCAATACTAGAAGTATCAAGGATGCCTTCTGCCGCTACCAACTCATTCATCAATTCAAACAATGTATAAATCTTTTTGTTCATATTATAGTTAAGTCTGAATTCCTTGAATGATTCTGGTAGTGACTGGAGTATCATATTCACTTGGGATTCTCCATCAATATCGGCACCTAAAACTTCCAATGTATTCAGATTAGAGATCATCCTAAGACAATGCTCCCTCACTGAAGTACCTTCAGACATTTTGGTATTATAAATCTGCCTCATAGTTTCTTGCCTTGCAGAACGGCCTTGCTCACCAAACATCTCCTTCAGACTGAGCATAATGTTTGAAGTTAGTTCTACATCCTGCATTTGATGCTGTAGAACATTTGAAATAAATGCTAGGATATAGCACTTGGCCATCTCATTAGATTTCTGCCAACGATCATATCACTGTTTTTCTTCAAGAGGAGCATCTAATGATGGAAAGCTAGGACATGGTTGAGTAAGAAAATATTTGTGCTCTTCAGCAGTAAGAACAATGTCCAAGTTTCTTTTCCAGTCAACATAGTTGGATCCAGTCAGTTTGTTTTGATTAAGAATAGCAACAAGTGGGCTAAATGATGCCATGATTTTAAATCTGAAAATAACAAACATGAATATAATAAGTAAACTAGACATTATCAATTTAGCATATAATCATATAATATGGAACCTTATAAAACCATAAAATAATATATGTAACAACAAACCAATCCATGTCTATAATTCCTTGGTAGCAAGTTTATTATAAACACATTAATTGATTGAGAACTATTCTCATTATTAGTGCTATCATGATAACTCTTATCATACACTAATAATATGCCGTATTAGCTTTTGCTTCTAAGTGATAATGACATAGCTCCATCGGGAGGTTAACATTGCACTTAGTCTAGTGTACACCATTATCTAGAATCATGTGTAACCACATTTCATCTCCCTTATAATGTTTAAACTTGTAATACCATGGAACAAAACACCCTCCTTTGGGATCGCGAGACATATATGCCAAGACGAGGTGCTTATCCATACTACTTTAAACAGGTTAGTTCAATCTTATAGTACTTGAAGTAAACACCCTTCTTTAGGATCGCAAGGCATATACGCCAAGATGAGGTGCTTACCTACACTAATATGAACCGATAATGGAGGCTGTGAGATCCAACCCTTGTATCTCTCTCCCACTAGATGTTTTAAATTAAAGGTTTTTATGTTCAAGAACCATAATTATGCTAGAAACCCTTAAAAACATAATCCTAATCACATTAGGAATAAATTTCATTAAAGTATTTTAATAGGAAACCAAAATACTTTATTCTAGCATTAATATACTATTTGACTATAAATATATGATGCAAGGCAAGTAACAATATGATGAATCCTTTATAAACAATTAGCATGTAAACCCATATATTTATATATATATATATATATATATATATATATATATAATATACGGATTGTACAACCAAGGCAAATATTACATGCTTATAAAATGGTCATCAAGAACTTGCATATATAACCATATGAAAGCATGTTACTGACAGAATGAAAATGCCATATGGGTCCACGAAACCATGCAAGATCAAAAGCCTTATAATAATCAAACCATGCAAGCCTTATATTTATATTTATATCCAAGCGGTGTAAAGCATCATTCACGCACTTGACAGTTACGTTCAATAGTCAATAACTATATCCATTCCGAGAAAACAAGAGACCGACACATCAAACTCAATCAATGCATTATAGGTTTATGTGTTCGTCTCTAATACAAAGACTATTGTGTTAATGTTCAATACAAACACCATCATAGCATGCTATACATGGAGAGACATAATCTTGACCACTTCGAACAAACCAAGAGAATATGCATCCTTGGTCTAAACCCAATATCATCATGTCTCATATAAGTCAATGGCATTGGCAGCGATTATCAAACAAAATTCAACCGTCAATTATTACCAACCAATGCAAAACCAAATGCTTATACTTTGACCAATATACCAATTTTACTTTAATTCTAAAATTCAATCACATGCTATACAATCATGATATGAAAACCTGGCTCTGATACTAATTGTTGGTTAAATCTGGTTTTGTATCTCATACAAAACACATAGCGGAAGCAATAAACAAAGATCTATTTCATTCATGATAGATAACTTACATTATGTAAATTTCAGAATTTAAAAACAAGATAGCGTACCTTGGTGTAGTGAAATTCAAAACAAAGGATTATAAGTACTTGAGAACACTTTTAATCTTCACTCCAATTCCACTTTACACCCAAGAAGTGTGGTCTCTCAATCAATTTCCAAGGGAGAATAATTGAGTGGTTTCACTCGCACATACACACCACTTCACAATGTTATCTCACTTTTTCTCTAATAAAAATTCTATATGTCTCTCCCTTTATATATAACTGATTATCTAATTGGGCCGGCCTATTGGGCCTTTCCAATTGGGCTTTAATGTGTGGCTTGGAATGGGACCAAAAGGACCAATAAGACACTAGCTCCAATGGGCCTTGGGCTTTTCTATCAACTCTTGACAAGTCCAAAGTTACCATTAATTATATTTAATACTACTGTATAAATATAATTGCATTCTAGGCCTTATTAATAAATTATATCCCGAAACTTTATTATACATGCAACCCCTTCATAAAATATTCGTAGTAATTCAAAGTCATAAATATAGACTGTCACTTTGAAGATTACTACATATTAATCCTTGAGTACTCGGTTTAATCCTTTTAAGTTATTCATTATATATTTATGAAATCCAATTTCATAAATATATACTTTAGTAATTTCTTACCAAAGTGGTTAGGCCTAACTCTCTGAATAACTAAACTCATTAAACTTATCTCAAGGGAATATTTTAAATCTCTGTTAAGAGACTATGAATTCCATCTTGAGAATATATGTTCCATCAACACGAAATGTGGCTACCCAACATACTGAGATTTTGACCGTTACTTTAGATCTCACTCCTGATATATCAAAGCAACCTACACTTCATGATTAGGTCCATTATTCTCTCAAGATTAAGAGTTCATGCAAATATAAGTTGTGAGATTTATTATTTAATTGACAGTCGTTAGGAGAATAATAAATCTCACAGCGGTCCAGTTCAATATGTCTTAACTCTTAAAACATATTAACACATCAACTAGAAGTCTCCACTTCCATTATCAAGACAAATCATCTTAGTTGATATGTTATAGTCTTCGCAGATGAAATGCCCAATTTCATCACCGAATATGAACTAAAATTCTAAGTTTACAAAGAACTTGTGACTTATATCTTCTGTGACTAAATCACATAAATCACATATTATGCATCTCATGGACTAAATGATAATGTCCGAATATTCATGTTACCATTATTTTAGATAATAATAAAACAACTTTATTAATTACAATATTAAGTTATACATCATGTCATACATAATGTCATACATAATATTATATATAGCATCATACAATAGGATTTAAGGGCACTAATCCCAACATGAAGACCATTTGGAGAGGAAGGCCAATGACCATTAAGGCCACTAGGATGCCTTATGATAGGGCAAAACTTCACTATGCAGAGGTAGCCTTGTATTAAGAGTTCAAACCTAAAGGAGAGAATAGGATCCTTCCTTTCAATGCCACTATTTGAGAACAGGAGGAAGATGACAATGGGGAAGTCATGAAATTTAAGAGACCTCATACGATCAGGAAGATCACCAAGCTTGATGGCAAGGTGGCCTACAAGTTCTGATGGTTAAAGGAAAGGCGTAGAGAGAATGGTAGGCCTAACCCTTTTTGCCTTGCTCAATAGCCAAGAGGGGAATGTATGGTTCGAAAACCTATCAAGGAAGCCCTTTAATGTATAAACGATGTCGTGAAGAATGTTCAAAAGGAACTCATTGAAGTCAATCTTAATGATGGAGGAAAAGAAAGGATGGTTAAGATAAGTAAAGGACTACCAAAAAAGGATAAGAGAAGATTGATGGCTTTGCTAAAAGAGTATAAAGATGTCTTTGCTTGGGACTATAAATAGATGCTGGATTAGATCCAAAGGTGGTCACATACAAGCTAAATTTTGACCCCAAAGCCAAGCCTGCAAAGCAGCCAACAAGAAAATATCGCTTAGATGTTGAGGAAAAGATTAAAGCGAAAGTGAATAAGCTTTTGAAAGCAGGGTTCGTAGAAGAGATCAAATGTCTAGAATGGTTAACCAATATAGTTCCTATGAAGAAGAAAGGCTGGCAGATAAGAATTTGTGTGGACTTTAGGGATCTTAACAAGGCATGCCCTAAAGATAAGTTCTCATTGCCCAATGTTGATATTCCGGTAGATGTAGTTGCTAGACACGAACGCTTTTCCTTAATGGATGGCTACACTAGTGGTTATAATCAGATCTTTATGGAGCCATCAAATGCTCAGAAAATCGCCTTTAGGACACCTTTTGGGAATTTCTATTACAAAATGATGCCTTTCATATTGAACAATGCTAATGCCACTTATTCGAGAACCATGACTCTGATCTTTGGTGACATGTTGCATAAGCAGGTAGAGGACTATTTTGATGATTTGGTGATAAAGGTAAAGAGCTTAGTTGAACATTTTTTGCATTTCAGGCAGGTCTTTGAGAGGTGCAAGGAGTACAACTTCAGAATGAACCTTTCCAAGTGTGCTTTCGGGGTGTTTTCAGGGAAGTTCTTAGGATTCCTTGTCCATCAGAGAGAGACTGATTTAGATCCCACAAAAGCTAAGGCAATAACTGCTCTTACCCCATCGGCAACCTTGAAGGAATTGAGGAGCTTTGTGGGAAAAGTGCCTTACTTGAGAAGATTTATCCTTGGGTTAGCTGAGATCTTGAAACCTTTGGTCAAACAAACCAATAAAGGAGTGGCCTTTATGTGGTGTGATCAATGTGAGAAGGCATTTAAGAAGATACAAGCAATTCTGGCAGATCCTCATACCATGGTAGCTCCATTGCTTGGTAAGCCTCTCTTGCTGTATATAGTAAATACAAAGTAATCACTCGAGGCGTTATTAGCTCAGGAGCAAGGAGGTATAGAGAGGCCAGTATTATGAAGAGACCAAAATTAAGATACTCCATGGCTAAAAAGGTATGCCTTTCCTTAGCTTTTGCTATGTCAAAGTTTAATCACTACTTTCTAGGGCATCATGTACAATTAATGACTAAGAGTAGTCTTGTGAAGTAACTCCTAACTCGCCCAGTTGTTTGGGAGAATGGCTCAGTGGGCCATCTTGATAGCGTGCCATGATATCGAGTGTACAAGGCCGTCTGCCATTAAAGGGCAAGCAGTGGCCAACTTGCTAGCCAACTTCCCAGGGACTAGTGATTTCTCACTTCCTTAATAGGAAGTTTTGGTGACAAATGAGCAAGAATGGTCTATGCACTACGATGGCTTGTCTACATCCTAAGGAGGAGGGATAGGAGTAGTGTTGAAGTCACTAAGAGAGGAACACATGTTTGCCTATAAGGTACATTTCCCCTATTCAAACAACGAAGCAGAATATGAAGCCCTAATGGTGGGATTGAAAGCTGCCAAGAGACTTGGCATAAGGAAATTAAAGGTGTTTAAGGATTCTGAGTTAGTCATTAAGTAGGAAGGGGGAACCTATGGAGTGAAATATCCTTGCTTGGTTGCTTATAGGGTCACAGTGTAGGATCTTATGAAACACTTCACATCCATAGATTGTAAAGTGATTAACCAAAATGAAAACAAGTTGGTTGATTCACTGGCCACCCTAGCCACCAAGTCTGTGTTAAAGAAAGAGAGGATACCCTTAGGGTGGAGAAACAACCTGGCCTAATCAGAGGCGGATTGTGCCCTCCAAAAGATTAGTGAGAACCCTTATTAAAGGTAATGGTCCAGGGAAGGGATATTGGATCGAACCTGCCATTAAACATGAAGGACTTCCTTAAGATTAATGGGAATCTATTTTTTAGAGGAGCAATAAGGTTGTTGATGAGGTATGTCTCAAGATAAGAAGGGCTAACACGATTGCATAGGTTACACCATGAGATGTGTGGCATAAACCTCAAAGTTAGCCTATACAAAAGATTACAAAGGCTAGGGGTCTTTTGGCCAGAGATGGCCAGTGATGCTAAGGAAGAGCAAAGAAATTGCAATACTTGTTCTATTATTCCCCTAGACCAAGTAGAAGTGCTGAACAATGAAATACAAGAAGAACATTGGCAGGATCCGTATGTAAAATACCTTTCACAAGGTGTACTATCTACTGATCAATTAATAAAAGAGAAGTTGAATAAATATGCAACAAGATTCAAAATGGTGGATGAGAAGTTGTTGAAGAAAAGCTTTCAAGGGAAATGGTTAGTTTGCATTTCCAATAAAGAAGCAAAGAGTATTCTCTTTGATTTGCATGAGGGAGAGCCAACATGACATCCTAATGGCAAAAAGCTATAGCAAATGGCTTTGCACCAGGGATACTACTGGCCTACCATGCAAAGAGATGCCTAAGATTTCGCTAAGAAGTGTCAAGAATGTCAAAGGCGAGGGCATGAAATACACACTAGCCACCAAAACCTTCACCCAACTATGGCACCATATCCTTTCCATAGTTGGGGGCTAGAATTCATAGATCCTATATATCCCCCTTCTGAAGAATGTGCTTGGATATTGGTAGCTACTGATCTTTACAAAATGGGTATTATCTGTGGCCATGAAGAAAGCAACATGTAGCTTAGTGGCTAATTTTCTGAGGGAAAATATAATGTCATTTTATGGTGTTAAGTAGATTCATTTCAGACAATAGCACACCATTCCTGAATAAGGATGTTCGTCGTTTAACAAAATGGTACTCCATAGCTCACATGACATCAACACCCTATTATCCTAAAGAAAATGGCCAAGCTTAGGCCTCTAACAAAAGATTACTAAAGATATTGGAAAAAACGACTAAGGTTAATGGAAAAGGATGGAGAGACAAACTTCCTACAGCTCTATGGGCTCATAGAACAGCCAAATTAGAAGCTACAAGAGCCTCACCCTTTTCCCTAGTCTATGGCACAGAGGCTATTATCCCAATAGATTTAATAAGGCCAGCAGTGAAGCTAGCAAAGATACCCAGAGAAGACATTCTGGAGGTCATTGAAGAAAAATGCAACAATGTTTCCTCTCATAACGGCCTTTACCAAGCAAGCATGAAGGCAAGGCATGAAGGCCAAGTTAAAAAAAGAAAGTATCAAGTGAGAGAATTTATTTGGAAGACAGCCCCTCATGTACAAGGTGTGGCTGGAGCATTTAAACACAAGTTTTCACCAAAATAGGAAGGACCTTACATTGTGGAAGAAGCACACCAAACTAGACATTATTAGCTAAAAGATCAGACAGGTACGAAGGCATATAGCCCTATTAGCGAAGCTCACCTTAAAAAGTACTATGCTTAGTTTTGTAATTTGATACTTTCTATTCCACAATTTTATCTCTATTAAATAAAACCCTTTCCATTTAGTTATCTTATATTTTATTGTTCATGATACGCATGCAAAGTTCAATATTCTAACTAAATAACAAAAATAATAGAGTTTACAAACAAAAAGGTCTCCTATGACAATAAAATATTACAATTTGAAAATTAAATAATGTCTATAAGAGAATTAATGTTTTCAAGAAAGAAGTCTAGATGGCTCAGAGCTCCTAGCTCACTTTCCAACTTTTTAATTTCTTCATCAAAAGAATCATGTTCTGCTTTGACACCTTCTAGCTGAGTTTGAAGGATAGAATATTCTTCTTCTGCGGATGACAAATCCCCTTGAAGTTTGGTTATGAATTCCTGGAGCTGAGTGATTGAAGCGATGCATGCCTCTATGACGAACTTTGTCTCATCTGCTTTGTTGTTACAAGAGTTTCTTTTAACTCTCAATTGTTAAAGCTAGGACAAAGAAGTATGAACAAAGAGGCTTGCCTTCTTTAGGTCTCTCAATGTCATGACACGGCTCACCAGCCACCCAACATTGAAACCCATACCATCAGCTTTAGTCAGTGTGGAAAGGAGTTCATCAAAAGAGAAAGTGAGATGGTCCTTTTTACCTTTGGACTACAATTGGGACATGACAAACCCAATGCTTTTCGACATAAAGCTCCTAGGAGGCATTGTCCACTTTTCAGTATTCTTCATTATCTTAGGACACTTTGAAAGAAGTTTGAAGCACACTTCTTTCAAAGGGGGAGAAAGCAATGAGATTAGTGGATTGAGATCTACCTCGGTGCTTTCACTCTCTTGATCTTTGGAAGTGACTTTTGTGAAATCTTCTTTCTTTGGGGAATTGTTGGTATACACCCGATTTTAATCCCCCCTTTCAGCATCAGATTCTGTTTCCTCCTTAGAAACCACTTCTTGTACATAGGCCTTTAGTGCTAAGAGAGTGGTTTTCACTTTGGTTTGAGTTTAAGGAACAGCTTCCTTAACCAGTCAAAGGTCCAAATAGAGAAAGGAGAAAGTAAAGTCACATATGCCATTGATTAAGGAAGAACATTACAAAGATAACAAAGTAAAAGAAGAAGGTACCTACTCTTGGTTTCTTCACAGTAGAAGCATGGTTCTTCCTTTTTCTCTTAATGGTTGAAGGTTTGGATTTGGCAGAGTTTCAAAGTCAAATCACCTTGGAAGATGGGTGGAATATCCACATGTTGAGACCCATTATCCCCAAAGTTCCTAACATGTTCCCTAATGCCAAACCACCATATTTTAAACTTGGCTGAAGGTAATCCAGTTCTGGAGGGAGAAGCAAAAGGAACTTTGGAACCAAATGCCAACACCTTAATGAGATTGCTGCTCTTAAAAGCCAATGATGCTACTATAGTAGGAAGGGCTGGGGTAGAAAGACATCCCAACACACCTTTGTCAAAACCAAATAGGTGGGCAAATTTCTGAGGATTATAAGCTTGGGTTTCAAAATCATCCTAAAAGTGCACTTGAAGATGGGAAATAAAGGTGCATGCAATAAAAGAAAGTTCTACCTCAGACTGAGGAACATCTCTATAATGGGAAGCAGTTTTATTTGTCAGAGAATTGAACAAAAGAGGGAGGGCACCCTCCAAAGGGGAATAAGGTTTGGCTATCCAATCAATAAGGTCATCCAGCACTTTACAAAGGAAGCTGTTAGAGGATACCACATCATTATTCCAACGCCGCGATCTTAGCAATCCTTGGGGTGATGGCAGGCTGGTTTTAAAGGAATTCAAAGCTTTAGAGAGAGAAGCATTGTTCCTAAAGTGCTCCTACAGCCAGATTTGTAAAAATGCTACAAGTATAAATGTTTCTATCTGAAATCTACCTCAGGAACGTTGCAGGTCAAGGGTGAAATGATCTAAATGAGAATATAAAGTTCCTAAGAAATAAGGGGCACAGGGAAAGGAATATCCTTTGGCTAACTTAACAAGTAAGGGGAAATGTCTACCTAAGATTTTCTCATGGGGATACCCTTCAAATAGATGGCAAGAAAGCAATGAAAGCTTCAAGTTCATAAGGGTTAAAGTTACCTTCTCCTACAACGAAGTCCGTACCCTCCTTCAAAGAATCTAGGCTGGCTTCTCCATCTACGCCATCAGTATATTCTCTCCAGAAATATCTAATCCATCCCCAAAAAGTTGGCTCTAGAACCTTTGTTAACACCAACATTGATGTCTTTTGGCATTTCATTGTTAGGGGCTTATCCCTTCCTTGCCGCCTTCAAAATTGTCTTCTTTAGAGTTTTCTTCACTACATCTTTAAGAAATTTCATAGCCTTGACCTTATCATGAGATAGGGAAATGTTGCTCACTTCTTTATCACCAAATAGGGGGAGTCGTAATATCTCATAAACATCTTCAAGAGAAAGGGAGACCTTTTGACACCATGTGAAGAAGGTATGGGTAGTAAAATTCTAGCGGTACAAAAGAGAAAGGAGACTCTCATTATCTTTGCTAATGTCCAAGTTGGAGAATGCCAACACAATGTGCACAAGACGTACTTTTTGTAGGATATACATGAAAGAAGGATATATCAACACCCTTCAACAACAACTTCTCCAACCTTTAGAAACAGAGGTATGAGATTTGAAGATCACATCAGTGGTGGGACCAAAATCTCCTCTACAACTACCAAGCCAAGGAATGTGTTTCAAGTCCAGATCCATAGTTAGCAAAACATTAGGCTCCCCACATGTTGTGTAAGGAGAATCTGAAGAATAGGGAACAAAGTCCCAATCGAAACTTTTGTCAAACAAGTAGTCTTTGAAAAAATGGGAGATAATCCATTGCTCCTCTGTGGAAGGATTCTATTCTCTCCCGAGCAGTGGCCTATTGATCTTAGCAGTTGAAGGCTTTGTAATCTTCGTGCGTTTGAAACCCATGGATTTTGTGCTTGTGGAGGATTCTGAAGTTTCGATTTAAAGAAGAGAAGATAAGGAAAAAATGAGAAAAACGAGGGAAGGAGATATATCCGTTTTCTTTTATACTTTGGGAAGTTGCTTTCCTTTTATACTTCAAACAAGAGCTCTCTTTCCCTCTAAAAAGAGCCGTTCAAAAGTGGCACCTTTTCAATTTTATGGACATGCGACAATAGGGGAAGAGTCAATTTCTAACATAATCAATTAACAAAAAGAAAAAAACAAATAAAATAAATATGCCTTTGCAGGGACAACGAAAAGGCATGATGCTTTACCAATAGGTTCATTTTTACTTCTGTCTTGTGTTTTAGTTAACTGACATGTTTATGTGTTGTTTCTTTGTGCAACAATTCCAAAAGAAAAAGGTAACAACATAATGGAAATAATAATAAACAAACTTTGATTACATAATAAATTTGAAAACAAACTAATTTGTTTATATTAAGCATATATATGCTTTCCAAAAAGAAATGGAGATTTACATTGTATGACCCTTTCTATTATTTTTTTACATTAATAATAAAAATAAATAAATAAACATTACAAATACAAAACAAAAGACTTACAACCTAAGGCCAATAATATGGCCTACCTATAAAAATAAACAAAAAAAGAACTACAAACTTAAAGGCGAACAACTTAAGCAAAGCGAGGTTTATAGGCTCCACATCTACCTTAGAATCATAATCTTCCTGAGGGTAGTCTGAAGCCATGTCCTCCTCCTTTTCCTCCTCATCTTCTTCCTCATCCTCCTCACCTTCATCATCTCTAGACTCAGAGTCATTAGAAGAGTCTAACTCCTTTGAGTTAGAATCAGACTTGCTGGAGGCTAATATGCTTCAGTCAAAGCCTGCTTGGAAAGCTCTGTGCCTTCTCTTGCGCATTGAAGTAGCCCCCATGAAGGCGTTGTAGGCTTCATCCTCAACATCCTTTTCAACCTTCAATCGAAGCTCTTTAGAGTCCTCCCTTTCTTCTTCTTCATTTCCTTCCCATGGTTAAACTTCTTGAGGAGGAAGGGGAAAGATTGGAAAAGGGAGGGAAGGAGGACAGAGAATGGGTTCAGGACTGGGTGGTGGTGCATTATTGATATTGAAATAACTCAAGTCACTACTTGAGGAGGTGGAGTCATTTTTTGGGGAGTTAGAACCTGCAAAAGAAAAGCTGGCCATTTCGTTGATAATAGGGGATTCTTTTTCTTTAAAGAAGAAGAAGTTGTGCAGATACAAAAGGAATGAAGAATAAAGGGAGATCTTTTCATTTTTAAATCACCAACCGGAGTCAAGTGAAAAGAAATGGCATTTGCGAAGAGTAATGTCTGTTTACTAAGAATGGGAAACGAAGAGACGCCAAAACGGTTAGAAACACTCGCGGAAGCCACATGTCTAGTTTCAAACTTCACGAGGCATAATTGCTTGAGCATTAAAGTTTGATACAATATGACTGTCAAAGACTTTAGCCACCAAGCGCCATTGACAATCAAGGGGCTAATGTACAATACCCCAGCCAAGGCAAGTGAGAATGTTGACATGGCTGGATCCAGACCATACACGTGGAATGGTTGTGAGCAAAAGAGAGAAAATGTTGGTTGGGGAAAGGATCTTTGGTCTGTATTAACAATGTGACCATCTTGGAGAAGAGTGAGATTTGCACCTGACATGGATACCCAGCACTTACAAAAGGGAGATAGTGACCCCATGTGGTTAGAAGCTACGAAATCTCTCTGTTTTATTGGCTATGCTTGTGCTGGACCACTGTTAAGAACACGTTATCACTCTTAATGCCCCTGATGTCCCTTTCCTTGTCCAATGATTGCTCCCCATGTAGTGGTAGGGTCACTCTCTACATTGCTAACTTGACTTCAGCGTGCTCACTCTCTCTCCTCTAGCTATTACATAGTACAACAGCTTTATTAGGGTTCAAATGGGGGAATAATGGTCTGACACATGTCTTTTGTACCTAGCAACATTCGTCGAATTATAAGAGGAATATGGTGCTAAACCATTAAGGCAAGAACCAGGAAAGGACATTAAAGAAAAGAGTAGAAAGTTTATAAGGAAGTGAGGTAGAGAAAATGCCTCTCTTTTAGAAAGGACACCATCATTGTACAATGAAAACTTCCATTTTTTACATAATAGATAGCTTGAAGGTGTAAGGGACATTCACCCTTACTCACCTGCGGTTTTTCACCCTTTTTAAAGGGTTTTCCACATACATTCCGTTATTCTCTTTACTTTCCTTGCAGTGCTTTCTTTTTCTCTCAACTTTATGATGTTAAAGCTTCCATTTTTATCACTTTTGAGTTTTTTCATCAAAATGTACTATTAGATAGCTTATCCATTCTTCATATGAATGCACAAATCTAACTTGCACATACAGAGTTTACTAAACTCCTGCAGAATACCGTACTTAAGGTTTATCATAAAAATATTTTATCATTGTAAAAAAATGTACTCATTTATGCTTTCCACTATGGAGGTAAGTTGTTAGCTAGAACAATATTAACCCTTGTGTTCTTCTTTTCTCCTAATTCCTTTCTTTTTCAATATGAAATTTACATCACTCTCTTTTGTTACTTAGATTTTAACATAATATTAGAACTAGGCTTTATAAATTTTCTTCCCTACCTCTCTTTTCTTCTTTTGGCATTCCTTATCCATAGTGTCAACATTGGATTTCATGATCAACCCCCACTATACCTTTTGGAGTCTTGGCGATAAGCGTGTTCAATATGTGTAATATGTGTACGACACTTGGGGTAATGTGTGCGAATAAGGGTGGGTCAATTTGGGTTGAGTTTATGCCCAACACAAACTCGGCCTAACCACTTCATGTGGGGAAGAACGGAACTCATCACTGAGCGTGAAGGAACATCAGCTTAAGTAGGATTGGGGTTCATTAGATGGCAGTTAGGTGTTGGGTTCATCGGGTTTGTGGTAGGGGGAGTAGATTTTGCCAAATCTAGTTGAGATTTCATCAGATTTGGTCAAATCTGTCAAGATTTCTTTATATCTAGCTAGATCTATTGAGATCTAACCGAATGTGGCCGAAATCTCCTTATATTGATGAAGAGAGAAAAATCTTACCGGAATAAAGAGAAAACAAAAAAAAAAAAAATTGATCGGAATATTATCGTGGACAATAAATGAACCCTCATATAAACGGAGAGATCTAGTCAAATCTGGCTGATATAGCCTTATATTGACACAGACACACACACACAGAGAGAGAGAGAGAGAGAGAGAGAGAGAGAGAGAGAGAGAGAGAGAGAGAGAGAGAGAGAGAGAAAGAAATCTTACCGGAATAAGGCAAAAATAAAAAAACCCTGATTGGAATATTATTGTGGATGGTAAAGGAACCCTCATATGAACAGAGAATTAGCGAAAAAAGGGTGAAAGAAAGGGCTTTTGGATGGGTTGGATTCGGTGGATTTCAAGCTCTTTCACTATCACTTGAATCGACTTAATCAGATCTATATCTTTCAAAATCATCGCTAACCGCCATGCTCATTAAATCAGTTGGAGTTCGGTTGAATAACCATGGGTAGTCGAGTTTCTTCGGGTCTAGTCAGTTTGTGGACAACCATATGTATGGATAAGTATATATTTTTATTTGTTTATTCATTCTAGGACGAGCCGCCAACTATAGGGTTTCAAGGTGTAATTGGTCACTTAAGTTTAATCATTTCCCAAATTAATAGAAATAAGTAGTAAATAAGAGAGCTCTTGGATATTTGATTTTGATCGTTCCCCTCTGTCAATCTAAAAAACATAGAAAACCAAAAAGTTAGTAAGCTTTGACAAGAAGGTCTGGATCGAAATAAGTCCCAACCAAGAAAACTTTAACTAGAAGATGTTTTAGAATAAAAACTCACCCTTTGATTCATTATTTTATATTCTAGTGAATTTAACATGTTTTGGGAAAATGACAGTGAGGCCTTATTATAAATTTATTATTATGCTATTCTTGCTTAAGGAGAGGATAGAAAAAATTGTGACTAAAAAAAGGGGTAAAATAGTAAAGTGTGTAAGACACATTTTCTACCCACTTTTCCTTCCAATTTGGGAGAATGGTTTATGGTGTGCTTGAGTGGAAAACTCAACCCAGCCCCCTTTACCACCCTTCTCCCTTTTAACCCAACCAAACAAACCATTAGAAATATTTAAGTAGTTTAATAAAACAAAATGATATAGGTGACAAATTTGGTTGGAATTGAACCACTGCACCTTGTAAAGTTTTTAATTATGGGTAGCCCTTAAGCTTGGTACATATAGGTCACCCGTGATCAAGAGCAGCAGACCTGAATGTAATATTTATTAGGCTATGATAACTTTTTCAGTCAAATGAATCACTTTTGGATAGTTTAATAATTTTACAATTTTAAGCAAAGAGTATCTCATAAAAACAAAGGTAGAGGCAACGAGTGGCCCTATCTCTTGTAGTTCCATGAATATGTAATTCAAGGAATTCATTTCCCAGTGGGTTAAGGATGTGATAAGGAGAACTTCGATGTAGTGTAGATACAATATGAACCCAACCAAAAGATGCCATCTTTCAAGCAAATTGACTCTTACAAAGGGTATAATAATCCAACAATGTAAGATTAGAACAAAGAGAAAAAAGGGTGAGCTTTTTTTTTTTTTCATGATTGAGATTAGCTTTACTATTAAAACTTTCCTTATAGGGCATTCTATAACCCTACATGTGCGTGAATGCCTAAAGACGCACACGCATGGTCAAAGTATGCATACATATGCTTTGCATATGGGCACGCATACTTAGGGTTCCTGTAGGTTTTTCTTTTATTAAAACATCCTCCAAGTTAAAGACTTTCTATAGTTAGGCCCTAAACCAGTCGTAGACCTTTCTAGTGATATCATTATTTAGGAACAGGGACTCAAGTTGTAGGGGCTACAAAACGAGGTGTCTATAGGAAACCTCTTAAATAATAATAATAATAATAATAATACAATACAAAAAAAACTGGGGTTTAGGTTTTAGCGACTTTTTTTTTTGGCAACATTTCTAAAACTACTACAATTAAAGATGTATTGAAACTTTTTTGAAGAACACCAGTATATAGTAGTACATAATGATGCTTCTTACAAACTTCGCAATAGCCTCAAATAATAGTGGCATTTATAAAAAAAAAAATGTCGCAAATACCATATTAATTACAACAGTTTTTGTTCTATAGCAACAGTTTTATTAACCATTACAAAAATTATTAAAATAACCAGTTTTTTAATTTTAAATACTTTTAGTAGCACTTAGGAAGTACCGTAATATATGAAATTTCAATCAAAATTTTGGCATTTCCCACACAAATTTTGGCCCAATTATTTTATTTCCCGCCACAACAACTTATGTTATTGTTGTTGTTGTTGTTATTATTATTATTATTTTTGGTCTCTTTCTCTCATTTGGCAAACCCTATTCTCTCTCCCCTCACCATCATCTATTCTCTCTCCCTTTACTCTCCCTCTCAGCCTTCGCCAGCCTTGCTGTCTCCACCTCCTCTCATCTCCTCCTCCTCCTCCTCCTCCTTTGCCATTGCTGCCACCTTTCCTTCTCTCCCCTTGCCCTCCTCCTTAACCTCCCTACCTCTTCTCTCCCTTCCCTCCTCTCCTCCTTCCCTTTTCCTTTTCTTCCACTTTTGGCCTCCAATGTCAAATATTGTCTTCACCCTTTGCTTGATGTATGTAAGTTTTATGATTTAATTTTTTGTTTTGATTTTGGTGAAATGATATGGGTTTTGGGGCTTTTCTTTGTAAGTATAAATGGGTTTTTGTGTGATTTTAGAGGCAACCGTTAATTTAGTAAATTTAAGCTCTCACTTTTAGATTGTTTTGTTAGATTTTTCTGGCAACTAAATGGTGATGAGTGGTTTGTTGTTGGGGATCGTTTGCATCTAACAGTGGTTGGTGAGATGATGTATATATATATATTTTTTTTTTTTGGTTTTTTTTTTAATTTTTTTTTATGAAGCTATTGCACATATAATTTAAGGCTTGTTATCAATTTGTTGAAAGAGGCTTTTGGATGTGTGTTTTTAATTTTGAATATTTATTTTTACTAGTAAAAGAGAATATTGATTAGTATGTACTACTGCTAGTAATGATGATATAGTCACTAAGTGTATAGTTAAACTAGTCCTTATACATTAGACTTTTTTTTTTTTTTTTGGGTAGGTTAAACATTCTTTGTTTGTAGTAACTTTGGATTCTTTGGAAGAGGTGTGTGCCTGGTTTGAGCAAAGTAAGTAATTTATGCTTAAATTCTTGTAAAATTCTATATTGTAATATTGATAATTGATTTTGTGGTGGATTGTTAAGTTGGAGTAAGCAGGTGGCTTGCATGGTGTTATAAGGCAATTTACATTGATATTAGAAGTATTGATTATTTTTAGAAATTTTGGATGGAAATTGTTGATCAGTTATATTTGTTTGATTGTTTTATTTTTTTTTTTTCTCAATTTGTAAGTATTATATATTGTGATGTTGATATAATCGATTTTGTAGTGGACTGTTGAGTTTGAGCAAGTGGGTGGATTGCATAGTGTGTTATAAGGCGGTTTACATTGATATTAAATTTTGGATGGATATTGTTGATGGTTTGATTGTTTTATATTCTTTCAATACTTGTAAGTATTCTATATTGTGATGTTGATAAGATGGTTTTGTGGCGGATTGCTAAGTTAGAGTAATTCTATTTGCCTTTCTTTTGCTTATTTATTAAGAGGTTCAAGACATTTTTATGTGTGAATGATGATATGTATAGACTTGATATAGTTTGTGTATATGGATATATATTGGACTTGAAACTAAGTGTTTATCATGCTGTTGTGTATTATATTTAAGTTTATTTGTAATCCTATTTGCCTTTCTTTTGCTTATTTCTTAAGAGGTTCAAGACCTTTTTATGTATGAAAGATGATATAGATATAATTTTTTATCTTTAACTCTCTCTCTCTGACATTTAGATTTCTTTCAAAGAAGATTGGTTTGAGTATAGTAAGTTATTTATGTTTAAACACTAGGTAAAATTCTACACTGAAATTTATTTTGTGGTGGGTTGTTGAGTTGGAGCATGTAGGTGGCTTGTAGGGTGTTATATTGTGTTTTATGTTGATATTGGAAGAGTTGATTGTTTGGTGTAATTTTGGATGATTATTATTGAGGGTATTAAATTTTAATGTTTTATGAATGTATTTAGTGTTTACATTTAAAAAAAAAAAAAATATGGCTAGTATTATTGTGTTATTCAATATGATCTCTTTATGAACTTATTAACTAATCTTAATTTGTATTCATGGTGGTTTCGGTTTAAATTAACAATCTCTAACTCTTCAAAGATCGCAAGCTTCATCCTATCAAGAAACTAGCTTCTCGTGGTTATTCCAGTGTTTTAAGGGCTCCATGGACTATTACATAGTTGTTTTGAGTGACCACATTTATTTTGGAAGTATTGTACCTATTAAACAAAGTGACACTCTATTTATGATGTTGTCTTAGTTTGGGTGGTTGTTTTAATTGTGTAGGTAGATATATGTTTTGTTAAATTCAAGATGATGATATTTTAGACATTTGTTATTGTTGGAAAATTAATGATCAATAGGTTTATTTGATCTATTACAAGCTTGTGTTAGTTATTGTGGTATTTATGAGCAGGTTTTTATTGTATATTTAATATGGCTATAATGGGAAGAAGATATATATATATATATATATATATATATATATAAGTAGCAGCGTTTTTAAAATGTTGCTAAAAAGCAAGATGAAAAACGCTATAGTGGCGGTTAAAAAAATGCCACGGTAGGATTGATCATTTGTGGCATTTTAAAAATATTGCTAAATGTATTTTTCTAAATACAAAACAAAAATGGAATAATATTTAGTGGCAATTTTGAAAACGTCACTAAAGGTTTTTAAATGCCATTGAAGAGTCATATATGGCGACATATTTAAAAACATCGCAATAGGCTATGATGATCCTATAGCGATGTTTTTAACCTTAACAATAAAAAATGCTGTGATAGACCATTTGTGTCTATAGTGACATTTTATTCATTGTTTGTGATGTTTTATAAATGTCGCCTAAACTCAATTTTTTTTGTCGTGATAGGACACCAAATTTTATTGTAGCCTAATATAAGGCTACAAATTCCTTTTAAAAAATTACGATTATTATATATTTTGAAAATCTAACCGTTAAATTGTATATTCTTTACGCTTTTAATACTTATATCAAATGTTAAACCAATCAGATATTATTTACTATATGATTCATAAACTTATTTTTTTATACATAATTTTATGCTATAAAAACTTGCAATTTAAATAATTAATTGATGATATAGTTATTGATCTTTGATCTTTTGATCTAATGATAGTTTTGTCAAAATTTACTACAATAAAAAATATATTAAATGAAGTTGTAGCCTTAAACTACAACTAAGGTTTAAAATCTGTGCTATATATCCAAAAGTTAGGTTTTTTTTAAGGGTTGGGTTCAAGTTACACCTGGTGTAACTCTAAGCAATGTTACACCACTCAATATTTTTTAATTGGATGCGAATATTGGGAAATCCACCGTTAGATTACATTATCTTCATATATTCTTCATGCTTGCAAAATTTTGAGATGATTAAAACTTAATAGTCATGTCATCAATTAATTGTTAAATTTTAAATTTTTGTAGTTTAAGATAATGCATAAAAAATGAGCTTATAGATAAAATGGTAAATAGCATCCGTTTGATATGAAAATTGGCATGTATGTTAAGAACATATAGAACATGTAATTCAACGGTTGGATTTTCAAAATATTAATTCAATAACAAGTTATTGAGTTGTGTAACATCATTTAAAGTTACACCAGGTGAAACTCGAACCTAACCCTTTTTTTAATACACATTACTGTCTATTTTTTTTAAATCTTCTCCTCTTTTTCCGTGTGTGTGTTTTAATATTTAGTATTCTAAAAAAAAAAAAGTTATTTGTAGCTAAACTTTGTTCATAATAATAATAATAATAATTATACTTTCTTTTTTTTTGAGAAACTAATAATAATAATACTTGGAAACTTCGATTGTTGTCCGTTACCAAAAATTACAAGTAATTTATTTAAAAGCTATCTCTAACACACATTATTTGAATTTGAAGCTATCACTCACTATAAGTCTATAATGGAGGAGAATAATGAAGGCGCTTCAGTGACTATAATTTCCTTTGATTTTCTCGTACAACAAGAAATAAATTTGCTTTCTTTTTATCATTAGATAGATACTCCATAGCTTCAACTACAAAATCTCCAACGCGGTCTGAAATTTCTTCAACTTCTTCCATCAATAACTTCCTATCTGCTTTGTCTCTGTCGGGAGTTGCGTCAGCCACTATCTTATTATTTTCACCCAGGAACCTTAAATCAGATGATAGTTCTTCATTTCGACTCTTTCTGATAGTTCTTCATTTCAACTCTTTCTCTTCTTTTTGGATGCTTGGTTTCCTTGTGATGGCGTTGCTTTGAGTTTGGTTGCTATCATTTAACTGGTTGTGACTCATCGAATCTCCTCTTCAGATCAAACATTATTAATCCCCATATTCTCAGCATTGGGTTCATTAACAATATTACCAAAGTCAATAAGGCTATACCATTAGTTTCAATGCCAGTTTGAGCACCTTGTCCATCAGCTTGATCATTGCCTATTACTACATAATAGACAATTTATCAAAGTTGGGTATGGTCCTAGCTATGACGATCGATATTGAGCAGCATCCTTGTGATTCTAAAAGGAGAATATCGAATAGGTAAAAAGACAATAAAAACAACTTATATAAATGATTTTGATATTTGCATAATCAAAGGAAATTTTAAAATATTAAATTTAGACATACCAAAGGTAATCTTTCCATACTAAATCTTCAGCTACAACCATTTTTTTCATGTCGTTCCGTCCAAATCTAGCTTGATTGAGTAGATTTTGCATATTGCCATGTAAAGAAGTCTCTGTGTTTTTAATTGGGGTCTTAAATTTTTAGGTAAATGCCAAGTTGTAAATGAATTGGATTGATAGCTGTTTGTAGAGCTAAAGGCTTCCAACTATATATTGTATGATTTTCACCCCTTATGATATTCCTTCACAAGTGTTTCTGTAAGAATACTATCTATCTTTGTAGTACACCATATACTTACCCTTTTCGTTTGTCTCATTCTCATGATTTTGAGTTGGTTTATGACTCATTTCTAAGAAAGCTACAATATTAAAATCATTATTAGATAAACATCTAAAGGTATACTTGAAAACAAATTCATTTAAAAATAATTTGACAATGGAATTTAAATGGATGCATTATACATATTCAACAGCAAACCACAAAATATAAAGTCGCGATGTTATAAAATATAAAACTATAACAAAATAGAAAAAGGTGGGGTGGGGGGAGATAAGATAAGAAAACAATACTACTAATTATAAATAAACTAGCTAAAGGATAACCATTTGATGCAAGAAGAGTATGGGCACTTTATTTTATTTTTTATTTTAATAATTCAATAGTTATAATAAGGAAGTGGTTGTGAACCATGTATTTTTTTTTTTTGAAAATACAAAGAGGTGTTAATCAGTTGAATTACAAAACTCTTTGCTAGTATAGTCACTGCAAAAAAGAATTAATTATTAAGCCTTTTAAAACTCATCTTCTTATATTGTAAGGTATTTACTTAACCATTATTTAGGATGGAAAGGTGGTCACTGGTCACCAAGCAGAAACATTTGATAGGCTTGGCGGCTTTAATAACATTTACTTCTCTTTAGTAAGACATTAAACAATCATTCAATTGTAAAGTGTAAAGTTTTAATTGTTAATCAGTTTGGTGTTTGGCTGTGAAGCAAACACATGGTTAAGGTCTAGCCATCAACGTCTGGTGGGTATAATTAACGACATTAATATTCGTTATCTACTTCGGGTAGGCGGGAACAAACCATGACCTTATGCTTCTTCTTATCAGGTTTTTTTTTTTTTTTTTAATTAATTAGTTACAAAATAGGGAAGGAGGATCACTAAAAGATGTCAACTAATTAAGTTACAAGGCTGTTATTTAGATACAACTCACTGCATATAATTTATGTAGATAATTCATCCTCATTCTTATTGTCAAATCTTAATGAAAGTTTTAGTAGAAAGATTAGAAATTAGTTATTTGCAAAAACCTTATGCACATATTATGTATAAATTATGTTATTTATTCCACAATCTTGTATATATAGTTGGGGATGTCACTTAAAGCAACGCAAGACCATAAATATATATATAATCCAATTTTAGTACTATTTTTTAAATATGGAAGTGACCTCTATATATATATATATATATATATTCTGGAAGTGTAACAGTAACAAACCAATATATTTATAGAAAAGAAATTAAAAAAAATTAAAAGAAAAAAGAAGCTAAGAACACAATTTTTCCAACAACTTTTTTCACAATTTGTTGGAGTAACAAGTTGCAAGTGGTAGACAATCGCTTTCATATGGATCCACCTACTAACATCACATTTAATTCCATCATTCATAACTTGAAATTTCTACTAGTTGTGAAAAATAATTGTGTTTGTAAATTTATTTTATAATTTAATAAAATGTTATGCAGACTAAGAAATTTTGGCAAATTAAGTGATGCTCTCATATCCTTTTTTCTTTTTCTTTTTCTTTTTTAATTTTTAATTGATAGTTATAATAATGGAGAAGGAGAGACTCAAACTTTAGTTTTTCTCAAGAAGGAGAGGAGGCAATGCTAGTTAGCTACAAAACTTTTGATATCTTCTCATATACTCTTGTTAGATTTAATTTTGTATTTATAACTTTCGTGCCTTTAATAACTACTCATTCTTGTTGGGAATACAATAAATGAAATACCACATTGAATATAAATAATAAGAATGAGTGGTTAGTATAACATAATTATATCAAAATTCATAAGTTTAAATCATTTGAGTCAAGTAGTGTTTCTATAGGCTTATGTCTTTTGGGTTAAGTAGTATTTCTATATGTTATGTTATCTCCTCAACAAGAGTCTAACAGAAACATTATTTCAAAAAATAAAATAAACATTCCTTCTTACTAAAAAGGACAAATGTTTTATGATAACTATCTTATTTGTGGTTTCTAAATGTCTAGCTTTTTTTAATGGGTTTCTCAAAAAAAAAAAAAAAAAAAAAAAAGCTTTTTTTAATGGAAATAGGTTTGCGGACAATCAATATAAAATTTGGCTCATGGGTTGAGTGTGGAAAATTTCTTTGTCTTCTTCTTCTTTTATATGGGAATTAGACATGGCAAAACAAGTCAGAATTTTCTGACCTAACCCATCCCAATTCTAATTTTTTTGATCCGAAACAAAAAAGGGTTGACCCGTGACCCAACCCGTGTTTTTTGCGGCTCAACCCGACCCAAACTCGAACCATTTTTTAATTTTTTTGGGTAAAAATAAAAAATAAAATTAAGACAATGTTGGTTTAATCGTTTGTTGTGAGTTTTAAGAAAACAATTGAGACATGCTTACATAACTGCATGCAAATTAATTGAAAGATGAATGGTTGAGCATTCTGTAATAAGTAAGGATTTTTAGATATCAAATAGTAAAGTACATGCCAAGATAATCTAGTTACATTAGAGTTAAAAACATAAATTTAAAATTGTAGACATGTATGAGAAACATTCACAAGTATGAAAATAGCGAAGTCAAACTATTGAATTAGTATAAATTACAAATGCTTAGACCTATTTTTTAACAATTTATATTCAAAATAAATGGCTTTTCAAAATAAATTATGATATTTTCTAGAGTATTTGTTGCTTAACAATAATATGATATTCATAAAAGAAACCATGTATAAATAAGTACACAATCAAACTTTAATGTATATCTCAAATTGAAATAGAGTGTCAACCACAATTGATAATAAATTATAGAATTAATTTTCAAGATTGTAAATTTCTTATATATATATATATATATATATATATATATATTTTGTCAAATGAGTTATCCAACAAGTCATTTGTAATTTTGTTTTATATTTTGGGATGTTGATATTGTGTAGAAATAAAACTTGTGTATTTGTTTTACTTATCTTTGTGTTATTTTGTTTTAGATAGTAATGTTAGGATTTGTATAATTTTAAAATTATTAAATAAGTATTAATAAATTTAACTGAATTCATTCTCAATATAAGTGGTGAATTCAAAGTAATGCATTTTATATTGAGTAATTTGTTGCATGACTTTCCAAATGGCAAATACATGTTGTTTTCTTTATTATTATTATTTTTTTAAAATCATGTGAAAATATGGGTCAACCCGACCCGACCCGCAACCCGATTGACCCAAACCCGTTTAATCTACAACTCGATTGACCCGACCCGAACTCGACCTAACCCGACCTGCCTGTTTTGCTGTCTAATGGGAATATCCATCTAACATATCTGCCTGTTGATAAAACACATGATAGAGGACTGTGTTCTATTATATTTTGATTTGTAGATAAACTTGTAGTTAGTACAAAAGCTTTTTTCCTTTTTAAATTAAAGCACATACACTAGTTTACCCTGCTAATTGTTACAACAACAAAGAAGGAAGATTTGAACACTAATTCTTTGTGATGGAGAATAGAAATTGGATAACTCAAATTTATTAGTGATTTGAAATTGATCCATATATTATTGAGTTTTTTCAATCGTATCCGTAATTCTTAAATAATTATTATGTAGTCCAACCTTTATGGGGAGTCCAATTAAGGGTATGGAATGAAAACTATTCAATGTGGTTTTTTTTTTTTAATGGTTTGTTATATTATTCATAGTAGATGTGAGTCATGTGACATCAAAGCGAGACTAATTAGTGGGTTTTAGTTAACTCAACTAGTAAAGTTTCTAATGGTTGGATAAGAAATTTGGAGTTCAATTCCTGCTTACACTAAAAATTGATTAGTATCTAGGCCTAATGATAAAGAACTATCATTAAGAGCAGACACCATAAGTCGAAAATCTCTTAATTAAAAAAAAAAAAAGGCTAATTAACATGGCATTATATGTGCAAGTCAACTGTAATTCAATGAATTCATGTGTAGCTCACTTATTCGTGGGGAAAAAAAACTATAGCTCACTTTGGTAAAATAAAAAATGGAAGAAAAGAAAAAATAATAATCATACGTTGCAATGTGGAGGCATGGTCTATAACCTTGATTGGACTCCTGTCAAGAATTGAACTGCATTATAATGATTTTTTTTATTAAAAAAAAAAAAACAATCAAAAACAAAAAAATACATTATAAACCCATGAGTTCATAAAAAAGTATTTTACGCTCATTTTGGTTCTTGGCATTCAGAGTGATTGCTTTTAGTCTTTTAGTTAATATTAATTAAATTTCTCTAACTTTTCTCAAAAAAAAAAAAAAAATTCCTCTAATAGGACGATAATATGGTCAAATTAAAAAGTGACACATGATATCATTCAGTTAGACACATTAAGGAGTAAAAATGATTACTCTACGTGTGTTCAAGACTAAAATGATCATTTTAAATTTCAAAAACTAAAATCATTCGCTTTGAATTTCATGCACTAAAATTATTTGAGGTTTAAAAAGTTTAGGAATACCAATATATTTTGGCCATTAAAATGAAAATTTTTTGTCTTAAAAGATCATTAATACAAGACGAAATTGAACTCACTAACATATTAGAAGATAGAAGAGTATGTCTATCTTCCCCAAAAATATTTTAAAATTAGGGAAAGCTTGAAGTTTTTTTATTTATTTTTTTTATAGAGATAATTAAAATATGCTGTTAACTCCACAACTCAAACCCTTTCCCCCCTAAATCTCTAAGCACTTAGTGTATGAGGAGATGCTAATTCAGCTACAAGGCCATTGGCAGGAAAAACTTGACGTTAACTAGTGTCATGTATTTATTTAAGATTTTGGGGAAAATGTATGTGATAGAATTGTGTCTTAATTCTACTAAATTTAATGAGTAAAAATGTACAAGGGACCGATTTTATATAAGTTGGTAAATGAGTACAGTACGAGTGTTGTACAAGGTGTATCAGTAATAGATAAGTAAACTACAATGGAACCTAGAGCCCAACGTAATTGTACACTAATAGCCCCCTCAAACTCAAGGAGGAAGAGAGACAACCTTGAGTTTGAAAAGAAGAGCATGAAAATGAGTCATCCAATATGATTTTGTAAAGATGTTTTCAAGCTAATCTTGAGAAGGGACATAGAGCAGCTAGAGAGATCCCTGAAGCAGGTTACATTGGAAAAATGACAATCGATCTTGATATGCTTGGTCTGTTTGTGGAAGACATCATTATGATCGGTATAAATTACACTCCAATTGTCATAGTAAATTAGCATGGAAGATGAAGTGGACGCACCTCACTTCTTCGATAATCACATAACCAAAGAAGCTTAGATGTGGTGCTAGCAAGGGCACGCTATTTAGCTTTAGTACTACAATGGACCACAAGAAATTGTTTCTTGTTTTGCTAGGATATCAAAAAGGAGCCTAAGAGGAAGTAGTATCCAATGGTAAATTGACATTCGGTGGGGTCTCCTGTCCACTTAGCATCAGAGTAGGCTTACAAAACAAAAGGAGAAGGAGTACTAAAGTGCTGATCATGGAAAAGAATGCCCTTAAGATATTGAAGAATGCATAGGAAGATAATGTGAGGATTCGATTGTGGACCAAATGTGACTTGGCTCACTTGGTGTAGGGCATAAGAGATGCTTGGATAAGTGACTATGACAAAAACTAAACAACCAACCAAATGTTGATAAAGGTAGAATCAGGCAATGGGTCTCCATTGGAAAGACTCAAAGACACATTAAGTTTGATTAAAGTATCAAAAATCTTACTTTAAATAAGGTCAGCTTGAGACAATAGAGTATGCTTGGCTTGAGAAAGAATCCATCAACTAAGGAAGTTGTTTAAAGACCCATAAAGTAGTTGAGATTTCCAAGATCCTTCACGTTAATTTGTTGGCTAAGAAAATTATTGAATTCTTGAATGCCATTAAGGTCATCATCAGTAATGATCAGATCAATGACATATAAAAGATGCAAAATAGTGCCTTTATTGGTGAGATGAAGGAATAAGACAAAGTCATAGGAATTAGTGGAATAACCCAAACGAGAAATAATGGAGTTTACTTGGTAAACCAAGCTTAGGATGCTTGCGTAAGGCCATAGAGTGGATGATGGAGCTAGCATTTCTTATTTGGTGGATGAGAAACACAAAACAAAAGTTGCATATAGACCTCTTCACTAAAACCCCAATAATGAATGCATGTTGTCATTTATTCCTCCTTTACATTGACATTAGAAAAAATCTATTAAAAATACATCATTTCACATTTTTGACATTGAAAAATGTTTTGAAGAATAGTTTATTAATTTAATTAAATCAAAAATAAAAAGGAAATGATTTTTCAAAAAGTATCACCTCAACGATAGAAAATTTATCTACATGATACCGCAAATTGTGTGGATTTGATTGTATGATTGTGTATTGCATGGGCATGCACCACATCGAGTGTTTATTAGTTAGATCTTGAGCATATTCTATGGGTCATTACAAATGGTATCAAAGATAATTTGGTAATGAATTTTGGCTCGAGGGCAATGTAACATAATGTGGACTCTAACGAGGACTTCATGAATTCAATTGGAGGAGATTGTTATACCCCAAATTTTGTGGATTTGATTTGATTGGATCGTATGAGTGTTTTGCGGGTATGTGCCAAGTCTCACTACAATTTGTGCCTCTATGCATACTCCATTTTATGTTTTTCCATTGGCTTCCCCCAAAATCCCCTACAAGTTTTAGATAATATTTATGAAGAGTTGGAACGAAGGATTTGAAGGGGATTTTAAAGTGAATAATTGAGCATTGTGATGAACATTGTGGAGATTCAATGGAACAAGATTCTAAGGAAAAAAATTGTTCATTGGAAAAATGAAGTGATGCTTCCCTTGTATTGTAGATACATTGAAAGCAATGTTCATTGTAAAGTCTATATTTTTAGGTTGGCAACAATGAAAAAATTGTAACATTTAGAACATAGTTTGTCCATTTTTCTAGTCTAGAAATATTCAATTAAATAAGACAAATGAAATTTAGCACAGTTGAAGACTTAAGAAATCAGAAATAGATAAGTGCAAAAAAGAATCACTTATCTCGACCAATTGAGATGCATATCTCGACTGATTGAGATTCGTGCAAATTTAAATTCTCACTTTCTTTCTCAGCCATTGGATTTAGGGTTTTGATGGAACTTAAGGATATTTAAATGAAAACCCTAGAGTGTGTTTTTACATATTCAAGAGGGCAGTATTCTGAACATAGATCTAGAGATTTTCCATACCCTTTTGGAGTTACAGTTGGAGACCTTATGCAAACACCAAATCTAGTTATAAAGTAAAGTTGCTGCATCAATTCAACCACAGTTGTTAATCTAAACCTTTGAGTAGAAATCTCAAAGTCACAAACTAGGGAGTTTGTGTGCGACAGTTTCACAGTAGAAGAGTCTGTGTATTTAGAATTGCGTGTAGTTGTGTGAGTAAATACTACATGAGGTAGCAATAAATTTATGGTTAAGTCTATTGTACAAACTTCTATTCTATTAGTGAAATGTTGTCTTGAGTATTGTTTAGGTTAAATCCTTCCCAACTTTTTATTTTGAAATCACAATTTCAAAAGTTTTCATGGGTTATCATTCTTAGTGTTCATGTGATTTAATCAGATCTACTACATGATTAATCTAACTAATTATTTGGCTAATATTTGATAAAATCTAACTCAATTGGGGTCTAAAACCCTAACATTCATGATTAATTGGTTCAAGAGCAATTTGTTTTCAAATTGATGGAAGATGTTTCTATGTTAGAGTTATCAAATGAATTGTATTTTTATGCTCAAAATTTCGAAAATTTGATCTAAAATCTAAATATCCCAAAGTCTATGTGTTAAAATAGTCATTAAAGTCAGATGTGTGGATTCTGAAAGAATCAAAGAGAAAGTATAATAGCAATGTAAGTGTGGTAAATACTAGTAAAGAATTAAGTTATGTTAAGTGATGCGCGTATGATCATCTTAGTGTATACGATTGTTTGATGTGTGACTTGGTTTTATATAACATTGCATCTGTGCAGTACTAAATTTCAATAGTTTAAATTTCACACTTTGGATTCCAACATTAGATAAAAGTAAATATTTAAGGGCAGTAACATGACAAGAGTTTTGTTAGAGATATATATTAGACATATTAGCCTAATGTAATATGCCCAAGCCCATTCCTGCTTGTACTAGTAGTCTAGGGTTTAGTCGCCTATATGTACTCATGTTAGGGTTCATTGTAACACAGGTTATTGTACTACACTCCTACACAATAAAGATGTAGCCCTTAAGGGATTCCTCCGTGGATGTAGGCTGTCAAGGTTGAACCACGTAACTCTCATGTTCTTGATATTCCTATTCTATGCTTCCTCTTCTGCATCCACTCTAGCATACATAACATGGTATAACACATTGCATTTGATAATATTCTCCATTTAACATGGTATCAGAGCTAATATTCAACATGGTATCGAGCCAAACTTCGTTCTTGGCATCAACAAACATCTCTAGCAAGCAAAGAAGATTCTCACGTGCACACCACCATCAAAAGTCACACATGCTTGTCTGCCGGATCTAGACTCCACGGCATCTTGCAGCCACCATGGCTCAGTGCTGTGTCCAAAATCCACAACCAAAGCAAAACCTTGACTTAACTTTTTAGATCTGTGCAAATCCATGCCTCGCCTGATGAAACCAATACCACAGACGTGCTCCATGACCTCCCGCGACAAAAACCCAGAAACACGGCCACCAACAGCAGCCTCACGCGCCACCACGCGCTTCCATTGTAGCTCACGCGCCGCCTCGGATTCCTTAGGAGCAGATCCTCCTCCGGCAACACGCGCCACCATGACGGCCTCGTAGCTCGCCGATCTGCCAAACCCCGAAGTCCGAGCATCAATCTCCGTCGCACGCACTCTCACGCACCTTCCGGAGTTCTCCACGCGCCGGTGTACGCTGACACGCGCCTTCCACGCGCCGAAGCAGTCCTGCTGATGTCATCTGACGTCACGGTATGATGTCATCACTCCACGTCAACATGACACGTAAGCCCTAATCCACGTCAGCACCACATCATCAGGATGAGTCAGCGTCTCTGCAGCCCGATCCGTGACCTGACCCGGAAAAACCGAAACCGACCCGGTCCATGTAGCGTTGATTTTGACCAGTTGACTTTGACTTTTTGCGTTGACCTTTGATCAAAAGTCAAAATTTCTTAAATGGCCTATCTTGCTCAGTTTTTCGCGTAGATTCCAATTTTGGACTCCGTTTCTTCATTTGAAACTCCGAAATTGGTCAATTGGCACATTTTTCATTTTGGTTTCTTCAAAGGCATTCTTCAAGGCATCTTCAAGTGATCTTCTCATACTTATCCAACCTCAAGCCTTCATCAAGCTTCCGCCTTGAGTTTGAGGGAGGGTGTTAGAGATATATATTAGACATATTAGCCCACTGTAATAGGCCCAAGCCCATTCCTACTTGTACTAGTAGTCTAGGGTTTAGTCGCCTATATGTACTCATGTTAGGGTTCATTGTAACACAGGTTATTGTACTACACTCCTACACAATAAAGATGTAGCCCTTAAGGGATTCCTCCGTGGATGTAGGCCGTCAAGGTTGAACCACGTAACTCTCATGTTCTTGATATTCCTATTCTATGCTTCCTCTTCTGCATCCACTCTAGCATACATAACATGGTATAACACATTGCGTTTGATAATATTCTCCATTTAACATGGTATCAGAGCTAATGTGTGTGTTTGGATTGAGTTTATTGTTGCTGAAAACTGAAAACTGAAAACTGAAAACATTGTAGCAAAATAATTTTTAAATGTGTGAATAGTACCGTGGGACCCATTTTTTAATATTTTTTAATGCGTGAACAGTGCCAAACAGTGCATAAACAGTATTTTTTGTCTGTGAACAGTAAAATCATGTGATTTTACTGTTCACTTTCCCGAAAAAAAAAAAAAAAAAAAAAAAAAAAAAAAAAAAGGAGGAAATGTAGCCCGGAAGATGCAGACGTTGAGGCCAAACACACACAATATTCAACAAGTTTATTAGTTCAATAAATGCATGATGCATGTCACGTATTAAAACAAATACTAGGCATTGCCTTATAGTATGTAGATTTTCAAGACATTTATATTTTGATGTAGATCACTAGAAGCAAATGAAAGAATTAAAAATATCAAAAAAGTAGAATATTCACTGTGTGGGAGTGCTATGTTGTGAGCCTCAGAGAAACAAAGTGTGTTTCTTACTCGACTATTGAATTAGATTGATAATATTTGGCAACAACAGGCAAGGAAGCAAAATAGCTAAGTTTTTATTAAAGAGTCGTGGACAAAATCTTTGTGAGCCATAAGGCAAGTAAAGTATGTTTGATTCAATATGTTTTCTATGTAAAGTCTAAAATAAGTAATACTATAGAACATTCTAAAAAAATTGGTTAGTGTAATATCTATTGCAATGAAACTAAAATCATTTTAATAGAATCACTGATAGCAGGAACCTAAACTCAATAGCTCAGATCCAGTCAAAAGAGGTTTCATAAGTAATAACAAGTTGTTGATATGTGGTTAGTTGAGCACTAAAATTACTATAAGACTCATTTATTAGGATGGATTAGTGTTATGTATTACATTTTGAAAGATGAATTTTATACTCTTAATGAGGTTCGATTTAAAGTTAAATTTCTGTGTAACAGAGACATAAAAAAGAATTTTACCTAGGTAAACATGGAAATCATGCAACTTGCAAAAACGAGTAGGTTTTTTTTTTTTTTTTTTTTTTTTTTGGTAAATACTCATTAATCCAAGCAGTAGCATATGGACATAACGGTGCTAGTAAAGTGTGAATTTTTAGTGTAAAGGATTCTTTTATGTGTGTGTTTTCCCTAGCTATGAGGTAAAGATTTTTTGTTTAAATTTCGGGCCTTTCGGCCACCATTAACTTCTTGGAGCTTTTCTTCTCAAAAAAAAAAAAAAAAAAAAAAAAAAAAAAAAAAAAAAAAGCCTTCTTGTAGCTTTCAAAGAACTATACTAACGTGAGATTTAAGTTCAAAGAGGCTTTCATTTATGCATGACAAAATTTTAATCAAGTTGAATATAGATATTACTACTTAGTGGAGGATTGTTGTATATTTGTTAATATACGTGTAGGTTGTAATATGTGAGTGATCTAATTTGGAAGTAAAAGAATGAAAAAAAAAATATAAATAAAAGTAGAAAACTATGTCTTAATGTCTCGCTCAAATGATGTTACAGTACATTGAGAGTGCTGATTGGGAAAACGAGGGTAGTATTGGCACTTCATCAATCCAACTCAAACAGAGTGTCAAGCATGCCCGATTTGATAATAGGCGGGGCATAAGCAAGTATAGGCAAGCTTGAGCATGAGCTTGCTCGATGATCACTTGAGGCTCAGTCAAGCGAGGTACTAAAGTTGGCTTGATTGAGACCAATCTTACTCGATCAAGACAGTTACGTAAACTTTTTTTTTCCTACAGAATTTTGCATAAAAATTAGGAAAAATGAGCCTTTTGAATTTCAAAATTCTTGTAGTAGTGAAGCCAATATTGGCTTCACTACTACAAGAATTTTGAGGGCTTGCATTACCAAAAGTGACATTTTAAGTGTCTTTTCAAGAAAAATTATTGGAGAGAAATTCACAAATTCTCTAAGATTACTACTTCTAGAATCAAAGCTTAATTGTATTACGAAGGTGATTTGCCTAAAACCTTATAGTAACCACTATCGAGTGGAACAAAAATCATCTTAAAGAAAATGAATTTAAAATATACACGCATTCCTTGCTTTACGAAGTGAAACGTAAAGTATTTATTTTTTATGTGCGTAAAGTTGGTTTACTTTGTCTACATTAATCTCATTGGACCATCCAAAGGAAAAAGATCGACCACCAAGTCAGTAATGAAAGTTTATTCAAATAAGAAATTTAATCAAATATAGGTCATCTGATCACGCAATATTCACGATGTAATAGGCTTGAAACTCAGCCCTTTATCTACAAAGTGCGTAGATCTTATTTAAAGTTAAAGGCAACGTTATTGCCTCTCTATCATTTTCTATCCACGCCGTCTAGACGTACGATTCCGCCAACATTGGAGTGTTTCGTTCTCTATGAAAAGATTACTACAAACATCGAAATGGTGAGAAAATTAAATAAGCATCTCAGTCTCTATACTTTCCTAAACCAAAACCAAAAAGAAAGAAGAAGCTTGTAGATATATTATACATATAAAATACCCTTCAAAGTCAGGTGTATAAGACACAAATCAGTGCCTAAACGAATAAGATAAGAGGCCCATTAACCCTAGTGGCAACCATTGTCCTATCCTAAACATGCCTTTACTTTCCTTGAGAAAGCACCATCAATGGCCAGGGTTGTACAACACTTGTCAAAGGAGTGCACGAGTTTCCTACTTTTTTGTACAAATGTATAAATATTGGGTACGACAAGCTTGGATCGTGCAATTGCACGCGACGCTTTTAAGAAATTATGAAAAGTAGAATGGATTTTTTAAAAGAATTCAGAGAAAAGAATGATTATAACACTAAACTATGCATTTCAGTGGTGGTTTGATTGTTTCTGTATAATAATATAATTGCAACCTGACAAAAGATAAATTAATACTTGTTGACCTATTTCTGTTAAAAAGACTAATCACACACGTCTTTCTTAACTATTTTTTTTACTTGGTGTGCAATTTCCTAACACTTTGCTTTCAGTCCAACTCCACTAGGGCTTGTGGCCCCCTTGATTGAAACATTACAAATTGTCAACTATTTGTTTTCTGAATTCAGTGTGCTAGCTCGTAAGTTACGGCACATTTGTTGTGAGATAACCGGTATTTAATTAAGTGGTAATAGCTTTCACACCCAAATTCATAACATGTTTAAATGTCACTGTATAATTGGTGTTTATTTTCTTTTTCAGCAAGTACCCATGATAATTCAATATATAAGTGCTAAAATTCAATTACAAATAGAAAGCTAAATGTGTTATAAAATTGGGTGTAGATTTAGATGTATTCATAGGTGGCCATCATATCTAGATCAGAAAGAAAAGCACTCACTCCAAAGGGTTAAGACTTACCTCTTTGACACTTCTAGGTAACTCAATCTTACTAAATATTTATTTTATATAAATATAGAGGTGGGTCTTGTAATGATGACAGATGTTTTCCACCAAAAGCAAAAGAAAGTGGATACGAGTTCTACCCAAAATAAATTAAGGAAGGCTGTTTACTATCACCTATTCCCAAACGTGTAAAAATAAAAGTTTTGCACACGCGTACGTACACACACACACAAATATTAGGGAAGCTTGTTTACTAATTACTACCTCTTCTCAATATATGTGTGTGTGTGTTTCATACAACAAGTAGAAATTAAGGGAAGATCCAAATCCAAGCTCGACTCACAAGGGGGATCAATTAAACACTAACCACAAGTTAGTAGTAAATTATTATAATATAATATTAAATATTAAAATCATATATATATATATATATATTTAATAGAGTTTCAACCTATAGCGTCCACTTCTGATAATTATACTCTTTATCATTAGACCAAAACGTCAATAAGTTTTTTGTGTAAGTAATGATTAAACCCCAATACTCTTAGTTCGTAGAGTTTAATACCAAACAATTTGGAGTTTGATATACAATCAAGAGAGAAAAATGAGAAAAATAATCAAAATTGTATTATGGTTTCTATTTAAATAAAATTAGTTGGTAATTCGTGCAATGCACAGAAGGTTGAGCAAAAGAATTTTTTTTCCTCATTTATTTCTTTGTCTCAATATAAAATTTGATAATTATTGATAAACATTAATATGATTATATTAGTATATGAAACTAGTTATTGTACCGTGTAATAAAATATGTTATGGCAAGTGATTATATTATCTCAATGATATAGCGAAATTCTGATAGAAAGTTTAAATATAAAATAGTATTTAACATCAAATGAAAATTATATACTAAAATAATAATGTTTAAAATTGTGAGATCTCAAAATATTATGTGGCAAAATAATAAGATGTAAAATTTGATAATTATGGAGTTCCAGAAAATAAAAATGATTATTTAATTTGATTATATTAGTATATGAAGCTGTCTATTCTACCAATTAAAGAAAACATCTTCTCAAAAGTAAAAGAAAATATGATAAGGCAAGACTCTAATTGGAGTATTTAAATATAAAATTAATTTAAAAACATTAATTAGAATAATCACATGTAAAATTGTAATGTCTCAAAAACTTAACTATGTGATAAAATTGTAAGATGTAAAACCAAAAGTAAAATAGTTAAGTTTTATATAAATTATAAATTAGGAGATATAATATACACCCTTAAATGACAAATAGAATAGATCAAACTTTTTTGTAATTTAAGCTTAGGAAATTAATGGATCTTTTTTATAACAGGGATTAAAAATAAGAACTACACCAAATTGAGTCGCTTTCAATAATAGTAGTTACATTTGGAAAAAAAAAAGGGACCAAAAAGAAGAAAAAGAAGAACACACGCCTAGATAATTGGGTAACGGATCACTAAAAGTTTCTCGAATAAAGAACACTGTCGACAGAAGGATCCGGAATCGTTCAAAACATCTTATCATGACTAACCTATGAAAGTTCAGTGATCACTATATAATTATTAAATCAAACTTGTCCATTTAACTGAAAGTGAAGTACCATAAAGGAAGTTCCTTTCTGTTAACTTTCCACCGTAGATTAGCTTTTGCAAACATTGTTCCTTCTTCAATTCTGTATGGTTTGGAGGAGATTAGAGTAGAGGGTAGGGCAAAAATAAAAAGAGAAGAGAGGGAGAAGGAAAGGGAAGAAAAAGGTTGACCATTCTCCTTACTTGGATGTCTTAAAATTAATGACCTGTTTCGATAGAAGGGGGAATGAGAGGGAGTGAATGATAGTAGAGTAGAGTTGACTAAAAATAAGTTAATTTTGTGCTAAATCTACTTTACTTTACTCTACTCTCCTTCTCTCTCTCTCAATCCAAACGGGTCATAAGTGGTGGGTTAAAACGTTGTTTGGAGGAAAATGAGAGTAAAGGTAGTAGGAGAAGGAGAGAAGAGGGAAATGGAGGAAAAGGGTTAATCTAGACCTTATTTAGATGTTTTATTCAACAAATAAGTAGGAGAAGAAAAATTGATATTATTATGTCTTTTCCTTTAAACGAGTTTAGATGATTCTTATCCAACCTATTATGTGACAATTCATACAATTATTAACATGACTTATTAATTTATTTAAGCATTAAATAGGTAATTTGACTAAAAATACATGTAGATGGTTATTTGAGACATCCTATTGCAGGTTAGAGAATTCTCCTCCAATAAAGTTAATTAAACATCCCTAATCCCTTTCTTTCTACTCCACTCCATTCAAACAGATAAATCAAAGAAATAATAAATGATTTCCTCCCAAGGAAAACAAGAAAGGAGTTTCAAATGAATTTGACGATCATGACTCTAATTTTATAGTAGGACCAATTGTTAAATTTAGAGCCTTTATTTCATTGGAAAACATTATGTAGTGCATTAGAGTTTCAAATTCTCATATTATAGATGACCCCTGTCACAAATCAATTGAATCTTTTTTTTCTTTTCGGTTTTTGAATAAAAAATGAGATTTTTGACGTGGATTCACTGAACTCATATAATGTGACACTAATAAATAATATTGTCTGTACCACTGAGGCATTAACGACAACAAATAATACCGCTTGTCCCCTTCACAAATCAGTTCGCTATTTTATGAGATAGAGATCTGTTGATGAATTGAATTCACAGCAAAGATTTCTAGATCACAATCAGCAGGGACCAGTGTTCCATGATCTGACTAGCGAGCAATTAAAGAATAAATTAAATTAAATAAAAACAAAACAAAAAAATTACGATGCCTGCTAGGATTTGGTACTTTTTAATTTTTTAATTTTAATTTTAATGAATGTCTGTGATTTGGTACTAGATAACTGTCTGCATCAAGGTGACACTGATTGATGTACTTACTTATAAACTTCGGAAGAAATGTGTATTTGGTAATATAATGTTGAAAAATTGTCAGCCACAGCCATGGGGAAAAGCCAATCAAGTTTCGACTAAACTTACTATGGAAAACATGGGTTTCAACTTTCGACAAGCGGCTGTGGTTAAAAGGAAATGAATGAGTTAGGCACTGAAAAAGATAAGAGGGACAACATCCAAGAATGTCTTTATTGAAATGAGTTCGTTAATGTTTGGAAACCTATTAAAAAATTAACTTTTTGCTTAAATTATTTTGTAAGTCCTACGTTATATTTTGTCTCAGTTTTATCTTAAATAATCGAACTTTAACTTTTTCAAACTAAGCTAGTTTTAGGCCCGGTCTTATATTGTGCAAATAAGTTATTTGAAATAAACAATTTTCAAATGAACAAATATATAAAAGCATTAGCGTTAATTAGGGCCATTGAAATAACATCTAGCCAAAAATATAGTTTTTTTTTTTTTTTTTTTGAGAATAAACAGCAGAAATTTATTCAATTAAAGAGTAAAATTGTACAACAAGAAGGTAGCAACAGGGAGAACTTTCCCTACACCTAACAAAGATAGCAGCGAAATGTAAGATTACAACAAGGAAAGCCAAAGAAAACAAAACTATCTTACAACCTCAAGACAAACTTCCATAATTAGCTTCCAAATATTTTATAGCATGAGCTGCAACAGACCTAGCTAAAGAAGAGGGATTAGGACGTGGAGTACCATAGTGAGCCACATTCCACTTATTCCAGATCATCCAACTGGTTGTGAAAAATATTGCAATCTCTGGGTCATTTTTCCTTTGCATAATTTGATCAGCCACATCCACAAATGAAAGATTTGTGGAATGAGACATGGTCCTCCATAAACATGTGGTCTTCCAAATCATATAAGAATATGTACAGCTTAGCAAGATATGGTCCGTTGACTCCACCCCAACTGCACAACAATCACATTCCAGCATCCAACAATATTTTTCTTCTAGCAAGATTAACCTTTGTAGGCAGTATATCTCTACAAGCTCTCCAAATAAAAGTTTTGATTTTATTACATACCTTGGCCGCCAAAATCGCTTTCCAAGTTTTATTGCACTGTGAGTAATTGATGATTGGCCATGAGAAGATCTCAATTGTTGAGTTTGTATCATCTTGTATGCACTTTTTACCGAATATTCACCCGTGTTTGTGTATGCCCAAGTTTGGATGTCTTGCACCACTCTATTGCTCAAAGGGATGGCTTTAATAACTTTGGATTCATATGGGAGAAATACATGATCAATCATGGATACACGCCAAGATCTAGTAATTGGATTAATGAGGTTATCCACTGTGGCCATTGTTGACATTGTGGAGCACGGGGTTACCACTTTGAATGATGGTGGAGTTGGAAGCCATCAGTCTTGCCAAATTCGAATTTTATTTCTGGTTCCTACTCGCCATCTTAAATCGCTATCCAAGACAGAGCTGGCAGCCACTATACTTCTCCATGCAAAACTCCCTGAATTTGGTGAAGGAGCATCTAAGAAAGATTTTTTGGGAAAGTACTTTGATTTGTAGACTCGATAGAACAAGGAATGTGTACTAGCCCAGCCCAATGGAGATAAGAAAAAAAAAAGAAAAAAGAAAGGAAAGAATGTCAGATTTTTTAGCCCCACACGTGCCCCACCTAACCCCACTACCCACTCCCTCTTATCTCTTCTTTGGCCGGCACTCTCATTCTTGTTCTTCTTTTCTTTTTAATTTTCACTCAACACAACACACATACACACACTCCTCTCCCACTGGTACACTCATCATCATCACCTCCACCATTTTTCCAGCAAGATCACTCGAAAAGCCTCAAGAACATCACACCTTCACATAAGTTATTTGAGGTTTTAGCTAATCTAATTTGGAGCTTGGAAAATTAGGCCTTTTGACGGGTTGCAAGGTAAGTAGCTTTTAATGGGATTTTTGGAAAATAATCATGTTGTATAAACTTTGTTTGGGTTAAACACATTTTGGAAAATTAATGGTGGAACTATGTATTTCTAAAAACATATTGTGTTGTGACCCCCTACTTATGATTATATATGAAAGTGTATATTCTTATTGCATATGGGGAATTGCATGATTTGTTAGCATGGAAAAGATAATCATTTTTTATAAAATTCTTGGGAATGGATTTTATGAATTTATTGAATTATTTGCAAGTTCTAAAGATGCTTTATCTTAGTTTGTATTATTTGGTAAATGTACACAAAATATTTATGACAAGAAATAGTTTAGAGGACTTTGAAAATATTGTGGCTATTTGGTTATTGAAATATTGTATGAAACTACTTGGAAGTGAACTGTGTATTTCAAATACATTAACTTGTGAGCTTTTGATGTGGCTTTGCCCTTGTGCTATGATGTTGGTGATTACCCTTCTTGGTGACAACAAGCCAAGTTGTAGACTCACACTTTGCATGACACGGGTTAATCCTTGAGTGTGTGGGTGAGGCCGCTGCCTATAGGGCCAAAAGACCACATGCAAAAGGGGTACTATGCGACACGTCATTCCTTACTGCCCATGTTGGGGAGAGGTAAATCCTTGAGTGTGTGGGTGAGGCTAGGTAGGGCCAAGAGACCACATGCAAAAGAGGTACTATATGATGTGATATCCCCTGCTGCCCATGGAGGGGATAGGTAAATCCTTGAGGGTGTGGGTGAGGCTTGGCAGGGCCAATAGACCACATGCCAAAAGAGGTACATATCATGCTAGTGTGTTTGGACTCTAACTTGTTTGTGGCAGTATGATGTCTGGGTGATATCTCTGTCCTTGTTGGTCCTTGTTGCATCTTGGGTGAGGTTTTCTAATTTTGAAATGGTACTAAACTATTCCTATCATTCTTGTCATGTGGTTAATGAAATTGTTTTTGCATAAATTAAATGGAAATTCCCAAATTGTAACATGTTTCGCAAAATGTTCATTATCATGAAACTTGCATTTCCCCACTCCCATTAATTATCCTATTTACTAGGCTATGACTCACCCCATTATTTTTCTAACCTTTTCAGAGTAGGCAACAGTCTTTCAAGATAGCTTTTTGGTGGCTAATAGAAGTTAGACTAACTATTGCTAGAGGTTGAAACTTTTGTAATGGGTATATTAGATGGTGTATATCTTAGAATAGGCTTGACTCATTCTTTTGTATTTTAAAATGGTTGTGACGTTATTTCCACTGATGGGACAAGCTGATGTTATGTAATAAATATTCAGACCTCTATTCTTTTGTGGCCAATGGTCCTTATAATTACTGCTTAGAGCTCTGACTTACTTTGAGAGTATATTCAATGAAATTATTATGATAATTCTTGATATTGGTATTGGATATGATTTATGTGGATTGGATTGTCAAAAAAGGAAAATCTACAGGTTTTTTGAGATATCTTTTTCATACTTTGAACCCTTTGGGGTTTGGGGCGTGACAGAATGTGTATTTTTCATAAGCCAAAAATATAGTTAAACCCATTTAAATGGTGTGTGCGTTAGGCTGAACATTCTAGTGTGCAAAAATACCATATGAGTAGTGCCACAATACGTTTAATGAGGTACTGATCGTCAATATATCAAAAGATATTATTTTTATTCATTCTCACACACTTCCTACTTCTCTCTCTCTCTTTCTCTCTCTCTCTCTCTGTGGATATTTTTTGTATATCCAAGTAAGTTATAATGCAATTTTGATTCAACTTTGGTAATGGAAAAGTGATGTTTAATCTCAATTTTTTATGTGGAAAATGTTACTTACATCTTTAGGTGAGATAAAGTAAAAGAAATAAGCAAGTGAAAAAACAAACAAGTTCATGAAAATTGGCTTGAGCCAAAGTGTGGAGAATGTCAAGCGAAAATGAAAAATGCAAGTTAAGAGAATCGTTTTGTGCAACAAACCCTCTGTGGCTCTCAAATTGAGTTTTCATTTTGAAAGCTTGAAAATGTGTTGAAAATACAAGAGCTGTTTAGACCCCCAAATTAAAGTTACAGCTTGATAGATTTTACACTAACTTAATACTAAGTGCGGAATAGTGTAAAATTGAGCAGATAAACAATCGATACTACTCTAGTGCATAAACATGAACAACCAACAATAAAAGCGAAGTACAATAGTAAGGAAAGAAAGAACGCAAACACAAGATAACACGTCGATGTGTTATCAAAGAGGAAACCAAAGAACTCGATGAAAAACCTCTCCACCGCCCTCCAAGTGGTAATCGATCCACTAGACAATCAGTTGTGATACATTGGTTAGCAAGAGACCCTTCAAGCCTAATCTACCCGATGTATCTAAGCCCTCCAAGCTCCTACTCCAACAAAACTTCTCGGAACCATGTCTTGTCTAACTTTCCAAATCCTGCAATACGCTCGATTGCATCCACCAAGCCTCACCGGCTTCTTTTGGCAAATCCTCAAAGATTCCTAAGCTCTAAAACACTCTCTACATTCTGAATAGGTATGGGTTGTGTTTGGGTACAAATCTCCTCTTAAGGTATGACAATGGGAGAGAGAAGAAGAAGAAGCTACAATGATTTCTCATTAAGGATGAGTAGCTCTCTCTCTAAAAGATGGGTGTGTGTGTTGTAGAAAACCTATCTAAGGTTTTTCTCTCTGAATGGCCTCCTTTACATTTGTGGGTAATGAAGATATATATAGTATGGGTAAAGGGTAGAAAGTCACACATTAAAATCCTTCAGGCAAAATGTTTCGCGACTACTTCGTGGGAAGGTCTTACTCGCAAGACACTCACGAAAACGACAACCTGGTACAACTCTTCAGTTTCCAGTCATGTGCTCCTCACATACCCTTTTCGCGGGAACTCTTCTCGCAAACTTCTGCGAGCTAGTCATGAAATGCACTAATTTTCAGTTAAGCTTGAGCCTTCACCAACTTAATACTAAACCCAATACAATAAAATCCCACAAAATACAAGGAAATAAATTAAAGCAATTACAACACTTTTTGTCATAGAATAAAGCCAACATAAAATATAGTTGTAAATCACAACTTTACACATGTAATTCACCTAACACTCGATCGAGCATGTGTCAAGAAATTTTTGTAGTTTTGTGGCCAAAAGTTATACCATTTGAAATGTAAACATTTGTGAGCATTGGAAAACTATTTCTAATTGTTTTTAATAGTTATAACACTTTACCCATGATATATAAATTATTTTTAACTCTAATTTTCAATAACTTCTCTCTTGATTTTATCTTAAAAACACAAGAAATCATGTGAGTATTCTCCTAAATTGCTATTTGTAGAACTCAATAGTTGGTTGAATCTTGTGAACAAATTTGTAGTAACCCTTTAACTACTCTTGTGTGAGGGCAAATATTTTCTAAGGAAAGCATTTCCATTATACCTCCAAGTCATCAAATTTGCATTTGTTCTTTAAATCACTTTGTTTTTTCATTATTTACCCCTTTATTCCCCAACATCCCTCTCCCTCATCTGGCACTAATCCATAGAGATTAGAACAATAAAACCAATATCAAATGGCATTGAAATGGTTAGCAAAGAAATTTTAATTAAATTCGCCTTCACTTTCTCTCTCTCCACTGTTACCAGCACTAATTCCCAGCATTTCCAAGTAGTAAAAGGTGTTGATGTTATTATTCTAGTGTCTCACATGGATTAAGTGTAATTTTAACCATGTATTTATAAACTCTTAGGCACCCTCCCTTTGCAAGCTGGTTTTTAAGGGTGAGTTCTACCCATAGGTTAATAACATTAGGTATTAGAGCCAACCACCATGCCGAGTAATCGAATGAAGCTCATTAAGTATGGGATCAATTGCGTTGCAACTTTGTGGTCGGATCTCGGAGGGGGCAACCTAGAGGCTAAAGGCTAGATTAAAATAACTAATAGGTGAGTAAAGCCGTCAAAAAAGAGAAATTGCTACTATCGAGTCTGTGTCAATAAAGTGAGTCGTCGTGGATGTCGGCTGTGAAGTGTGGTGGTATTTTATAATCCTAGTGTCTCAAATGAATTAAGTGTAAGTTTAACCATGTGCTTATAAGCTCTTGGGCACCCTTTTCTTGTAAGCTGATTTTCAAGGGTGAATTCTACTCATAAGTTTGTAACAGTCGACAGCAAAGATGGAGGATTGTGGCTGGGTATGGGTCTTTGATGGTGGCCAATGATGCTCTCTCTCTCTCTCTCTCTCTCTCTCTCTCTCTCTCTCTCTCTCTCTCATTGATTGTATTTCATGTTTGATCTAGGCCTTTGGTGTTTGATTTAGGTCTTTGATGTAGTTGGTCTAGGTTGATAATTATGGTTGGTTCATTTATAGTTGGGTGTTGCTATTGGGTCTTTGCTTTGGATTGAAATTGGGGAAAGAGGGGAAGAAAAAAAATAATTAAATGGAATAATGATAAAGTATTAAGTCTGATGTATTTGTTTATGATAGTAAATTAATTAAAGTAGCAAAAGTATCATTTTAAAACAAATTTGACTAAAAGTGTAATAAGCTTGGTGTGAATGCTCCAACGGCCAATAAGTGAAAAACATGATGGTCATTTAAAAGATTACTCGATTACATTATGCCCCATGATTTTATTATTTTATGTACTTGCAAACTTCTCTTGGACAAAGCTAGTAAAAGCCTTTCCCTTTACCTCTCACTCAAAACTTTATAAAAAAACTTATTAGTAAATGATGGAGAATCACATTTAATATGGTTCATATGCTATATTTAAAGTCTAGATTGCAATATATATATATATATATATAACTACCTTCTAACAACAAAAGAGTTGTTAGTAATATTGAAATTTGTGATTACTTTTGGTAGTTGTGGGAAGTCATAATACATCTCAAAGGCACACATATCGAAATTGATCAAAGCTAACAAAAACAGCAAACCCCTTCCATTAGATAAGGCAACTCATAAAGATCGTCACATTGGTCTCACTTTCACATTTATTGTGCACAATTATTCCCCACCGCATCATAGAAACCCTTGCCTAAAAAGAAGAGTATGTTGTGTCACTTTCACATTTATTGCACCCTAACAACCTTTTATTGCATTCAATTCCATGTGATATGCTCCCTCCTCTTTCTAAAGTAGGTCAAAATATTGAGTTGCCCAATTATTCCCCAGAAAGTCAAGTGATGCCAAAATTGTCAGACTTTTTCACGGAAAAGGATATCTTTTGGGGTGTGGTGGGTCCCAATAAAGTGAGTTTGTGAGAGAGTATGTGAAAAATTTGATAGTTGTAGTAGAGCATATGTTTCCTATGTGCGCGCCTTCATCCAAAGATTTCATGACTTACTTTTTTATTTTTTTTATTCCAATGCATTGAATTTTATTTAAGTACTATAATGAGTGGTTTGAAATTTTTTGAAAGGGGGAAAACAAACTCAAAGAAGAAGAAGAAGAAGAAGGATAATTACACTTTACCCACCTGTGGTTTGCCTCTAATTTGACTTGCCTACCTATGGTTTCAATTTTGATATTTTACCCATCTGTGATTTCCTCCGTTACTAATCCGTAACCCACCTCTCCTTCAGCTGTTACTCTAACACATAATATGTCAAGAACAAAAGCCCAAATAAATCAAAACACTCCTCACTCCCAAAACTCACTCCCATCCAACTTGCTCACCAAACTAAGATCCTAGATGCTACAATGCAATGTGCTTGAGGCTTTGATCGTGCAAGTAACCCGAGGAAGAAGGAGCTTTGATTCTAGGTTCATCTGTTGCTTGGGTGAGTTCATTGTGCAATAATTATATTTTTTATTTTTTGTATTTGATTCGTTTGTTTTCTCTTGATTCTGGGTTCATCTGTTACTTGGATGATGATTCAACTTTTTGCAATAGGGGAAGGAGCCCAGAACCACCACCACCAGAGATGTGGACTTTAGGCTTCAAGAGGATCTCTTTGTTCATGCTTGGTTGAAGGTAAATACTAACTAAATTTTCAATGCTCTCAAAAATATTCCCGAAGTTGCCTTACATTCCTTGCTTTTCGAAAAGCAAAATGAAAGTTCCAAAGGGTAGGGCTAGAATTTGAAAGAGACAATGAATTCCTTGCCCGCTTTAGCAAAAAGCACTCGTTGGCTCTCTTTGTCTATCATAAGTTTCAAACTCATGTTAGTTTCTTTCATGGACTCTAGCTTCTTCTTCTTCATCTTCTTTCTTTCTTTCTTTCTTTCTTTTTTTTTTTTCTTTTTTCTTTTTTTTTTTTTTTTTGGGGACAAACGATACTCTGGATAGCTCAATGAGCTTATGTAAATTAGTACATGGCTTGGAAATTCAAGAGTCTCCCATGGTTCATGGTTTTCGGTCTAGAGTCTCAAGTGCATTGCATTGTAGCATCTAGGATCTTTGTTTGGTGAGCAAGTTGGATGAGAGTGAGGTTTGGGAGTGAGGAGTGTTTTGATTTGCTTGGGCTTTTGTTTTTGACATATTATGTCTTAGAGTAACAATTGAATGAGAGGTGGGTTACGAATTAGTAATGGAGGAAATCACAGGTGGGTAAAGTGTCAAAATTGAAATCACGGGTAGGCAAGTCAAATTAGAGACAAACCATAGGTGAGCAAAGTGTAATTATCCCAAAAGAAAAAAAAATGGAAAAGCAAATATAAATTACAAAAGAAAAGAACTCTAAAAGGAAAGTATATATTGTAATGGAGACGTTACCTTATCACAATATAATTGATCCTTTGTAGTTCTTTTAACTAGTCTCTTAATTATTCTGTTGGGTTTTGTGGAGTATAGTTGTGTTTGATTCGGATAATAACCCGACCTGAAATAATGTTGTGTGGTTTTTAATAGGAGATTTTTTTAGACTTAGTCCATGGAGCAGAGGCTTAGGCCGATAGACCCAAGCCGTAGCCCATTGTGAATTCTATGCACAGGATATAGAAACCATTGTTTTGGTGATTAAGGTTTCTTGATGTAGTTTTTGAGAGAGAGAAAAATTGTACTGTCGTACTTGTATTTTTCCCTAATAATAGTAAAATTTTTGAAACTCCGTGGATGTAGGCAAATTGCTGAATCACGTAAATACTGTCTTGTGCGTATGATTATTTTTCATTGGCGTGTGTTTTCTCTATTTTGTTTCTCACAAGTTTGGAAATTTCGTGTTAATTCCCTACAACTGGTATTAGAGCCTAAGGTTAGGTTTGAGTGGGAGCAATGGTAGAGGAAGTAGGAAAGGCATCTGGAATAAAAAAGTTCGATAGCACAGACTTTGGATTTTGGAGGATGCAAATTAAGGATTATCTTTATGGAAAGAAGTTGCATATGCCGCTTCTAGGGGAAAAACCTGCAACTATGAAGGATAAGGAATAGACTCTTCTTAACAGACAGGTACTGAGAGTCATCAAGTTAACTCTGTCTATGTTTGTTGCACACAATGTTGAAAATGAGAAGACCACAACAGATTTGATGAAGGCTTTGTCTGATATGTATGAAAAGCCATCAGCAAACAACAAGGCGCATCTGATGAAGAAACTATTCGATTTGAAGATGGCAGAGAATGCATTAGTAGCACAACATCTGAATGAATTTAACACTATTACAAATCAATTGTCGTCTGTAGAAATTGATTTTGATGATGAGATCCATGCACTAATTGTTTTGGCTTCTTTGCCAAACAGTTGGGAAGCAATGAGAATGGCAGTAAGCAATTCTACAGGAGATGAAAAGCTTAAGTACAATGAAATACCAGATTTAATTCTGACTGAGGAGATTCGCAGAAGAGATGCAGGTGAGACCTCAAGATCTGGTTCTATCCTAAACCTTAAGACAAGAGGCAGAGGTAATGGCAAAAATTCAAATCGGGGAAGATCAAAATGCAGAAATTCTAATTAGAACAGAAGTAAATCTAGATCAGGCAAACAAGTACAATGCTGGAACTATGAAAAAACATGTCACTTTAGGAGGCAATGCAAAAGTCGTAAGAGGAAGAATGAAGATGATTCTGCTAATGTTGTAATAGAAGAGGTACATGATGTATTACTTCTTGCAGTAGACAGCCCACTTAATAATTAGGTTTTGGACTCAAGAACTTCATTTCATACCACTCCACACCGAGAAATCATACAAAACTATGTTGCAGGTGATTTTGGTAAGGTGTATTTGGCTGATGGTACAGCCTTGGATGTTATGGGTATGAGAGACGCCCGGATATTGTTGCCCAATGGGTCTGTTTGGTTATTGGAGAAGGTTTAACATATTCCTGACCTGAGGAAGAATCTAATTTCTGTTGGACAACTTGATGATGAAGGACATGTAATACTGTTTGTTGGTGGTACTTGGAAGGTTACAAAAGGAGTTAGAGTATTGGCCAGTGGAAAGAAGATTGGTACTCTATATATGACCTCAAGTCCAAGAGACATAATTGCAGTTGTTGAAGCAAGTTCTGATACAAGCTTATGGCACCACAGACTTGGTCACATAAGTGAGAAAGGGATGAAGATGCTGTTATCAAAAGGAAAACTACCAGTATTGAAGTTCGTTAATTTTGACATGTGTAAAAGCTGCATCTTAGGAAAGTAGAAAAAAGTGAGCTTGAAAGTTAAAAAATTGGAGTTAGTACTCACTGATTTGTGGGGGCCTTCTTCAGTTGCATCCCTTGGAGGTTCAAGGTATTACATCACTTTCATTGATGACTCAAGCAAAAATGTATGAGTTTATTTTCTAAAAAATAAATCTAATGTATTTGAGACTTTTACAAAGTGGAAGGCTATGGTTGAGACAGAAATAGGTCTAAAAGTAAAATGTTTAAGATTAGACCATGGAGAAGAGTACATAGATGGAGGGTTCAATGAGTATTGTGCTACACATGGAATCAAAGTGGAGAAGACTATTCTTGGGACACCACAGCAAAATGGTGTGGTTGAGCGCATGAACAAATCTCTCAATTAGCGTGCTAGGAGTATGAGTTTGCATGCTGGATTACCAAAATTTTTATGGGATGATGCTATTAGTACTGCAGCTTACCTGATAAACCAATGACCATCAGTTCCCATGGAGTTCAGACTTCCTGAAGAGGTTTGGAGCAGTAAAGAGGTAAAGTTTTCCCATTTAAAAGTTTTATATTGTATTTTTTATGTTCATATTGATTTTGTTACTCGTAGAAAACTTGATGCAAAGTCTAAAATATGTTTTTTCATTGGCTATGGTGATGAGAAATTTGGCTATCGGTTTTGGGATGAACAAAACAAAAAAATCATCAGAAGTAGAAATGTGATATTTAATGAACAGGTTATGTACAAGGACTAATCAACTGTAGTGTCAGATGCTATAGAGATAGATTAAAAGAAATTTGAGTTTGTCAACTTAGATGAATTGACTGAAAGTACTGTCCAGAAAAGGGGTAAAGAAGATAAGGAGAATGTAGATTCACAGGTAGTTAAGAGTACACCTGTAGTTGAAGTCCGTAGATCTTCCAGGACCATTAGTCCTCCACAGTGTTATTCACCTGCTCTAAATTATCTCTTGTTGACTGATGGTGGTGAGCCAGAGTGTTATGAAGAAGCCTTATAAGATGAAAATTCAAGCAAGTGAAAGTTAGCCATGAAGGATGAGATGGATTCCTTGTTGGGGAATCAAACATGGGAATTGGCTGAATTACCAGTAGGAAAGAAGGCTTTGCACAACAAGTTCGTATACAAAATAAAGAATGAGTACGATGGTAGCAAGTGTTACAAGGCCAGATTAGTTGTCAAAGGGTTCCAACAGAAGAAGGGCATTGACTACTTAGAAATACTTTCTCCAGTTGTGAAGATATCAACAATCCGACTGGTACTGGGAATGGTGGCTGTAGAAAATTTACATCTTGAATAGTTAGATGTGAAGACGGCATTCCTTCATGATGACTTGGCGGAAGACATTTACATGATTCAGCCAAAATGGTTCATTGTTCAAGGACAAGAGAATCTAGTTTGCAAACTGAGAAAGAACTTTTATGGCCTAAAACAAGCTTCAAGACAGTGGTACAAGAAATTTGATAATTTTATGCATAGAATTGGGTTCAAGAGATGTGAAACTGATCACTGTTGCTATGTTAAATTCTTTGGCAATTCTTACGTCATTTGACTGTTATATATGGATGATATGCTCATTGCAGGGTCTAGCATTGTGGAGATTAATAATCTAAAGAAACAATTGTCAAAACAGTTTGCAATGAAGGATTTGGGAGCTGCAAAAAAAATCTTTGGTTTGAGAATCATTAGAGACAAAGCTAATGGTACATTGCAATTTGATAGTTTTATGCATAGAATTGGGTTCAAGAGATGTGAAGCTGATCACTGTTGCTATGTTAAGTTCTTTAGCAATTCTTACATCATTTGACTATTATATGTGGTTGATATGCTCATTGCAGGGTCTAGCATTGAAAAGATTAATAATCTAAAGAAACAATTGTCAAAACAGTTTGCAATGAAGGATTTGGGAGTTGCAAAGCAAATCCTTGGTATAAGAATCATTAGAGACAAAGCTAATGGTACATTAAAGCTTTCACAGTCAGAGTATGTGAAGAAAATTCTCAGCAGGTTTAACATGAATGAAGCTAAACCAGTAAGCACACCCTTAGATAGTCATTTCAAATTAAGCAAAGAATAGTCACCGAAGACAGAAAAAGAAAGGGACCATATGAGCAAGGTGCCCTATGCCTCAGCTATTGGCAGCTTGATGTATGTTTTGGTGTGTACAAGGCCAAACATTGCATATACAGTGGGAGTTGTGAGCAGATTCATGAGTAGGCCTAGAAAGTAGCATTGGAAGGTAGTCAAGTGGATTCTGAAATATCTGAGCGGTTCATCAGATATATGTCTTTATTTCACAGGTGCAAGTTTGAAACTGAAAGGTTATGTAAATGCTGATTTTACTGGTGATATTAATAGTAGAAAGAGTATAATTGGGTTTGTTTTTACTTTGGGTGGTATAACTATATCCTAGGCTTCAAATCTACAAAAGATTGTTACTTTGTCTACTACAGAAGCTGAGTATGTTGCAGCAACTAAAGCTGGAAAAGAGATGATTTTACTACATGGCTTCTTAGATGAATTAGGTAAGAAGCAGGAGATGAGAATTCTACATAGCGACAGTCAGAGTGCGATGGGAATTCTACACAATGACAGTCAGAGTGCAATTTTTCTTACTAAAAAATCGGCTTTTCATTTAAAGTCGAAGCATATACAAATAGAATACCACTTTATCTATTACCTTATTGAAGATAAGCTGGTAATACTTGAGAAGATTTGTGGATCTAAGAACCCGCCAAACATGTTGACTAAAGACGTCACTATTGAGAAGCTAAAGCTGTGTGCAACTTCAGTTGGTCTTCTAGCTTAAGGACAGGAGGATGAGTTGCAAGGATGGGGGATTGTTTTTTGGAGGATTGCGATTAATGGTGGTGATTGAACTAGTCTCCAAGTGGGAGATTTATTAGGCTTTGTGGAGCCTAGTTGTGTTTGATTCGAATGATGACCCGATCCAAAATAATATGCACAGGATATAGAAACCATTGTTTTGGTGATTAGGATTTCTTGATGTAGTTTTTGAGAAAGAGAAAAACTGTACTACCGCACTTATATTTTTTCATGATAATAGTAAAATCTTTGCAACTCCATGGGTGTAGGCAAATTGCCGAACCACGTAAATACTGTCTTATGCATGTGATTATTTTTCTTTGGCATGTGTTTTCTCTATTTTGTTTTTCACAGGTTTGAGAATTTCATGTTAATTCCCTACATATTCACCATCATAGATTAACCATCTTAGATTAAAAAAGAAATTAGGCTTCAAGGGCCATGAAAACAAAATGAGGATACTAAAAGTGCATTAGTAATTTGGAGAAATTGATTTGAAATCATAAAAATGAAAAACCTTTCTAGATGACCTTTTTTTTTTTTTTTTTTTGAAAAACTCTTCAAATATATAACTTTCTTTGGAAAATGTGAAAGAATGCTTCTCTTTACCTCTCCTCTACTTATGGTTTAAAATAAAATAAAAGGGTCTAGGGCTCTTGTTATAGAACCAAAGGGCCCTTAAGTTGGTAGAATAATGTCCCGGCCAAATAGAAATGGTAAAAATTCTCACAATAAATGAGAAAATATATTTGAATAATTAGGATTTTTTTGTTGGTGACGTATGTCGTCACTCGTCCTAATGATAGCATACAGCACTCCAAATATAAATCATTGAATATGGACAACAACCCAAAAAAATAAAAATAAAAATAGAAATATTTTTTTATCAAGTTATCGAGCCTTCTTATCAATGGATGTTTGGATTATTTCTCGTTAAGATTGAGGACTTAAGTTTATTAACTAGTATAAAATAAGGTGTCCATAATATTGTATTTTTTATTAAAAAGAAAAAAAAATCAATTTGAAATTTTGGAGTTTGGTCACTTATAACAATTTTTTTTAATAGTTAATTTTTAAAATGATCATCTATGATCTAGATGGCAAAATTGGAATTTCAATATTTATGAAGGGTTTAGAGATCGTTTGGGATGGACTGAAATTTTCAGCTTATTTATAATTTTAACTTATTTTTGTTATTATTTATATGTCTAGCTGTACTTTTTAATAAATTTATAAGTCTCATTGTACTTTACACTTTCAATAAAAAATTTTAATTTTAATTAAATAAGCTACTCTCAAACGGCGGAGCTTTAATCTTTCTCTTACTCACTCAGCAGGCCAGTCCAATTGAAATTGGGACATTCTAAAATGCGGCTGGAAAGCCAAGCGAGGCCCGACCCATCTAACTAAGTTCAGTCCACTTTGCCACCGGCGGTTTCGACTTCCTATTGAAATTTCTAAATTTGTCTCAAACTCAAAACTTGCGTCTCAAGCAAGCACAACAAAACTCTTTAACAAATTTCAAATTTGAATTTCATAGCCAAAAATTCAAATATGTGATTCGCAAAGAATGAACCAAAGGGCATTCAATTGTTTCCTTGCTATTCCTAACCCATTTCCGAGTTTGCTCTAAACCCTTGAGAAAAAAGCTGAGTGTTTACGTGAAAGAAAAAAAAACCAAAAGAGAAGCTATGGAAGAAGGTGTGCTCTCTGCGACTGAGAAGCAGAGCATGGTCTCTTCTTTTCTAGAGATCGCCTTTGGCCAATCCGCTGACACTGCCAAACAGTACTTGCAGGTCATGATTTTTGTTTTTCTTTTTATATCTGACCATTTTCTCTTGAACTCTTTTTGATTGATAGAAATTATTTAAAATTTTTTAAAATCTTATCATATACTTGCTATTACACACTTGTAAACACTTTTTTTTTTTTTTTAATGAAATCATGTTTACATGATTTTACAATTTTAACTGAAATCATGTTTCTGTCTATGTGGGAGTGTGATTATGGTGAGATTGTAATGAGGAGTATATGATTAACATTATTCTTTAAATTTTTCCATGTGTTGCGTATCTAGTTTCTTGAACTATATGAATAGTTTTGTTTGTTTGCTATCAAGGTCTTTGAATTTAAGAAGCATTTGGGTTTGGCATGTCATTGTATGAAACTAAATGGTGGAGCCTTGTTGTGGGAACAGGCCACGAGTTGGAAGCTTGAGGAAGCTATTCAGTTGTTCTTTGTGGTTGATGAAGGTGGGCCAATAGTAGCTTCATCACAATCTCCAGCATCAGAAAATGTGAACCATTTGGCTGATCATAATACAGGGTAACTTAAGAATTTTTTTTTTTTTTTAATTCTTTTTAATAGTTTGATTTTTAGTTGATTAAATTTTACATGATTACTTTAGATTATAACTTTTGAAGTGAAATATTGTATGGGTATATTTTCTTTCTCTAGTCTTCCTTGATCATTCAAATTTGTGTCATGTGTGGTTATCTTATATCCTAAACGAAGACATTCATGATTCAAATCCCCCATCTATTAAATTATAAAATAAAAATAATCAAGACTTGCCTTGGTTAACTTTTGTGTGTACCTCAATTGCGAATCAAATTTATTCTTTTCTGTTTAATAATACTGCAAAATGGTTTCCATTTGTGCCATGATTTGCAAATCTTCTGAAATTTATATTGAGTGAATTGAATGTAGAAGATACTGGACTTGCATATAATACAACAACAGCAACAAAAAAAGCCTTAGTCCCAAATAGTTGGAGGGCCCTTAATAGATTACTTTTGTGTGTTTTTTGGCTTTTATACTATGTTTGTTCTACTCCTATTATTTTGTTGCAACTTGACATGCAGAGTCAGAGTCGTCTTCATCCTCTTTTTTTTTTTTTAGCTTGAACTGGTGTGTTCATTATTCATTCATTAAGATGCAATTCTTTGTAATTTTCATGCATCAAGGATGGGATATCTGTCTCGTGGAGCAAGATCAAGTTCATCAATTGCATGCCGTAATTTTGATGAGGAAATGAAACGCCCTGGGGTCTGGGAATCAGACCAAGGCGCATCGTACCACCGAGATAACCTTGCTTCTTTATATCGTCCTCCCTATCATCTGATGTTGCATGGGTCCTTTGAAAAGGTACATGTGCATGCCTGATTGTATGGCCCTTGAGTTTTTTCATGGCTTTGTATTGCAATTTATGTTCAGGATTTGTACACTGAGGTAGTTGGCATTATGGATTTTGTGCCTTTTCTTCTCCCATATTCACTGCAAGTAATTTCCAATGTAGGGGTTAAAGATGATTATATATTTGATTTATTTTTTAATTTTTTTTAGTTATACTAAGTTGGATGCTATGTTTTACACTATTTCTCAAGTATATTACATGGCTGGCCGATATCAAAGAAAAAAAAGGACAGTAGTGAAAGGTTATTTAGATTTTGAATCATTTTAGCACATTTTGTTAGAATTAGTGGAATGGATTTGTTTTCCGTGTAATAAGCCTTTTTACATCAGTGACAAAACATGTTAATTTCTTCATTATCATTCTCTGTTTTCCCCCTCTATTTCATTAGTGGCTTTTTGTGTTAGTGCATTGCTGAAACCTTATTATTTAGTTTGATGTGAGCCATGAGCTTTTTTTGTTTTTGTCATTTATGCAATCAAATATCATTTAGCTGTTATGTAGGGCATGTGCTTGCCTACATTATTTGCCGACTGGTACAGCAGTAGTTCCAAAAGAATTGGAAAAAAAAGGGCGGCTAGAAAGTCTCATGGAGTAATTGTTGCTTCTAGCATAGCATTCAATTTATCAATTCATGCCTTTTTTAAATCCCTCAGATTTATTGGTTTGACATACAAACTGCAACTTGAGAAGATTCTGTTTTCTTGTGAGTTGTATTGTTATGTTTCTCTTTCTTCTATGGACTACATTCAGTGAGGTCAATCAATCAACAGTTGCAATTATATATTTAAATCCTAAGTAATTTTTTAGGGGTGAAGATGCCATTTGAGATAGAGCTCATTGGGTTTTCAGCCTCTATTAGTACAAGTGTCTAATTGTTCATCCCTAAGCTAAACCATAATCCACCTTTCCTTTTGAGATGTCCTCAAATTTTATTTTTAAAAATACTATCTATTGTTAAAAGTCATGGAGTAATATTTGTACTTTCCATTAATAGCCTTATCATCACATTTGTTAGACAAAAATATGAGGCATATTTTCACTTATTAGTTGTTACTTATAAATTACTAATGTTAAGTATGGATAAAATTGGAATTTAGGTAGCAACCTTGTGGTTGGAGGCTTGGGATGAACTGTAGACCTAGATGTCTTAGGTTCGATCCACACTAGGAGTTCTCCAAAATCACCTGATACGTGATTCTGAGGTTGTGTATCTATGGTTTACTCTCCAGGAGTGGGTTCAAAGGGCCTTGCCTTGGTGGGGAAGCTTTTAATCTTAGTTACATGAAATTGTGCATTGTCAAGTTAGAAAATTATTTAGCAGCATATGGACTACTTTTGTATGTGTAAGTGCACATTGTCTTTAGGTGCAGGCTTAATTATGGAAATGAAAAGCAGAGTATGTTAATCATTGATGATGATGATGATCAAATAAAAATAATGTGGTGGAGGCTCTTTTTGGGGAAAAAAAAGGGTTTGAGTAAAATCTTTAAATGAAAAAAGAATACTGTGAGGAGAACTTAGGTCTAGTTTAGAAGAATGGTTTAAGAAGTTACAGGAACAAAAATATTAAAACAAAGAATAAGATACAAAATTGGATTGTTTGGAGTTTTCTATTATTTGACTTCTTGTTCTTCTTCCTTGTCCTCAATTCTATTAGAAACTATAGTAATCTATTGCGTCTTCTATGGCTGCTTGTAATTTGATTAGTTGCAAAATGCTGTTATTCGTTCACTCAATTAAAGAGATGCCTTTAATTGTTTTGGTTTTGTTTTATATGCTTATGCTTCTTGTAATTTGATTATTTGCAAACTACTCTGTTATTCATTCACTCCATTAAAAAGGATTCCTTTTATTGTTTTGGTTTTGTTTTATATGCTTATTATGAGCTTATCTTATTATATGATTAAAAAGGCCATGCTCCTGGGCACGAGCATAAACTGCTTAGCCCATTAAGGGTGAATGTCCTTGGATTACTTGGCAATTGGTTCTAGTGGGTTGAGTCAGTTGCTTTTAGGTTTTACTGGAAAGAGGTGAGTTCAAAGAGCTCTTCTTTAAAAAGGTTCTCTGTGTTTTTGATATAGTTATACATATATGATTAAAAAGGTCAGTGCAAAGTTGGCTCTTTGCCTTTTGGACATCCATGGATGATCCATTATGCCATGATTTCCCTAAACAATGTTTTTTACTTATGGTATCTAGATCCAATTTTGCCTAATTTCCAGGCCTATTATTTCTTTTGATTTTGAAGCAAATTGCTTTCAATCTTTATCATCTTATCTGTGGTTTTTTTTTTTTTTTTCCTGATTTTCTTTAGTGTTCAGGACATGAAATAGTACATTTTTATTTTTTGAGCTTGATTTTTAAATTCAAAGTATTCTAGTTAATTGAGATACGGATGAACTTTTGGTTATATAGACCTTGACCTCTGACTAGATTTTTTAAAAATAAAAAATAAAAAAATAAAGAATAATACTTATCAGCAAATGCAGGCAAAAGATACTGCTTCTTTGCATAACAAATGGCTCTTAGTGAACTTGCAATCAACCAAGGAGTTCACCTCTCATATGGTAGTTTCTAAATAGTCATTTTCTCTGTTTATCTCTATTATTGTTGTTCTTATTTGTCAACGCATACTTACTTGGTATTATTATATTTCTTTGTGAAGCTTAATCGGGATACATGGTCAAATCAAGTTGTTTCTCTAATTATTAAGGCCAATTTTTTCTTCTGGCAGGTCAGTGTGATTTCTTGATAGACCTCAGTGTTTGTATACATGATTCTCTTCTTGTTTTTGATAAATTGTTGCAGGATGTTCTATTTGACATGGTTTCTAATCTGATATTGTTTGGGTACCTTTTTCCAAGAAGCCCTGTAACTACCTGTAACTTGCCAATAAGAAAAAAATTACAAAACCTCGTTTCCAAGAAGCCTTATCCAGGTCTGCTGGGAATTGCCTTTTTTGGGTGAAGGCCAATTGTCTCCAACTCGTAGGGTTGTGCATTGAAGAATTTTGTTTTGTCCTATTTTGTCTGCTTGCTTTCTTCCCTTTTTGTTACTCCCTAGTCAGGATACCATTTAATTAAGTTGATGGTATTTAGTCTTATGTACGGGACATGATTCTCCAGATGTTTATGCTATTTTAATGCTCCCTCTACTCTGTATATGCATATTACTCTGTTTCTGTTGCTTGGTTTAAGCTGGTACTCTTGCCATTTCTGTTAGCTGGTTTAAGGTTTTTATTTATTTATTTATTTATTTATATGTGGATGAAATAATTGGTTACTGTTTTATGAGCTGCAACGTCATTAAAACACTTCAAATGTTAAGCAAAAGGTACTCCTTACGTCCAAATCATTCCAATTAAAAAGAAAAGATAAAAGCCATTTTGGAACTTTGAGAGTTTAGTTAGTAAGTGAAATCCTTCTTGTTGCCATTTGGAGATTACATTATTGTGAGTGTGATGATGGAGAGTTGAGGGGAGGAGGGAAGGGGGGGGGTGGGGGGGTGAGGTGTGGTGGGGAGAGTTAGAGCTGAAGGGCAATTTTGGGAAGGTGTCATTAGACTATGAGGGATGAATATCAACAGTTCATTTGTAGGAGAAATAAAATTCTTCAACCAGCTAATAATGTACTATTAGTCTAACTTTTAGTTTATTCACACCTTTATAAATTACTTCGCTAATTGAACATTCAGGTTCGAGATCCTGTTAGTTGCTCTTCGAACTAAATGCCTTGAGATATCTTTTAGGAAGATGAATTCAATGCCTATAATTTAAAGAAAAGAAGGGAATGGTGGTTTGGGTGGGCGGCTTAACTTTGGCCTATTTCAGGCTATTGATTAGTATTAAAGTGGAATTAATTATCATTAAATAGTTCAATTTCTTTGGTTTCTATACAAATTGACTTCACCCTCTCTTGTCACCAAAAAAAAAAAAAAAAATTATAATAAAAAAAAAACTTTGCCCTCTTTTAATTTTAACAAATAGTAGATGCACCACCGCACACATTTGGTGCGATAGTCACTCTACAAGTATAAGTGCTTGTGAGGTTTGGGGGGTAAGGACCAGGGTTCAAGTCTCCAGAAGGGAGTTTTGCACATATATACACTTAAGTTAGAGTAGAATTTCTATCCTATATAAAAAAAAAAAAAAAAAAAAAACACAAATAATAGATGCTTCCATCCCACGCCATTAATTGTCCTATTTGTATAATAGGTTTCCAATTTATGATCATGGTGAACTCTTTTCTTTGTATGTATAAACAATTGATGTTCTCCTATGGGCAATTTATGTATGACTCTAGAGTGACAATTAAGAGGGTGGTCAGTAATCAGCATCTTTTATGTTAATGATATCTTCTAATATCTTGGAAGTTTGGGTGGTTGAAAGTTCTATAAACATTTTTTCCCCTCTAGAAACAGAAAATATGAGATTTGTTTTAGATAATATTAATTGACATATAGAATTGTAACAATATATTTGGTTGTCAATTGCCTTTGCTATTGGAGCCACATCTAGTTGATTGTAGAATACTTTATGGCTCAAAATTGATGACCTCTATGATAAGTTCTAGACTAATTTGATGGTTTTGGAATCTTTGCTGCTGATTTGGATGCTGTCTATTATAGAATTTGAATTTCTGGATATATATCTTCTTCTTTCTAGTAAAATACATTGTCTGTACTTCATCACTCAGATCTTGTTTGTGAATATAGGAGTATGATGATACAACTGAAGGCAGAAAGGTTTGCACATATTATGAGTTGGATTCTATGCCTGTAGTGCTTCTCATTGACCCCATAACTGGTCAGAAAATGTGTTCCTGGTATGGAATGGTTCAACCTGAGCGATTGCTGGAGGTATGTGTCATGGGGATGAATTTTTGGATATATATTTGAGTGGCATGGCTTGATAAAAAAGTCACATTTGGAAAAGGGCTAAGGATTTTTATATAGCAATACTTGCACCCAAATTTGAGTTGTATTGCATTGTTAATCATAGAAAGTTTCATGTCAATTGTAGGATTTGTTACCATTCATGGATGGTGAACGTCCAAGAGAAAGTTATTTGACTTCTCAAAGTAAAGGTATGTAAGCTTTTCAATGCTTTGAACTCACAAAACGAGTAATGATGAAATAGAGCTTCTAGCTATTTTCTAATACATTAACTGATACCCAAGATCATAATGGACAATTTGTAAGGTAACTTTCAAATTTTTAATTGCTAGATCTGTTAGAGAGGGTTAAAAAATGGGAGAAGAGAAACTATAAGATGGTTAGAAAAGAAATCAATTTTTTGAGAGGATAGAAAATAGTTATAGGTTTCTTTTGTTTGGTTGTAAAAAAAAATTATTATGAAAATAATGTATTACATGATTACATGATTACATCAACAAGTGAATTTAATATGCATATTTTAAATAATTATGGCTTGTTTTAATTATAATTTAAATTGATACCCTTTAAAATATAATAGTTATGATAATAATATGTTCCCTCACGAAATTTAAATAGTAGAGAGAGAGGGAGAGATTGTAATTAAAAGGGGAAAAAAAATAAATTTCATGGAAGAATGTCTTTTCTCTCCAAGTTTTCCTCCCAATCTAGGAAAATGGTTTTTGGTGGGACTGGGTGAAAGATTGCCACCCACCCCCCTTTCCTTCCTCCCTCATTTCCACCACATCAAACAAGGGAAAATTTCCCTTTTCCATCCTTCAAGTTTTCCCTCAATCAAACATACCATAGACTTCACACATCCAACTTGTCCGAGTTTCACCTGGTGCGAAGCATGCTATGTGGTCATTGATTACTAATTTGCAAAATGGAGAGTTTCAAGACTAACGTTTTATTTATTGATGACACATTCTCAGGCACATCAAATCCTGTATGTTATTAGTTTTGGCTTTCATTTTGCTTATGAGTTTAGTCTTGTTGTAAAGAGAGATTCATTTGAGACATGTCTTGTTGTCAAAATGCATTACTGGTCAAATCTATAATGCGCTTGTGGTTGCATATGAAACAAACGAAGAGGATGAGGAAATGATAGTTGCATTGGGAGCTTCTGTGGAAGGCATGAAACTGATGATGACAGAAGACTCAAGTGGGATGATTGCTAAAGACAAAGATGTAACTGTTACTGAAGAGGAAAAGGCATGCTCTAAGAAGCTGGCATATCCACCTCTGCCTGAAGAACCTAAGGGTGATAGGAACCTCCTTTGCAGAGTTGGATTCCATCTTCCAGATGGACGCTTACTACAGAGAAATTTCTTCCGGACTGATTCAATACAGGTGAGATCTTTTTGAAGCTCATGTTATCTTGCATTATTTATTCTTTACCCATTTCTACTAATCAATTGGTCCACATGATCAGCTTTCAATCTCCTGGATGGGCCACTTCTAAATAATAAGATTGTGGCCATTTTTATTTAATAACATATGGCATTGGATATGATTCTTGGAGGTGTTTTTGGTACTCAAAAGTCCCAGTAAAATGGATGTTGAGTCGTGTTGTCCTTGTCAGGGGAACTTCCTATCATTAACTTTGAATTCTTAAAAAGTATTGTTTTTCTATCCCAAATCATAATGTTTAATTTACTTCTCATATTTGTTTGTTTTTTTTTCTTTTTCTTTTTTGTTTGTGTTCTTCAGCTGCTCTGGTCGTTCTGCTGTTCTCTACTAGAAGAAGCTGAGACAAGGCCATTTCGTTTGACACATGAATCCCCAGGACCATCAAGGTATCTGGATTATGATAGCCAATCAACTTTTGAGGAGTTGGGGCTGGCCAACTCAATGATCTCCGTTACATGGGATGAAGAAGATTTTGTATGGGATTGGGACTGAAGAACATTATGATGGGGACTGTTTTTTGAGTTTCTTCAACTGGTATAGTTGTGCATTGAAGAATTTTTGGTTTGTCCTAATTAGGTTGCTGCTTGCTTTCTTCCCTTTTTGTTACTCCCTAGTCAGGAGACCATTTAATTTGATGGTATTTAGTCTTATGTACAGGACATGAATCTCTAGATGCTTATGTTGTTCTAATGCTCTCTTTGCTCTGTATGTGCATATCTGTTTCTGCTGCTAGGTTTAAGCTGGTACTCTTGCCATCGTGCTTAATAATTGAACCCTAATGGTTTCATCTGAATTTCAGACTGCTAACTTGCTAAGCCTACTTGTTCTCTTTTTTAATTTTATTTTCCACTATATGCTTCCAGTAATTCTGTCAAATTGGCTTGTCTGGGAATATTCAGTCCTTTTATCATGGATCCATTTACGTTTATTGGATAGAGATAAATGTGCAAATAGAATACCAAGCAACAGAAACACCCTATCCCCATAAACATCTTATCTCGAAAGGAACTAGATTGCGTCTAGTGCTCTTATGCACGGGACCTGTTGAAAAGTTTACTTCATTTGGGATACCATATTCGTGTCGAACACGCGTTGGACACTTGACATTCCTCGGATACTTCAATATGGGTGTCCCAATTGTGTCTTTTTTAAAAATTAAAAAAAAAAAATGCAAGACACAATCAGAGAGACGAGAACGAGAGAAATCAAGTATCATTTTATGAAACAGAGAGAACATTCATACTCTAAATAATAATATTGCATTTTAAAATTAATAAATATTTTTATCCTTGATTTGTATTCTCATTTCTTAATATCCTTTAATAGTAATGAATTTACTTTATTATCCATTATTACTCCTAATTTGATAATATATATATATATATATATATGATTAATATATAGAAATAAAATATTCATTATTTCTCTTAAATTGATATATGTTTAATATTATATGAAAAATAAATGCTTAACCATATATAAAAATATATTTAATAATTAACCACTATATGTATTCTTGTCGTACCTATATCTTACTTTTTTAAAAATTGCTGTGTCGTCGTATTGTATCCATACCCGTACTCATATCCATGCAAGTGCTTCCTAGAGTTTTAACAAACACCCCAGCCCACACTCTTAAACCCACATAAGTTTTTTTTTTAAAGGATAAAAATGCAAATACATTCCTATAATATTACAAACACTCCAACCCAAATGCCCATCTGTCACACTTGGATATGTTTGATATGTTGTAATAGTTCCTGTAATGGAATAATTATTTACGTGTAATAGCAATTCCGTCATTTGATTATATCTTTATTACAAGGATTAGTTATTACATAAGAATTTTTCTCAAAAAAATAAAATAAAAAAGTTATTACATAGGAATAGCTATTTTTTAAATTAAAAAATAGCTATTCCTCTTTAAAGAGTTTGGATTACCTTCCGTACTTTTTTAACTAGATATGTTCTTTTATTTTAAATATATAATGGCAAATAGTAGGGAGTTTTAATTTCCATATTTTATTTAGTTAGTGGATAATGTAATAGTCTCTCATTAAAACAAAAGGAGATTCATTTTTAAAAAATACTAGAGGCAAGCCAAACCCCTCTTTAAAATTAATGTAATAGTTATTCCTTAGTGCATATAATAGGTTTTAAAATTAATATATTTCCATAAATATAAATTTTCGTTATATATCATCTTTTACTAGCTTTTCATATATAACAACTAAACTTATGAATAGTAATAGTTATTCTATTATAATATCTTCTATTCCAAGTAATAAAGATTACTATTTCTAACGTAATATATATATATATAGTATTACAGTCACAACATTTTTATTTGAACTAAGCTACAACCTACAATTTCCAATCTTGTAGAATTTCATCTTATATAAATTTGGACAAAATTTGGCTATAAACTTGATGGTATTAATATGATTGTATATTTTTTAAATTTAACTGTTGGGTTACAAGTTTTTTATGTTATTAACATACATGTCAAGTTTCAAGTCAATTGGATGTAATTTACTGTTCGATTTATAAACTTATTTTTTATGCATAATTTTAAACTACAAAAACTTAAAAATTAAAAATTTGATTGATGACATAGCTATTAATCTTTAATTTTCTTGAAATTCTATAAACATAAAGGATATAAGAAGAAAATGTAATCTGATGGTGAATTTGTCAAAATTCACATCCAATAAAAAAATATTAAGTACAGTTGTAGCCTTAGGCTACACCCAAGTTTGTAACCAAACTTTTTCCTATAAATTTTAGGGTAAAATACTATTTCAGTCTCTAAACTTCACCAAAAAAAAAAAAAAGTTAGTTTTTTATCTCTAAACTTTAAAAAATTCGTTTTTCATCCATAAACTATTGAAATGTTCATTTTTTTTTTTTTTTTTTTTTATCCTTAAACTATTGAAAACTAGTGTTTAACCCGCGCAATGCGCGGGATCATTTGAAATCTCGTAAGTAGAAGAGAAATTTGGCTCATAAAAACATTTTTTAAAGAAAAAATTTGTTGCAAAGTGTGTAAGATATTAGTTATCAATTTAGACCATCAATTCAACACACTATTATTTTAATCTTTTAAACCTTTATCCAGCTAATTGCTTTCACATGTTAAAAACATGGTGAAAATAGCACTAAGTTGAAAATTCCATATGATCAATGACACAGTTAATATTAGATAACACAGATAATCATTCACTTTTAGATTTCAAAGTTCTACAATTTCAATCACTCTTCAAAAACAGCAAATCAGGTAGGATGGAAAACAAAAACTGAAAACTAAATTGAATTTTGTAGTTGCTATTTTCCCTTTTGATCTTAGCATGCTAGCTGCTACATCATTTCGAATAGTGATAACGCTTTCTCTTTCTTAGCGCTCCGCCCCCCTTTGAATAGTAAGCAGTAAGTCGTTGGTTCAAATCCAATAATAGGAAAAACCAGCTGAAACTCCTTTTTTTGCTAGCATGACAGCAAATACAAACTGGCAGCAAGGAATCAACTGAATGACCAAAGCATTGGTAAGTCCTTTGTTGTACTGGGATCCCTAAGCAGAGAATACCCACTGCACCACAACCATACACATCCCACAAAATTTAGTTTAGAATAAGATCAATAGGATGCAAAAGAAAAAAAAGAAAAAAAAAAAGAAGTGTAATAATCATTTGATCACAAAAACGAACCCCTCATTTTAAGTAGTCAGCAACTTTCAAATTCTAAAAGGCCAAAAAACTACACTACAAATCATATTATAAACAAAACAAAAACTCTCCCCTTTTACAATCAAATTTAAGAAATTTTTAGAGATATTTAATTTGGCCTAAGCAATTACAGATATTGACTTACCCCCAAAATGTGTAAACAATTGTACCAGAACTACAATTGAACTACTTTCTTAAGCCTCCAACATTATGGTTGCTAATATTTGGTTTTTGAAGTTCCAAGTTAAGAAAATTTGAGCCTCTGACATTGCTAGAGCTCATAAACCAACCTCAACGTTAGAGTATTGTAAATGTAGCTTGACCTCTTAAAAAATTGTGTAAAGTTCTTTCATTTCTCAATGTCAATTTATCTGGTCAAGATCCTAATCATCCCATATATACTTATTAGAGACTCTTGATTATTTTCCTTCACATATAAGATTAGTCTTTGAACTTTGACTTTCTCTTATTTGACACATGAGACATATTTCCATGCGTCAACGTAGTTCTTTATGTTTTGTGACTAAAGAAATTTGCTGTATTTAGAAAATTTCAAACTCATCATGTATAGAGTTGTTCTGTCTACAGTAAGAAGCCTTCTTGAGTTTTGCTCTTTACTTTATGTTGAATCGTTCTTTCCCATGTCTACATATCACCCTCCACCCCATTCCTTGAAGGCATGGAGATGCCATTTGAGCTAGAGCTCAACATCAAGTTTTGCTTGCTTTCTACAAATCTGCTCTCAAAAAATTCCATAATTCCATTTACCAAGAAATTATTATTACTATACATTCTAAAGACTCTTAGTCATCACAACCCAAACTTTGATGGTATTTACGAAGGATCTTGACAAATTACATTGAAATAAACAGACATGCCTTTTCACTATACAACTAACCCAACTAAAAAACTTAAATCAAAAGCAACCCAACCAAAACACTCAAAACTAACTCATATTTCTTAGTTCATAACCAAATCAAAGGAAAAAAAAAAAAATTGTAACATTCAATTTCACCTAAGCTGTACTTATTCGCCAAAATGACTCAATATAGCATCATTTACATATCCACTAATCTAATGAGGTTATGCAGATAGCTGAACACATATACTATCTGTGCTCATGGATCCTGACCTGGTCTGTCAACAACTAAAAATGCAGAAGAGAATACTATATTATATTCAATCACTGATAGCCTTGTTCTAAATTTGGGTCTATGGATTTTCATATTCAAGAAATCTCTCAACAGGAAAAATTTAGTAATTTGCATAAATCAAGTCTTAACAGTTCCAAATTAGCAATTGGTACAAAGGAAAAAAGTAACATAGATTAAAAAATAAAAATAGAAAGTTCACAAAAAAAATTTATAAATCTGAATCACAGCAGATCTAAAGGGGAAAATGTATTTATTTTAATCCTTTGATCATGCTGTTAAAGATTACAGCAAAATTAACATTAAACAGTATCACTCTTTGGCACAAACTTAAACTGGAAAATTTGCTTTCGTCTTATACATAAAGATTTTAAACAATCCAAGGTGAAATTTTACTTTTAACTACAATAAATCAAAGGAAAAGGCCCTAATGTTACCAAAATTAAAAACCAAACCAAAGCGTCAAAAGAAAGAGAATCAACCAATCTATTTTTTAAAAAGGGTAAAAGAAGAACTGTAGACAATTAAGCAGGGGGAAAAATTAAAATATAGATATATTGAAGAAGACAAATTGAAATTTGAGTAGTTTAAGCATTTTAGACTTAATTAGCGATGATTGGATTCAATTTTTTCCAGCATCCTGAACCTGTTTAGCAGGAAACAAAATATGTAGCAACAAAAATACAGCCATGGACAAACATCACAGAAAAAGCAACAGATATTACACTCAGCCCCCCTGTAAGAACAGATTATGCAAAAAATCTTGAATTGTTCTGCAGAAAACAGAATATGCAGCAGCAGAAATACACCCATGTATATACATTACAGAAACAGCAACAAATATTACACTCAGCCCCTCTGTAAGCACAGGTTATGCAGAAAATCCTGAACCTAATCTGCAGAAGTAGAATATACAGCAACAGAAATACAGCCACATCACAGAAACAGAAAAAGATACATCCACGTTACTTCTTCTAAAAGACCTAGAAAAGGAAAAAACCCCAATAATCTATTGCTCTTTTTTGATCTTTAAAGTATCCAAAAGAGAATGGAACTCACTACTTTCATTCCATTCATCTGAGTTTTAACCGGACACCATAAATAGATATCCACACATCAATTTAACCAAATACCCAAAACAAAACAAAACAAAACAAAATAATAATAATAATAGTAATAATAATAACTCAGACACATTAATCAGAAATATAACCCAAAAAGTCAAATTAAAAACAATCCAACCAAATTATTAAAACCTGATATAATTTAACCAAATACCCAGCAAAATTTATTAAAAAAAAAAAAAACCTGACTCAGACACATTAATCAGCAAATTAAAAACAATCCAGCCAAATTATTAAAACCTGATCTAATTTAACCAAATACCCAAAAAAAAAAAAAAACTAACTCAGACACCTTAATCAGGAATATAACCCAAAAAGTCAAATAAAAAACAATCCAGAAAAATTATAAAAACCTGATCTAATTTAATGTATAAACTGAAAAGCAAAGAGAAAAACTAACCAGTAGCAGTTCGGACCAAATCTCTCTCTCTATTGTTCTCTTTCTCAGTTCTCCTTGTATTTTTGCAACGTATCTCTCTCTCAACCTAAAAATATATATATATTTTTTAACCCCACAATATTATTTTTAACTTAATTAAAAAAAAGAAAACCAACTTCCTCCAGACTCTCCCTCTCCCTTTCACTATATTTCAATCCCCCGCCCTCCCTCTCTCTCTCTCTATCTCACTAAAAAGACATTCTATTTCACTATAAAAATTTAAAAAAGCTCCAAACCCTATAATCCACATTAGGGGTGTGCAAAAAAATTGACGAACTGAACAAATTGGTCGAAACCGACCCAACTGTTGCCAAATTTTTGGTTCGATTTCAGTTCGGTTCGGTTTAGGTTTTGAATTTTTAAAATCGAAAATATTCGGTTCGATTTTCGGTGGCAGGTTTTTATGCACCAAACTAACCGAACTGAACCGATATATATATATATATATATATATATATATATATATATATATATTTATGTAACACTTAGTCAGGTGCACGTCTGTAGCTTAATGGTATGATGCGGCTTTATTGACTAAGTGATCTCTTGTTTGAGCCTTTGCCTAAACGTTTTTGAGTTTTTTAATTTTTTAAAACCATTAAAAGTGTTAAAACCCTACCATCTTATGTTCTGACCCTCCTACCCTTTTCTTTCCAGCCGCCCCACCATTTTTTTTTTCTCTCTCACCATTTTTTCTCTTTTCTCAGTGCTGACCCCTTCCCTGATTTCCTACCCACAGAGTTTAGCCCTCATCTTCTCTTACTGCTGCACATGCCGCTCAACATGTCGGCCTTCCTACACTGGCCTTCCTACGCCAGCCTCAACACGCCAGGCTCCCTACGCCGGCCTAATCTTTTCATTCTTACAGAATCATGGTGACCCCCTCTCTCTCTCTCTCTCTCTCTCTCTCTCTCTCTCTCATTTCTCCATAATTTCCTCTCTCTTTTTTATATTCTGGGTTTGTTTAATATCGAATCAATGCTATTGTTTCAATTTTTATGTGCAAATAAAGTTAGGGTTTTGAAAAAACCCATGTGCTTGGTTGTTTATATTCTGGGTTTGTTTATTTTTTCAATTTCCTCTCTCTGTTTTAGTGTTTTATATTCTAGGTTTGTTTTTTTTTTTTTTTCTTTGTTTGCTTTCTTCGCCGGTACGCTGCTTCGCCATTCTCTCTCTCTCATTTTTTTTTTTTTTTTTGGTTTTGTGTTTGCTACAGCTTGGTGTTTGGGTGGTGAGAAAACGTGGGAAAGCAAAGGGATTTTCTGGGTTTGTTAATTTTTTCTGGGTTTGTTAATATTTTCTAGGTTTCTGGGTTTGTTAATTTTTTTTCTTTGTTTGCTTTCTTAGAAAATAATTGACAAGGAAACCGAAAAAACCCACCGAAACCGATGGTTTTCAAATTACTTCAGTCGGTTTCGGTTGAGAATTTCACCAACCGAAAATTTCGGTTTCGGTTGGCCACCACTGAGAAAACCGATCGAAGCCGAACTGACACACCCCTAATCCACATTTTTTCAATCTCCCTTCATCTTTCTCTTTCTTTTTCGTTCCATGACAGGACTTCCTTTCATCCAACCTCTTTGGCCAAGGTGGTTCTTTGCCATTTCAGCCATAGTTGAAGCCACCTTAGTCCATGGTTCTAGAAAATATTTGTAATCATTACCACCACCAAAACACCCACAGACACACCAAATTTGATCCAAACACCACCTAAATCCTACCCAAACTCTGACCAATCACCACCCAAATCTGTAGCCACCTCATTAAACCCACAATGAACCTATAATACCCCAATTTTATTTTATGATCATCACCATACATCATCATTATTAATTATTATTTTAGCTTTGAGAGGTGATGTGGATAAGCACGTGGTGTCATGATAGGATTGGTGTGAGGTGTAATTATGTGGCCAAACAAGGAATGCTACCCAAAGTTAAGAGATGAAACAATAACCTGCACAATTAGGAAACTGTATACATTCCATGCATATGTATAGGACATGCAATTCTCATTTATTTTTGTTTTAGTTATAGAAAGATAAGGGAATTAAAATCTTTAGTCTCTTTATCAGTTAAGGAAAAGGATAAGAGAATAAAATAAAATAAAAAATCTATTTGGATAAGAAGTCTAAGAGTCATTGGAATCCCATGGAGTTCCATCTTTTCTAAACAAGTTAGTAGTTAATAACAACTTAAATTGAGGTTAATTAGAAGCTATAAAATCTTGGAAGGCTCTAGAGTGTCTTCATTATACACGTTAACCAAAAGTTGAAGAAGAAAAAGAAAAAGAAAAGTGCAGGGATGGTTGGAGGCATCAAGCAATAGCTAGTGTTCAGGTAATCACTCCCTAGTCTTGACAATGGCAGATCTATAATTTTTAATAGAACTATTGTCATATAAATATTGGCCTATGATTTCATTAAATATTAATAGAATTTCTGTTTAAGTGTATCACTGCCATGATTTAATTTGGTTATTAGACTTTGGAGTGAAAGATTTTGGTTTGAAGGACTAGACAAGATTTTATATACTTTGATTAAATTACTAGTCTAAGATTGAACCCAAAGAGAACCATCCGAAGGTTGCGTTCAAATATAATAGGAAGCCTTGTAGTTGGTTTAAATTGATATTTGATATATTGGTCGTTTTAAATAATATTTTAAAAGAGAAAATTTGAATTTTAAATAAAGTTTGAATGTTTGCATCTTATTTAAAAGATGATTTCAAAACTATTAAGTTATGGTTTTTCACATAACATTTATGTTGGCTTTATTCCATGACAAAAAATGTTGTAATTACTTCCAAGTGTTGTAATTTCTTCCTTGTATTTTGTGGGATTTAATTGTATTGGGTTTAGTCTTAAGTGGTGAATATTTGCTCAAGAAGTTGATCTCGTGACTTGGCGAGCGAGTGGTGCAACCTGCGAAGGTCACATGAGAAGCACATGCCAGTAGTTGAAGAGTCAGTGGGTTTTGCGACTCATCTCGTGACTTCGCCAACTCGCGAGATGACCCACAAAATACACTGATAGCTGAGATTTTAAGTATGACTCTTATACCCTTCACCCATACTATGTATACCCTCATTACCCATAAAATTGTAAGGAGGCTATTTGTGAGAGGCCGGAAAATTAGGGCCCCTCAAAAAAGAGATTTGGGTGCTTTTAAGGGCACCTCTCTTTTTGGGTAGTGGTGTGGAGTTGCCACTTATTTTTTATACAAAAAAATAAGAAAAAAATATAAATACAAATTACATATTCAAAATACTTCATTTTCATTGATTGAATAAAAAGTACAACTTTGGTAAATTAACCTTCCAAGGCTTTGGGTATTAGTTATAATCTATGCAAAAGAATACAAAGTTTTGGTCCTAGTTACAATCTACCAAAATTAAAGATAAAACACTAATTTACCTATCCAAAATTCCTAGACTCGGGGGCTAGGTTACGGAATGGGAAGGTATTAGGCACCTATTTCACCTAGACAGAGTCTGGTCTCCTAAACTTTAATGACCAATATACCATTTTTGTATAATGTTGAAGGATATGTTGAACATACATGACAAACACTTGACAAATATTAATTTAAATAAATTTGCCTTATGAATGATGTCCTCTTTTAAAATAATATTCAGATCTGTTTTGAAAATTAAAAAAACTAGTCACTAACCCGTGCGATGCACAGGAAAGTTCTTAGAGGATAAGGTTAACCTGCACGGTAGAGTCATACCATGGCTACCAGAGTTTGTTCCTAAGGTTGGACTCAAAATTGTCAAAAATGGTTGTGAGTACGGCTCATTTTAATCACAAATACCAACATAAAAACTATTTAAAAATCAAATAGATGAACCACAATACAATGAAAAGTCAAATTCTTAAACTTTGGTGGTAATTTTACCAACACAGATTGAATTCTAACTTTGTAATTCAAGAATAATATCAATATAAATTAATTGAATTTCAAATTCATATTCACATCTTTGTATTGTTTATTTATAACTGCCAAAAATGTTAAAAGGTTTTCCCAAATTGCTAAAGTTTGTCAGAGTTAACAAATTTTATACACTTGGTGGAAAAACTTACTTGGTTCTTCCTGATCACAGAAAAAGTTCATCATTTACTACCTTCATGAACAAAGAAGATTCAATTAAATGTCATCAATTTTTTATAAGATATGCTCATATAGTTATGACAGAGCCAATTTTTACAATTAAGAAAATCAAAACACAAAAGCTTCTTTTAGCCAATTTTTTAACTAAAATGCACCACACTAATCTCAAAAAGATTTAAATACAAAAGCTGCTGCTCTTGGCTTGATAAGTGGAACTTTTAAATTACATTAACACTTATCTTAAAATAAGCAGGTTGCTTAATTAAATAAATTCTACTCAATTCAAGACACACCTACAATTTTTATAGTGAGACTAAATTGTCTGCTATACAAAAGCTAATTGGAAATTATGTTTCAAACAAAACATATGTATGCACATTTATGTTACCAATATCAACATGTAATACAAAGTTTAAAGAAAATCAAACCAACCCATCAACAAAAAAGTAAATAATTGCTATGTTTTTTCTAGAACAATTAGGTAAATAGCCATTTCACTATTTTAGTAAGGATGGAAAGTTTTCTATTAGATTATCCTAAATACTTCTGATACAATTTTATGGTCATTTGGAATACAGTTATTTAAAAAGAAGAGAGAGATAGAGAGGTTCATTTGGACAATGAACACCTCTCTATCTTGCTGTGATCAAATCAAGCTTGCTTCATTTAGTAAAAGCTGAAATTTCCGATTAGCATAGATGTTTCGACAATCCCACACTATGACAGTTTATAATCCAACTTAGATTGATTCTGATATGGGGTTGATTTTGATGCCAAAACCCATATCCTCAAGCCACATAAGCAGCTTGCCCTCCCCCCTTTTACTATTTCAATCCTGTAGTAAAATTTGATATATTGAAAGGAACCAAAATTGAGGGAGAACCTATATTAGGGTTTTGAGTATTGATAAAAACCAATTCTAAATCAAAACAAAATCTGAACCAATTTCTTAAATCAAAACCAAACAAAATAACCGAACCTAAATCCTATTAAACACCCAAAATTAATATAAAAGATTTTACCTTTAGCCGTTCTAGTAGTCTGATGTTAGGTTGGTTGTAAGGCGAAGCGTTTGTGGCTTAGTTGAACTCGCTTATCGTCGCAAGGGAAAAGAGAAAGCTCTTGCAGTGTTTGTTGGGCTGAGTTTGTGTTTGCATTTGAAGGAGAGACAGAGACTGAGAAATAGGTTTTTGTATCGGGTTTTGTTTAGGAGTTGAAGAGAGTGAATTTTATCGGGTTTGTTTTGAGGAGATATAGTTATTGGGTTAGAAATAGTTACTGTGTTTAGGGTTTTAGTTTTTTTTTTAATAGTTTTTTTTTTTAGCCTTGAACTTTGAAGGGTGATCATGAGAGAGAGAGAATTGATCCTTCTCCAGTATTGGTTTGGCTACAGGGTTGTGTAGGAATAGGAGAGGGAGGGAGACAACTGTGGCAGCAAGTAGGATAAAAGGTGTGGGAAGACAACCACTGTTGAATGTAGTACTTCACGTGGAAGCCATGGTAACACATTCCTAACACACGAATCCCCTCTCCCTCCACGAACTCCGACAAGTAAATTGCACACTCTGCTTCCGTTCCAGCCAACTTCATCCCTGTCAAAAACATCAGGCTCGGACTTGCAATTAACATATTAGCTGCCTCTTTCTCCAGCGTGCTCTTTCGCTCATCATGTTGTACTTGTTGTTTTTGTTGTTGGTTTTGGGGTAGTGGTTGTTGGTGATTATTGCCACCACCACCACCACCACATAGGAAGCAGCGAATGGTAGAGTTGAGAACCAAAGCACATATGAGTGCATAGAGGAGGACAATGAGGACTGTGGCCGCGTTTGCTTCAAAATCCCAAGAATTAGAGTACGACTGCCAAAAATAATGCTGATGTATTAATAGTTTTTTTTTTTTAGGGTTTTATTTTTTTAATAGTTTTTTTTTAAATAATGCTAATGTAGAAAAATGTGGGAGCTTCAAAAGCTTTGGTTATATATATAAATATATATATAGATAAGACTTGGTTTGTAAAAAAAATCAAATATGTTTTTGTGTAAAGGGTAAAAAGCAAGATTTTATCAAGAAAAATCAGATATGTTTTTGTTAAGTTTAGAAAATAAGATTTGATTTGTAGACATCAGATCTGTTTTTGTAAAAAGAAAAAAAAAAAAAAAAAGAGATTTTGTTAAAAAGAATCATATTTGTTCTTGTAAGAGAAAAAATGATTGATTTTAGGTTTGTAAAAGAAAAAGCAGATCTGTTGTTAGAAACAAATAAAAAAGGCTTTTGAAAGAGGATCCACATACATGAGACAAATTTATTATGCATGCATCATATATGTGTATGTGTGTGTGTGTGTGTGTGTGTGTGTGTGTACAATTAAAAAAAAAAAAAAAATTTCAACCTAATTTCAATCCCTTCTTTAAAATTTCAAAATCTGCACTTTTATAACAAAGAAAACTTTTCAGAAAAAAGAAAATTTTGAGTTTAGAAAAATTAGATCTGTATTTAATGAAAATACAGATAAGTTTTTGAGTTTAGAAAAATTAGATCTGCATTTAATGAAAATACAGACCAGTTATGTGTTTAGAAAAAAAATTAGATTTGTATTTGATGAAAATAAAAATCAGTTTTGTGTTTAGAAAAAAAAAATTAGATCTATATTTAATGAAAATACAGATCAATTTTGTGTCTTCATAAAAAAGTTTTGATAGTCATTACAGATTTTGAAGTCAAAGAGAAAGAATTGAAATAAACAATCATCTAAAGCATCTAAGTGTGACAATTATCTATTAAGAACAAGTTATAATAAAACATGCTAATCATATTTATGCATCAAACACAAAAACATGCTAATTAACGAAAAAAGAAAAGAAAGAAAAACAGAATACCTTTTGCATGAGCGAGCTCTTCTAGTGAAAGAATATTTTAGAAATCAAAGAAGTTTATTCACTTCTTTGAGGTCTAAAATACTTTACTTACAAAAGAGAAGTTCCTAAAGCAAAAGCCTCTAGAATGTTGTGGGGTCAGAAAATCAGGCAGCCTTGGCCCACTCCAAGCCAGGCCCAGGGGGCCACGCCGAGGATGCATGAAGGGTCCGAGGATGAAAGCGCGAGGACCGGCCCCCGAGGAGCATATCCAAGGATGGCCCCGTCCTCGGGCATTCGAGACCTCGGAAGAACACGAGCACCACCCCACCAAAGAGGGGTCTTCTTGAATATTCGAGGAAGAGAGGGTTCAGTGCCACGCGTCGGCGACGGGAGCACGGCGAAGGAGCAAGCCTTAGGCAAGCTGTGACCTCTGCATTGAATGCCCTCAACTAACGTCCTGGCCGCATTAATGAGGATAGGACTCCTGAACAGTGCTGCCTTGGGTGCTGCAACCCACTGGAGGAATGGGGATGCGGCTGATGGGACAGGCTCTCAAGTGGTGGCCTGACTGATCGACAAATGGAGGGTTAGGATCAGTTTAGAGAGGTATATAACGTAAGGAGTCTCTCCTGAAAGGGGGACGGAAGATCGGCATTAAGAAGTTTTGTAGTGACCTGTGCCCTCTGAACCTTTGTAATCAATCTTAAAAGAAGTAATAAGAACATCAAGCTTCGGAAGACCAGTCCGAGGAGCATCATTGTGCATCCCAATCCATATTTAAGTTGATAAATCCACATGCAACCATGTAGGGCAGTTGTACCCCTTACTAGGGCCTAGTTATTGAGCCCACTCTTTATAAATTCATTGAAGGGCAAGCTGGATCTGAGCTTACTCTCTCAACTTGAAGAAGAGCCCAAATCTGGTCCCTACAAATGTCTTTAACGTAAGGAAAGCAGAAAAGTTAGAAAAGAAGAGCCCCTATTTTTTATTTGTTCCCCTATTTATAAAGGTTGGGATGCTGAATGAGATCAGATATGAATTGGAACACATCCTTATCTCTAAAAAATTGAAAAAGATAAGCTTTATCTCAATTAGGAAGTCCCCGGGCCAAGCCAAAAATTTGGGCCAATCGGCACTAGGGAAGTGTCGATCAGCACTTACCATGTGCCGAATGGCCCTCTTGGGTGCCAAGTCTGCGTTCGAGTTTTGGTCTAATTTGGACTCTTTTTTTGAGGATTTTAAGTCGGGAATTGCACCTAGACATTTTTTTAATCCGTATTCTAAAAATTAATTCCTTTTTCTTGATATTCAAGTCTTTAAAGTGATAATTATTTAGTAGATGAATATTCTAAAAAGCCTTTATTATCCATAACTTCTTTGTTATCTGATTATTAACTTTATTCTCATGCAAGCATGCCTACTTTTGACACTAACCAACAACTAATCACAAAATTATCTAATTAATTTTAATTGTCTAACCAATCAGAATTAATTTAAATTAATCATGTATGATCAGCTCCACCCAAGTAAAATGCATGCAGACTGTGAAAACTTGATCATGTGATATCTTTCAATTTGACGGTCTGATTTAGAAATCAAAAATACCGTGCGACCGCTAGAATCTCAAGATCATTTATATGATATGCAATAAATGAATTAATTTAGGTATATGATTGGTCACTCTAGTCATCTTCCAAGATTAAATTATGGGTGCAAAATCAAGTGTCTACAAAATGCCCCTCATTGATAGAGCTTGCAAAGAGAATGTTAATGTAAAACTAAGACACTGATTTTAGCAGCCATGATTTAATCAAGGATGACTTTTCAAAGATTACCCAGTCCTCGAACCTAAAATCTAGGAACATAGAACTAGTGTTTTGTTGTTTTGAAAAAAATGAGAATTATGAATACTCAACCTACTTGATAACTAATAAACTTGAAATGAATCTTGAAATCTAGGGTGACTAAGAGGTTTCTCTATCTCAGTCTGAATCTGTGGTGGATTGAGAGGCTTCTCTATCTCAATCTGTATGTGGGGGCAACCAAGGGGCTTCTCTACCTCAATCTGAATGAAAGGTATCCAAGAGGCTTCTCTATCTTGGAACCTGAGATGATTGAGAGGCTTCTCTATCTCAATCTTTGAATTGTGGGTGACCAAGGGGCATCTCTACCTCGATTTGAATGAAAGGAAACCAAGAGACTTCTCTACCTCGGAATCTGGGACAATTGAGAGGCTTCTCTATCTCAATCTTGAATTGTGGGCGACCAAGGGGCTTCACTACCTTAATCTGAATGGAAGGTAACCAAAGGCTTCTCTACCTTAGAACCTAGGATCTTGCCTGCAAAAGATCAAAATTTGGAATTAGACTTTGAATGATGAGTGCTTTGTTGTTCCCTTGTTTTGAGATGTGTGATTTTCCTCTCTTTTTTTTTTCGTTTTTTTTTTTAAATTTTGAATTTCCCTTTTTTGAAAGAAAACCTTGCTTGATTTTTGTAGTTCTTTTGAAAAAGATTTTTTTTTTCTTTGAAATTTGAAACTTGAAATTTGCAGTTTGAAATTTGGAATTTGAAACTTTCTTTTTGAAAAATGGTACCCTTTGTCCTTGATCATTTTTGAAAATTTATTTTCTTCTTGCTTCAAAATTGAATTTCTCTTGAAATTGATGTCATCCTGTCTTTGAAAATCTTTGAAAAGCTTTTTCTTCTTTAAAAAAAAAAAAAAAGAACAAAAAAAGAATTTTCTCATTTTTTTTTTGAAGAGTTAATTGAGTTAACTCAGGTAAAAAAGGGAGGGGGGGGTGAATTTTTGACCCTCCCTCTTTCTTTTTCTTCATCTTTTTTTTTTTCCTCACTCTTCTCTCTTCCTCCATTGTCACTATTCACACACTTCATCCACTTGCATTTTCTTCCTCCTCACACCATTTTTTCTCTAGAAAATCACTTTTCTAAGCTTCTAAACTTGCTTTCATTCATCTCTCTCAATATCTTTTCAGATCTTTGTGTTCTTGACCATCTTTGCTACAAACCCATTTGTTGAAACCCGTCTCCAAACCTTCATTTTATTATTATTATTATTATTATTTTGCATTGTCAATGGCATCTTCCAATGTGCCTTCCTTTCTTACTTTTAATGGGAAAAAAATATCACCCATTCCTTGAATGAAATGAGGAAGAAGGGCTCCTCCAAGACCCATGCTCCACACTCCAAAGAGAGACTTCAAGGTGAGCTCATTTTTTGGTTTTTTTGTTGGCAAATTTGTTGGTTTCATGTTTTGTTGGGAGCTTAATGTTGAGACATTGTCATTTTGTTGTTGTTTGCTCTTGTTGAAATTATGGAAATTGTATGATTTGGTTGGAAATTCTTGTGCTCATGTTGTAATCTTTGCTTTGGGTCATTTTTTGAATTGTCAAATTTTTTGGCATGGTGAAATTTGACAATGTTTGTAACTTGTGGTATTGATAAATGAATTTTGATTTGAATTTTGTGGGCATGGAAGTTGTGAAAATTTTATGTGTAGGATTGATTGAACAAATTCATTTTCAATGAGTGCGGAAATTTTGTTGGAATGTGTAAGTCCTATCCCATGAGTATGGAAATTTTTATGGGTATGGGACACTACTTGCACTTTCCATTTTCCAGGCATTGGTAAGGTGATGTTGAGACCCTATGACTTCTCAGCCATTACTAGCTTAAAATTGGGTGGTGAAAGAATTAAAGTTAATGATTTCATCACCTCATCAGAAATTAAAAGTCTTTGGGGGGTGATGCCTTCAAAAATGAAGAGCAAAAATGTCTCCTTAATGTGGTTGTACACCAATATTAAGAGCTGTAAGACTGTGGTGACCGACACTCACATGTTTATGCTTCTCTTCATTGGAACTCTCTTATGTCCAGACTTGGGTAGTACTGTGAGCTTGTGCTATTTGTGGAGTCTAAGGGATATTGGCCAGATCAAAAATTATGATTGGGGTGGCATGGCCTATGCAACCCTTTTGCATTTCATAACTCAACTTTCTTGGTGTAGCCTCTCAAGCTTAGGAGGTGCACTATTTGTTTGGCAGGTAAGGTTTTGAATTCTTGGCTATGTGTGTGTTTTGGAAAGTCATTTTGGTTGTTGTATCACTAATGATGTATGTTGATTTTTTCTTAGGTCTGGATATACAAGTATTTTGGGGTTGGTCCTCAAGTTTTAGTAAATGTTGGTGATATGTATCCAAGGTTTCTCCGTTGGTTGCCCAAGTATCATTTGTCAACACCTTCCAAGCGTTCTTTGCCAAGTTTGGCGTATGGTGATTGATAACTTCACTGTCGATGATGTGAGTTTTTTTTTTTTTTTTCCTTTTTTTCTTTTCATGTGTGGGGTTTTGTGTTTGATTGTGGTTTGGCTTTCTTTCATTCTGGGTTCTTTGTAATTTTTAGATTTCTTTGGATCCATGGCTTGGATGTGAGGAGCATGCTGAGTGTGAATGGGCTTGAGAGCTGAATGGTCGTCAAGTACTATTTGAGTGTGGTCACAGGAGGTATTGGTATCTTAGTGATTGAGTGTAGGCTCAAGTTCAACATGTGTACCCTCCTTCAACAATTCCAGTTCATCCTTGTCCCTTCATCCGGTTAGCAAACCTTTTAGCTAATGAAGAAATCGCTCATGCTTGGGTCGGCCATGTTGTTTCGAGGACACCAGGATACTATTATGAGTTTGTCTAGACTCAATTGCAGGGTTGTCTAGCTGGCATTCTTGTAACCTCGATATCTTTCTTCTCTCTCAAAGTCAACTTGCATGTTATCTTGTATCCTTATCTTATATGCTTCATTTGCATGTTGCACTTTTTGGCTTCATATTCTGAAGATGAGGAAAAGGAAGAGGAGAATCCCCTTCCTAGCAGTACTAGCGGTTCTTCTAGTTTCTTCATAGAGACATATCCTCCTTTTCCTGCATAGCAACTTGAAGTGATGAATCCTGATGGGTCATACAGTTCTATGGCTTTAAACAGACCAGAGCACACCCCAAATGTCCTTTGGGGTGACCCAGTGTGTTCCCAAATCTTTTATTCTCTTGTCATTTTTCTTTTGGCTCATTGAGTTGTTCATGAACTGGTGAATTTGTGTTTCAAGTCAGAGTTGATCTTGTGGAGGAAAGCATGTGGATGATTGGAGGTTTGCAACTTTTGGCGCACACTCAATCTTCTCAATATGTGCTTAATGAAATGAACTGGGTATAAGATGATGCTTCCTTAGTGATCTTTGCTTGAGTCTCCATGATAATGGATCTAACACTTGTCTCTGTTGATTTTTTAGAACAGCCGAATGACAATGGTTAATGCTAACACAAGATCCTTGGAGGAAAGAATCAGAAATTTGGAACTTCAGAACCAACAACAAGAATCTCGATTTTATGCAAGTCAAGAAGAAGACACTGAGGGTGGCTCCTCTAGGGGTAGGTCTAGGAGATCTTCCCGCAGGCAGACCCGGAGTTTGAATGATGCTTAACCTGTATTTTAATTTTCCTGATGAAGTCTTGTAGTAAACAATTTGAACTTTCTGACCACCTTTGATGTGATTTGTACTCACTTGAATGAGGCACAACCGAATGCCTCTAGTCTGAAAACTTATGCATGATTTTTTTTTTGAAAAGAAATGTGTGATTTTTACTTGTTCCAAAAAGAGGGGATAAGGCATAGCCGAATGCCCCTAGTTGAAGAGATAAAAGCATGACTTTGGAAAATCTTGACTTGATCAGTTTTTTTTTTCTCAGTTTTTTTTTTTTAAAAGCAGATGATTTTTTTTTTTTTAAATGGACATGGCATGCCTAAATGCCCTAGTTTGACACTCCATGCAAATTTTTGAAAACTTTTTTGCACATTCAAAAATTTTTTTTGAGTGAAAAAGAGATTCAAAATGGACCCTTGAAAACACAAAATAGGATAATTGGGCTTTGGTTAAGCTGGGTGCCAATCGGCACTCTTGGAGTGCCTATCAGCTTTTTAGAGTGCCGACTGGCACTTTAAGATGTCAACAGGCACACCTAATTTTGGGGCGATTCCTTGTGCTTTTTCAACGTGTTTTTTGTGTTTTTGAGTTTTTTTTTTTAATAAATATTTTCTCCATTTGAGACCATGAAACACTTTCCTAGTCAATTACAAACCTTTGAAACCCATTTAAACCTGGTTAAGGATTAAGGTAGCTTATCTTAGCATCTATCTTGCAAAAAATTCTTTGCATCAAAGTTAGCAAGAAACAATAATCACATGCAAGAGTTATCCATGGCTAACAATCAAAATTTTCTTCGTTCAACCATTCATGATATCAATAGATGGGTTCGTAGCTTTGATTTTAGTACCAAGTCCAATTTTACAGGCTACAAGCTAGAGGGAATCAAGGCCTTGAGGAATGTCAAGATCAAATGGGATGTCCTCCGTGTTGCCATGAAGTTCTGGGATACTAAAGATCATGTATTCTGATTTAAAACTGTTGAACTTTGTCCCACAATCGAAGAATTTTCACTATTTTGGGTTATGATCCCAGCGAAAAATCTGTAGCAGTTTCTTGTGATCCCAAACAAAGGAAGATTTTATCTGGTGTTCTAGGGCTTCCTACTACAGTTACCAGTAGCATGATTGAAGGCCACATGGTGAATCTTTATGCAGTTGTTTCAAGATTGATTAACAAACATACTCATTGAGTGATTGACAACATGCTGAAAAATTTTGGCTTAGATCTTTGCTTCATGGGAGAATTTTTGCTTTGCTCTAGAAGGCTTGGTTTTGTGGATGCTCGAGCCATAGGCATTGTAAGTCAAGTTAAGGATGGTGATAATCCTACTTCTCTGATCTTGGCAGAAACTCTTTTAGGATTGGATTCTATATTTCTTGGTGGAGAGTCTCAAAACTTTCTTAGGAGTCCCTTGATTTTGTAGATATGGTTGATGGAAAGACTGGACATGATTGCCACACCTACTATTGCTGATTATGGTCCTGGCAATTTCCTCAGTAAGACAGTGCTCAAAACCAAGTGTCAAATTGAAAGCGACTAGGTGAAATTTTTGAATAAGAAGTCTAGTGTCTTAGTTCGATGGAACTGTTATTGGTGGAAGTGACCACCTCCTTTTTTACGTTCTCTAGGATCAAATCACATCTTCATAGTTGGATTAAGGAGGGCAACTTTCTATAAGGCGGATTGACTCTTGAGGCAATTCTAATATGAGTAGGGAATGCCTGGTGGAAAAGGAAGAAAACCTTTCATTCACTCCGGTGGACATGAATCCTACTTCTACAAGGAACATGTTGTTGGGCTTAGAGATGGCTGACCGAGTGGATCAATCTTTTGTCAAAGTTCACTTTCATAGGATGACCATAGAATACTCTAAGTGGTTGGTGAACAAGATTACGGACAAGGAGGCTGACATGGTTGCTATGAGAAAACAATCTCTTAGAGACAACTGAGAAAGACATGAGGCTAACAACTATGAGTTTAAAATGAGAGACAACAATAACAAAGTACCTAGCATAGATGGAACCATCAACCAATCAAAGGAGAAAAGATTGAAGAAAAAATGATCTTCTTATTCTTGGCTCTGAACATGTTTATTTTAAAAGTTAATGTGAAACTTTTAGGTTTAGGAATTATTTAGGACCTCTAGGTGTAGGGTTCTATTTAGGGTTTAGGTTTTTAGGGTTTGGTTTTATTTATTTATTTATTTTTTATGGTTTGATTTAGGGTTTGGGTTTTGAATTCTATGTAATGGCACGGTTTAATGGAATGGTTTGATTTTGAAAACAATTTTTCCCTTTCCTAATAGGTAAATGGTGGGTTTGGGAAAGTTGTGACCAGACCAATATATGGTTGTTTACGTACCTTCTTGGCAGAAGGATCAGGTCATCATGTAGTTCATTTTATTTGCCTTAACTTTTGCCTAGGCTGCTCTTTCGAGTTTTTAACCTAGTAGGCTTTCTCACTCTTTTTTTTGTTTTTTTACTCTCCTTTTGCGTAAATCGTCTTTCGAGTTTTCAACCCTTTTTTTTTTGGTGATGCCCTAATTTTTGCCTGGACTACCCTTTCAGGTTTTCAGCCTAGTGAGTTTCTTTTCTTTTTTTCTTTTTTTTTGGCTGAACCTAAGAAGGGAAATAACATAATTTACAAGCACTTTAGACGTGGTGCTTTCGGGCTACCACCTCAGACGTGGTATTTATTAAATTGATTCATGTTGGTTGGCTTAATATAAGGGTTTGCATCTAAGTCCATCAACCTTATTGCTCCACCAAAGTATATCTGCTTGATAATATATAGACCTGCCCAATTTTGCTTGAACTTCCCGTTTGTATCTTGAACTAGTGCTTGAATCTTTTTCAGCACTAAATCCCCCAACTTCAAATCTCTAGCTCTTACTTTCTTGTCAAAAGCTTTCCTAAGCATCATTTGATAACCTTGAATGTGATACAAGGCCTTGAGTCTCTTCTCATCCATCATGCATAATTGGTTATATCTACTTTGCAACCAATCTATTTCAGGGATTTCACTCTCCAATATTGTTCTTAATGAACGAGCACCCATTTCAATGGGAAGGACTGCTTCCATCCCATACACCAATGAATAAGGAGTGGCTCTTGTGGAAGATCGAATTGATATCCTATACCTCCAAAGCGCATAAGGCAATTGTAGATGCCAATCATTGTAGTTCTTCGTACTCTTCTTCAAGAGTCGTCCTATATTTTCATTTGCAAGCTCAACTACTCCATTAGTTTGAGGACGGTAAGGTGAGGATTTGTGGTGCTGAATATTGAACTATCGAAGTAGCTTCTTTGTTTCTCCCTTGAAATGCAGCCTGTTGTTAGAGATAATCTCATGTGGTACCCCATATCTGCAAATGATATTGGTCTGAATAAATTTAGCAACTTTCTTTGAGTTCAAAACCTTATATGAAGCAGCTTCCACCCATTTAGTGAAGTAATCAATAGCAACTAGTATAAATTCATGGCCATTGGATTCTGTTGGGTAAATCTTCCCAATAATATCTATTCCTTATGTAGAGAACGGCCAAGGTAAAGTCATGGTATGTAATGGCATAGTTGGCATGTGCTTTAGATCTCCGTGGACTTGGCAATGATGGCACTTCCGAACATGAATTGCGCAGTCTGCTTCCATAGTAGTCCAATAATAATCTTGTCTCATTATTTTTCGTGACAGCATGTATGCATTCATGTGTGGCCCATAGCTTGACTCATGAACCTCTTTAACTATTTGTTATGCTTCCTTGGTGGTCACACAAAGGAGATGAATTCCATCATATGATATTTTGTAAAACCTCTCCCTACAAATAATATAATTAGTGGACTATCTTCTGATGGTCAATTGGTCATTCTTTTCTGCAGAATTTGGGTATGTCTCATCCTTGAGGTACTGTAGGATGTCTAAATACCATTCACCTTCTCCATTATTTCCCTCATCTTCTTCTATTGACATATAATAAGCTGGCTCTTCTTTTTGTTCCACTACTATTGGTCGAGCTTCATCCTCCCTACGTCCATCCATCATGGATGCCATTGTTGCTAAAGCATCTGCAATCTAATTCTGCATTCTTGGCACATATTGGTATTTGATCTTACTGAATTTCGAGGCCCATTTTTGAAGACATTCATGATAAGGCATTAGCCTTTCTTCCTTAATCTTTCATTTATTCTTAATCTGAGAAATTATCAAGGCTAAATCACCATGTACTTTCAACTCCTTCACTCCAAGGCCTAGGGCCGCTTGTAATCCTATAATGCAAGCTTCATATTCAGTGGCATTATTAGTGGCAGGAAAGTTGAGCCTACCGGAGAATGGGATGTGTGTCCCTTTTGGAGAAACTAAGAGAACTCTAATGCTACTTTCGTTTTGATTAGTTGCTCCATCAAAATACATCTTCCATAATTCTAGCTCTATCCCCATGATATCCTTATCCAGAAAGTCTCCTTGGATTTCTTCAGCTTCTTCAAGTGAATAGAGGGCCAAGTGACTAGCAATTGCTCTCCCCTTCACAGACTTCTGAGTCATATATTTAATATCAAACTCTAATAAAAGCAGAACCCATTTAGTCGTCTTCCCATCTTGCACAGATTTCTCCATCAAATATTTTAAAGGGTCCATTCTTGCAATCAATAAGACCTTGAAAGCAAGCATATAATATTTGAGTTTGCGGGTTGCCCATACAAGTGTTACAAATGTCTTCTCAAGTGGTGAATACTTCTCTTCATAAGCCAACATCTTCTTGCTAATGCAGTAGATCACATTCTCCTTCCTAGACTCTGTTAGGTATTGAGCAAGCAAAGCCCCTATTACTATATCTGTAATCATGAGATACAACAATAATGGCTTTTCAGGTACCAATGGGACTAGTATTGGTGGGTTCATCAGATAATTCTTAATCTTTTCAAAAGTTTCTTGACATTGTTCATTCCATATTGTGGGAACTTCTTTCTTAAGTAGTCGAAAAAGTGGCTCACATGTCATGGTGAGCTGGGCTATGAATCTGCTGATGTATTGTATTCTCCCTAAAAACCCTCGGATCTCCTTCTCAGTCTTGGGGGGCTTCATCTCTACAATTTCCTTGATTTTGTCATGATTGACTTCAATTCCCCTCTGACTAACCATAAACACCAACAGTTTTCCAAATGTCACGCCAAAAGTGCACTTCTTTGGATTCAATTGCAACTTATAGTATTGGATTCTTTCAAAAAACTTTAGTAAAGCTGGTATATGCCCTTCATGGTCTTTAGACTTCACTATCATGTCGTTTTTCATAAACTTCTACCTCTTTGTAGATCAAATCATGCAACAAAGTAGTGGTTGCACGTTAGTAAGTAGCACCACCATTCTTAAGGCCAAATGGCGTGACCTTATAGCAATATGCCCCCATGGAGTAATGAAGGAGTTTTTCTCCATATCTTCCAGAGCCATCTTTATTTGATTGTGTCTCAAAAAACCATCCATAAATGACAGTAAGGCATGTCCTCTTGTGTTATCAACTAAGATATCAATGTAAGGCAAGGGAAAATCATCTTTCGAGCTAGCCTCATTAAGATCTCGAAAGTCTACACACATTCTAACTTTCCTATCCTTCTTCGGCACTAGAACCACATTAGCTAACCATTCTGGTTAGTTGACTACCCTTAGAAATCCCGCATTGTATTGTTTCTTAACTTCTTCCTTGATCTTGAGAGTCCATTCTGGCTTCATTCTTCTCAACTTTTGCTTGACTGGCTTCATGGTTGGATTTGTTCGAATGTTGTGTTGTACTATATCTGTGTCAATCTCAGGCATGTTTTCGTATGACCATGCAAATACCTTTTTGAATTCTGTCAGTAGGGAAATTAATGCATCTTTCTAAGAGGAGTTTAGGGCATTGCCCACTTGTATCATTTTAGGTTCATCAATAATTCTCAGGTTAACAAGTTGCATTTCTTCTTTTATAGGTTCTACATGTCCTTGTTTTAATCCCTTATTATTAAGAGTTTCTTTACCAATTTCTTAAATTAAAAAAAAAAAATCAAAGCCAACAAATAAAAAGAATTAGAAATCACATTAGAAGGAAAAGATTTCTCAACAGACTCAATAGAAACATACTCTATTGGAATATGATCACAAACAGACTCAACAGGAATAATAATACTAGTAGAAACAAAATCAATAGGGATAGAAACAATGTTTTTGGTAAGAGTGATCGGCTGGATGGTCTTGATCTTCTTGGTAGGAGTGATTGGCTTGATGGTCTTGATCTTTATGGCAAAGTCTTCCATGGGGTGGGTGGCTCCCTCCCATGCCCAATTCTTCAACTCAGGTGTGGCTTCAATGATGACTGGCAGCTCCCAGTGAGTTCCCTCTTCCCTCAGCATCAATGCCATGGGATCTTCATCCATATAATCCATGCCTTCACTATCAATCTCCATATTTGTGGGCTTGTCAGTCACATAAGCATCCAAACGCTCTATACTATCCATCCACTCACCATACAAATCTTGCTTCCCTTTGTTGCTCAGGTGGATGTATTGGGGGAGGTATTCTAACTCATTCTCTTCTGCCTTCTCATCTTCATCTTCAAGATTCTCCAGTGTTAAGTTTCTGAAACTATGGATCATTAGCTTTCTGTCTAGGGTGGCCAATCTAGCATCTATGTCTTCTTCTTCCTCAGTGTATGGGGTCAGTGAGCCAAGTTCTGAATTGTGAAATAACCCTAACTCAAGAATTTCTCTACCATGCTTGTCATATCGAGGACCTGACCTTGAACTAACATCGGTAATGCAGCTCTAATTCGAGGGACGCCCATAAGGGTAATCATCATAGTCTATATTGTTGACCTCTTTAACCTCATCTCCTATACTTCCAGCACATTTTCTAGCTCATATTCTTCACTTTCACTTTCAGTGCCATTCTCCATGTCTATAGGTTCAGCTTTAGCTTTAGCATCATCCTTACATCTCTGTCATAGTAGTCTATGTCGTCATCAAAGTGGTCTTCATAAAAAGGCCCTACATCTTCATCTTCTCTATCACTAAAGGGTTTACCCCAATCATTGCCACTATATTGGCTATCATAGCCTTCACTATTGTCGCTTTCACTATCACTGTTGATATCATCTTCAGTATCTCCATCGTCACTGCTGTTGCTATCATTACTATTATCACTCTTGTTGTTACTACCTTCATCACTATAACTAGGGGCTTCTGCCCCTTCTTCATCTTCATCACTTGTTACTGCTTCATATGGGATCTTCAATGCTTGTTGACAAGCCCCCCAATATTCTTCTTCTTCTATATTGCAAATGGCATTTCCTAGAAGCATAATCATTGCATCAAGGTCCAAGTAATCAGCCCAATCAGTAGGGACCTAATTTGTGTCTTCCTTCTTCAGCTCTGGAAGCTTGTTGTTGTAATCAAATAATAGCTCAAATTCGGGCACCATTGTTCTTGACTCAGGATTGAATCTCAATTTAGGAAATTCCTAATAGTGTTGACTATTTCCAGCTTTGACAAACTTTCCATTCAATGTGGGAGTATAGGGCTTTAGAGGTTCTAGGGGACAAGGAAGTCACTTAGCTTTAGCCTTGGCATGGGCCATTCTTCTCACTTCCATCTCTAGCAAGTCATCATCAGTAGGTGTATAACCTAGCCCAAAAGGTGGTGTGGCAGTGGGAATTATTGGGACTTGAGTGGTTGCCTTCTTCATAGTCTTCCCTAAGTTCATCCCCGGAAGGTAATTCATTCTCCTCATCATTGCCACCATGTTGTTGTTGCTGTATCGAGCAAAGTCCATGGGGATCTTCTCCACTTCTTCTTCTCTTCTTCCAAAACTAGGCTTCTCAATTTCAAAGCCATCCAAGGTTAATGGCTCATTCTCAGAATCAATACCAAAAATGGGCTTGGGTGCGGTCAGAGTATCACCGTATATGGTAACTATGGCTCTTTCATGCAGAAACCAAACCTTTTGGTATAGGGATGAAGGTACGGCCTCTGTGTCATAGATCCATGGTCGCCCATAGAGCATATTGAAGCACGATGCTATGTTCAGGACTTGAAATTCCACCTTCTGGATCACTGGCCCTATAGTGAGCTCTAGTGTCACGGTTCCTAAAACCTCCCTTCTAATATTGTCATATGCTCTCACATGCTAATCAGTCGGCCCAAAATTTTTAATACTTGGGCCTAAGCAATTTGTAGTATTTAAAGGACACACATTTAAGGCACTTCTATCATTAATTAGAACCATTGGAATCCTCTTGCCTTTAGCATCTACAATAATGTGCAATGGGTCATTATGTTGCTTCCCCTTTTTCATCAAATCTTTGTCAGAGTAGGAAATGGTGAGTATAGACCCAATTATAGCATTTAGATCTTGAGAAGTAGTGGTTGTAAGGATTTGGATTTGATTTAGAAGGTCAACTAGATTTTAGCGGTGCTTGTATGAGGCCATGAGTATACCCCATAAAGATATATTGGCTTGTGTCTTCTGTAGTTGCTTGAGGACCTCATCCTCTTCAGTGGGTGTTTGTTGGGTGGCTTTGTTCAAGGCTTCTTTGAGTTGTCAATCTCCAAATGTGGGGGTTTAAAGTGTCTTCCCCTCTTGTGATGTGGTCAATTTTTGTGGGGTTATTTAGATCGGTGTCTTGGGGTTTGAAGTGTCTCCCCCCATATGTGGATGTCAAGTCATTTCATTGGGGTTCGAAGTGTCTCCCCCTGTATGTAGGTATTGGGTTTTTTTATTGGGGTTTGAGGTTTCTCCCCCTATATGTAGGTGTTTGGTAACTTGATTGGGGTTTGAAGTGTCTCCCCCCATTTGTGGATGTTAGGTAATTTGGGATTTCTATAGCATCTTCACTTTGTATATCATACCCTGCAGTGGATGTCATACCCATCAACTCTTCCCATGTCATTATAAAGCACTCGGGTAGGTCATAAATTAACTCAGACGAGTCCTCTTCACTCTCCTCTTTGGTTATCAAGCAATTAATCCTCATTCCTCTCCAAAAATTGTTGTTGGGCAAAGGATTATTAGTGATGCTAGGCCTTGTAGGCGGTGCAATCACCTTAGTGTTTATCATATCTTGAATTGCATAATGAAGGCTAAAACACTTGTCAATATCATGGCCAGGGCATTAATGGTAGGCACATCTCTTAGTCACATCAAATCTTGCAGGCAATGGGTTTTGGATCGGTCTTGAGTCCAAGGGTTTTAGTATCCCATTTGCTTTTAGTTTTTCAAACATTTGGCTTACAGGCATATATAACTCATGAAATTCCCTCTTAGGCCTTGGAGGTGGCTCTTGTGATATTTGCACGGAGACAATGGGAGCAATAAGTTGGTAAGGATCATTTTTGTATATATTAGAAACCTTTACAGTTTTAGAACTAGATCCTAAATTCTTTTTAAACCTTGGTGGGTCCTTATTCTTTATAGTGCCATTATTTATTGCTTCCTCAATTTGGGTTCCAGTAGCAATCAAAGCTTTAAAATTAAGAAAACACTAGCAAACAAATATTTATGGTATAAAAGCAATAAGTTTTTTACAACCATGGTTAATTGTTCTTCTTCACTTGGCCTATTCATCATCTATGCCGCCTTGGATCTCCACTTGGTAATGAAGGTAGAGAAAGATTCTTTTGGCTCTTGCTTTGTGATCCCCAAGTCTCTCCTTGTCACATCCACCTTTATGTTGTACTTATATTGATTGTGAAACTTACGACAGATGTCCTCCCAACTCCTTGCTCTAGCATCATCTAGGTTGAGGAACCATCTAAGAGTGGCCCTAGTCAGGGTATTTTGGAACATTTGAGCAAGTAAATCTTCAGCTGCTCCCAAAGGTTGCATGACCCTCATATACATCTTCAAATGAGACTTTGGGTAGCCAGTCCCGTCGAACTTGTCCAAGGTTGGCATCTTGAACTTAGAAGGCAATCTCACATCAAGGAAAAGTGAGAATGATTGGTAGCCTATGAGGTCTTCCATCTTGTGAGCTCTCTTGATCATCTCTTCCATCTTGTTTATCCTCTCGTTAATCTTCTTCTCACCCTCCATGGTTGGGGAATTATGGTCGATCTTGTTCTCCTCTTGGCCGCTCTTCAGGCTTTGAAATTGTTGTCCTATAAGGTTCATGTCCTCTCTCAACTAGATTTGACTAGCTACCATGGTGTTCAGTAGCGCTTAAGCGTTCATGGGTTCTTCAGCATTTGGATGTTCCCCCCTTCTGTCATAGTGATGGAGTCTTCAGACTTCTTATGGCTTGGACTATCTTATAGGTCTAATATAGGATTGTGATGTTGCAACAGTGGAGTGTCTTCTATGCTCACGGGCTTCAGTACCGTGATGGACTTGGAACTAGAACTACTAGCTTGAATGTCGGTCTTGGGTTCTCTTTGGAGTCTTCCTTCTGATCTTGACCAAATTCCCCCCTAAGAAAAGGCTTGGTTAGGTCAAACAAAGCTAGGTTCCCATCTATATCAATCAACCAAATAAACGCATGCAACAATGCAATTTTAACATGGATCGGCCTAAGGGTAGGTTCTAAGTCATTACATTTGTTGCTTGGGAAATGAGAAATGACAGGTTCACTATCCCAGAACTTGTTTTGCCAATTGCAAGCAAAAGGCGAGTGACTCACTATACTAGAGTCACTAAAAAGAAAAACAAATGTACTCTTACGAGCACAAACAATCAAAAAAAGGGTGCTCTTACGTGCTCAAACAACCAAGAAAAGGTGCTCTTACAAGCTTAAAAGGTTATATAACTGCGGTGTCCATCTGGGGATCTTGCCTCAAACTTTTCCAAGTGGTATTTGTCTTCCATCTCCATCTTTACTTGTTTTGGTGAGGCTTTTGCCTCGGGTTGACCTTGGTCTCTATCTTTATCTCTATCTCTTCTACTGCGCCTGCATATTCAATTCCCATAAGATATGTGCGTGAAAATGGTAATGATGTGCCTACATGTTCAATTCCTGAAGGACTTGTGCATAATTTCTATATTTTGACTTCTTGACTTGTATGAGATTTCGTGCCTGCATGTTCAATTCCCATAGGATAGTGCTCGAATTTTGTGTTATATGGGATCAGCACCTACATATTCAATTCCCAAAGGATATATGCACCACTCTGACTTATATAATATCTATGCCTGCATATTCAATTCCCGAAGGATATGTGCATAAGGTCTATATTCTGACTCTCTAGACTATTTTCGGATGAAAGATCCATTGGAGATGCTGGAGGACTCATTGGAGGGTATGATTTAGTTGAAAAGTATTTTGGTGATGATCCTGACCTACCATAAAGTCTTGCTGGCGTATGGCCCACTGAGTAGGGGGTAACTTACTAGGGATTTTCTGATGGCATGTTGTTCCTTGGGGAACTTCCTCCCACCGAGGAAATGATTATCTTCTTCTTTCTCATAAATCACTGAGGATTGATGTTGACTCCACCCTTGAGGGGGTTTTACCAAACTCTACTAGGGAAATTTTGTTTTGCAACTCTTGAAGGAGCTACTTTTGTGCCTTGGACTCACGGGGGAGTCCATCTATGACACTAGATTTACTTGGGATTTAGTTGATGATCTTGACTCACAGAGGAGTATTCATGATGATTTTTGGTCCACTGAGGGATGTTTGATGCTTTCGATTCACTGTAAATATTTTGATAGTTTTGATCCACTAGGGAATGATTTTGATGCTTTTAATCCGCTGGGGATATTCTTGCCATTTTTTGATGTATTTTTTAATTTTCCTTTGCACTTCCAACCTTTTGGGTGTTTTTTTTTTTTTTTTTTTGGTTGCTAAACTTCACATAGTTTAGCATGGACGCCTAAACTACACATAGTTTAGCCATCAGGTGTGTTCTCACCTTTTCATTTTCTCCAATAGTTATCAACAGTTTCTTTTCTTTTTCATTCTCTTCATCTCCCTTCATCCGTATTCCCTCTACAAAAACCTCCTTTCATTCCTCCACAATCTGACTTTCATCTTCTTCTCCAATCTCAAATTCTCTCTCAACTCTCTCATCTCTTTCAATGGCACCCAAGAAAACTTCCAACACTTTCTCCCTTTTCTCTTGTAATTCATGCATTATCATTCTTATAGTCATACATCCATATGCCATACAGGTTAGGACCATGTACCTGTTCTTGCCAACTACATCCATACCCATATCTTGCAAATTGTTACCCTACCATACATGCCTTACAAACTATACCATATTTGAACCTTGCAAACTATCATCTTGCAAACTGTACCGTAACCTCTTGCAAATTGACATCTTGCAAACAATCATTTCTGAATCTTGCAAACTATACCATAACTACTTGAAAACTGTCATCTTGCAAACCATCAATTCTGAATCTTGCAAACTATCATCTTGCAAACTGCTATTTCTTAATCTTGTACACTGTCATATTTTAGCATTTGGCCATGGAGTATGGTCTCATTGTTAAGGGGGGCTGTAGTGGATATGAGGAGGGTCACCTCGCTTCGGGCTCATCTTGACAGGCTCTCTCCTGATGATGTAAGTTAAAAACACATACCGCTTTCCACTATCTGCATGATTCTTAAGGTTATCTTTCTAACCTTATGTATTATCACAAATCATATAGAGTCCTTGGGCCAGAGCTGACCTTGTAGCGGACTCAGGCTTGGAGGTAGCTACTATAGTTGCTTTAAATCTCTCTTAGCCCCTTGAGGGCGGTGAATTGAGGGTGATCTATTTGGCAGAGAGGGTGTGCTACCAGCTGGTAGGGTAGGACGTGCCTCAGGTTCCCATGGACTCTCTAGTGTTTATACTTGCTCCTTGTTCCATGACGGATATGAGTACAACTCGTGGGGGTTGGGCATTCCTTTTATTGATGAGGTCACAAACAAGCTAGATTATGAGGAGTTTAGTGGGACTTGCCTTATGCCTTCCCTCACCATTCTGGTATGTGTTTTTGCTCCTCTCATTTCCTTCAATCAGTCATTATCCATATTCTTGTACATTAGTAACACTAAAATGAAACACCTATGTCAGTAGGGCCCTACTACTAGTGCTACTATTGATCCTTCCCGTTTACCTTGGTCGATCTATGCTTATGGCCTTGATGGCTTTGCTCGGGAGCGTCCTGTTAGGTGTAATACAAATGTCATGGGCTACCTTTTCCCTGAAGCCAGGCAGGTAGTGAGTTCTTTTTCATTCTTTTTCTTTTTGCTTCCTATTCTTGCATTTGAATACTTGTTTTAACAACCTTTCTTTTAAAATTCAGCCTACTATCCAGGAGCATGGAGAGCTCGTCTTGCTTGCAGGAAACCTCATGCTGGAGTTGACTAAGTACTCCCAACAGCTGTATAGAGGCGGGGATGATGATGATGATGATGCTGATGATGATGGCGGTGATGGTATGGGAGGTTCGAAGTTGACTTTGAGCCATTAGCTGAGGAAGAGACGTTTCCGATGATCCTGTAGATAGACAGACAAAGACACAGCATAGCATACTTTCTTTCTTTTGTTGCTTTTACTTTTCTTCTTTAGTATACATGCTTGCACTTATATTTGGTTTGAGACATTGGGTAGTATTTTAAGAACACCTTTTACATTCATGCTTTTATTTGGGATATGTGCTTAAATTGTAAACTTGTAGGAACTTTATGCTATTTTGTTATTCTTGGAAACTTTGTGCTTGAATTGTGCCCTGAATAGTCTCTTTAGTCTCTTCCTTGTAGCTTCCCATATCATGAAAAATGGACGAATCTTTTCTCTCAATCCATAAATTTTGCCTAGGTCCTCGACAGATTCCTCTAATTTTTACATGAACAGCCTTTTGGTTTTCAATGCATCGAGACTCCTTGTATCGTCTTTGAACTTTTTTTTCTTTTCTTTTTTCTCTCTTTTTCTTTTCCTCTCCCTTACATCTTTTCTCCTTCTTTCTTTCCCTTTCTCCAAACATGGCCATATGAGAGGCCTCAATTGCTTCATCTAACTTTAGGATATGAGCAATGACTTAGGGTTGTCATGAAGTGGGTCCACATAGCTGAGAAAGCTTATAAAAAGTCCAATCAATTAAAAGAATGAAAGACTAATAGACCACCTTGATATGCCCCAAATTTTACTTTTCTGCACTTTATGTTCTCATGTCTTTTCTTATGAATCTAATAAAGGATTGGAATATTCCAAATCCCTTATAGAAATGATTTATCATCTTTCAATTTGACCAATGAGAAAACCACCCATTTATTATCTTTACTTATTGTCATCATTTATTTTCTTTTTTCTTTTTCTTTTATTTTTTTCATGCCATGCAATTTTTTCCCATGACGTCCTTTAAGGAATTTTCACCATGCCCATGGTCTTTACCCCTATCTTTTGCCTAGATCGCCCTTTCGGGTTTTCAACCTAGCAAGGTCCTTTTGCCTTAACTTTTGCCTAGGCCGCCCTTTCGGGTTTTCAACTTAGCAGGCTTTTTCCCTTTTTTTTTTTTTTTTTTTTCAAATGTGGTATCTTCAAAGTCTATCCTTGTTGATTAGGCGAAGCATCTCTTCCCTATCCAAATCTGTAATTCTTGTAGTACCTCCTGACATGATCTTCTTGATAATAAAGGACCCGACCATCTTGGCTTCATCTTTCCTCTCAGATCAAAAGTTTCATCTTTAAGCACTTTTAAAACCAAGTCCCCTTCCTTAAGGTTTCTAGGGCTCACCTTTCGTTGAATGCTCTAGCAATCCTCTTATGGTACCCTTGAGCATGGTATTGTGCCCTAACTTTCTTCTCATCTATCAAAGCTAATTGCTCATATTTTTGTTTCACCTAATCTTCCTCTAAAACTTTGGTTTCTGCTTGTACCCTTAAAGATTGTATCTCCACTTCAATGGGAAGTACTACGTCACTATCGTAGACCAAAGAGTAAAGGGTTGCCCCAATTGATGCATAAATAGAAGTTCTATAACCCCATAAGGCAAATGGGAGCTTCTTAGCCCAATCCTTATATGTCACTACTATCTTGGCTAGTTTGTTCTTGATGTTTTTATTGGCTACTTCTACAACCCCATTTGTCTGTGGTCGATATGGTGAAGACTTGTGATGCTTAATGTTGTAAAGTTCCATGATTGTTCTAACCTCACCCTCAAAGTGAGAACCATTATCAAAATGATCTCTTAGGGTACCCCATACCGATAAATGATGTTATTTTCTATGAATCGAACCACATGCTTGGCTTTTAACACGGAGTAGGAGGCTGCTTCCACCCACGTGGTGAAGTAATCCATTGCCACTAGGATGTATTTGTGTCCATTCGAGGCCTTTAGGGCTATCCTTCCAATCATATCTATGCCCCAGACTAAAAAAAGGCCATGGAAGGGTCACGCTATATAGCTCACTAGGTGGCACGTGATTCAAGTTTGCATGTGTTTGGCAATCATGGCAACTCTTCACAAAGTCTACACAATCGGTCTTCATCATGTTCCAATATTACCCTATCCTTAAGATATTCTTGGCTAACATTCTCCCATTCATATAAGGACCACAAATCTCTTGATGAATTTCTTTCATAATTTTTTCAGATTCTCCTTTCTTTAGACAACAAAGGTGTATAGGATCTCCTATAAAGTTGACCTCCACATAAGATGTATTGCATTGCCATCATCCTAATCGAACGACGCTCTCTCTTGTTGGCACCGTCTAGATATACCCCCAACTCCAAGAATTTCATGATGTCATAATACCAAGGAATCCCTTCCTCCTTTGTAACCAAGACTAAAGCTTCGCCTTCTCTTTGTGTACCATCCCATAAATTTGTTCAATTTCTAAGGGTCGTGTCCATACTTCTTTGGGTATTTCAACCATCGAAGCTAAGGTATCCAAGGCATCTACAAACTAATTCTAAGCTCTAGGGATGATCGTGTACTTAATCTTGTCAAAAGTTTTAGTCAAATCCTCTCTAGATACTGCTGATAAGGTTTTAAGTGCTCCTCCTTCACTTTCCACAACCTTTACGCTTGAGCTATAACTAAAGTCAAATCTTTAAAGACCTCAGCCTCTTTTACTCCTAACTTTCAGAGAGCCTCCATTCCGGCGATACAAGCCTCATATTCTGCCATGTTATTGGTAGCCTTGAAGTTCAACTTAACTGCTAGGGGTATGTGAGATCCTTCGAGAGTGATCAAAAGTACTCTATCCCATTTCCATATTGGTTCACAGCTCTGTAGAAATACATTTTCCATGCCCCTAGCTCAATATGCAAAATATCCTCATCTAGAAAGTCTTATCTACCATCCTCTCCTTCCACAGGGTTCTCAGCACAAAAATCTGATACGATACTCCCTTTGATGGTTTTCCTTGCCGCATACTTCAAATCAAATTCCGTTAGTAGGATCAACCATCTCGACAGTCTTCCATTGAAAGCAGGCTTCTCAAACAAGTACTTCAATAGATCCATTCGAGCTACTACCTATATCTGGAAAGGTAGGATAATGTGTCTCAACTTCTATATGGCCCATACAAAAGCAAAGCATGATTTTTCTATAAGTGTGTATCTAGTCTTATAATCATGGATCCTCTTGCTCAAACAGTATACGACCCTTTCATTCTTATCATAGTCCTCTTGTGCAAGCATACTTCCAATCGCATCCTCTATGATAAAGAGATAGAGGAGCAGTGGTTTTCCATGCATCAGGGGTACCAAGATAGGTGGATGAAGGAGATACTCATTAATGAGCTCAAAACCCTTTTGACATTCATCATTCCATTTATGAGGTTCATTCTTTCTTAGGAGCTTGAAGATGGGCTCACAAGTGGAAGTGAGTTTGGCAATGAATCAGCTAATGTATTGCAATCAGCCCAAAAATCCCCTTATCTCCTTTTCGCTTTTGGGTGGAGACATTTCTAATATGGCTTTGATCTTTGATGGATTAACTTCTATCCCTTTATCGCTTACCAAAAAGCCCAACACTTTCTAGTGGTTACTCCAAAGGTGCATTTCTGTGGGTTCAATCTTAGCCTATACTCCTTGATCCTTTCAAAAAACTTCCTCAAGCTAAGAATGTGACCTCTTCTATCCTTGAATTTTACAATCATATCATCAACATACACTTCTACCTCATTATGCATCATATCATATAAGAAGGCTATGGCCAATCTTTGGTAAGTCGTACCCACATTCTTGAGCCCGAATGGCATTACGGTGTAACAATAAATTCCCTATTCAATGGTGAAGGTAGTCTTGGTCATATCCTTAGAAGCCATCTTGATTTGGTTGTGCCCTAAGAAACCATCCATGAAAGACATCAAGGCACTACCGGCTGTGTTATCCACTAAGACATCTATAGGAGGAAGAGGGAAGTCATCCTTAGGGCAAGTTTTTTTCAAATCCCTAAAATTCACACACATTCTTACTTTCCCATCTTTCTTGGGTACAGGCACAACATTGGTAATCCACTTGGCTTGGTGTACGGGTTTAATGAACCCTACCTTCAATTGCTTGGTAACCTCTTCTTTAATCTTTAAAAGCCATTCGGTTCTCATATGTCTCAATTTCTATTTGACGGCCACCATGTAAGCATAAGTGTCAATGTGATGTTGAGCTATCTCGGGATCAATACCGGGCATATCTTCATAGGACCATGCAAACACCTCTTGAAATTCAGTGAACAACTTTTTGAGATATTTTCTTTCTTTTTCATTTCGGGTTGAGCCAATTTTAATTAAATGTGGATTCCCATCATTGCCCAAATTAAAAGTTTCAAAAGTTGGTTCCATAGGTTCAATTTTCTTTTCTAATTGTTTATTAATTTCATTTTCAAATTCATTTAGATTATTTATGTGCAAAATTTCAATATTATGGGACATGTCAAAATAAGCCAAATTAGAATTCATTTTATTAAAAATGTTGAAAAGTACATTAGGACTAGCATTATAAATTTTCTTTCCAACATTTTTAGAAAACTCAACCCAAGTCCAATTATTAAGTTGCCCCACAACAGGCATGATGAATTGTCTTCTTTCTTCTTTAAGGCTTGTTGTTCTTCCCCTTGTCCTCCTCTTCGAACAAATTCTTTAGTTCAGCAGACTAGTCCTCCTCTTTTAGAGGTTTCTAGAAGTGCATAGCTTGGGTTATGTCATATAAAGCCTCACCGTCGTTGGGGAAATCTCTTCCCACTTCGTCGAAGAACCAGTTGCCATCATCTTCACTCTAATAGCTGATCACTTCATCTCCTTCCTGTTTGTCTTCACCTTGGGTCAACACGAGGTATTGATCATCGTTGGAAGAAGAGTCCATGTTGTGTTTAAGTATGAAATGAGCTGAGATAACTTGAGTTGTCCCCACCTTTGAGGTCCATTCTGGCCAATCATAATCTTCCCAAGATCCTACGTCTCCTAATTTAGAAAAGTCATTGACATGGGGCCTCTTAAAAGTCCATGGTCCAGGAGTGCTCTTCAAATGTGGCATAAAGTTAGGTAGAAGTAAGCAGATCTTCCCTTTTGTCATCATGCGATCAATGTCTTCTTGAGTCAGTTCGCTTTGTCTATAGTTAGCCTTGTCTTCTTCATCCTTTTCTTCTTCCATCTCAGAGAGGTGGCTTATTATCTTCTTAAGAACTTCAACTTGCGCTTCCACACACTTGAGTATCTTTTGCCCGAGGGCCTTTTCACTTGCAGTGTCCATCCTTTCCTCTTGAGGGGTTTCCTCTTTGAATGTCTTGCCTTCTATTGGACTTGAATTGAAGTGGGGACGTGTTTTCTTGACCTTTAGTAGTGCAACGATGTCTGAAAAGAAGTCCCATTTTTTTTTTTAAGTTCATATCCCAATTAGAAGGTCCCTTTAGCTTTTAGGTGTTCTTAAAAAGTCTTTAAGTCCATTTTAATGAAGGCCCAATTATAAAATCACTCCCTTTCCTCTCATGAGCTTTAGCCCTTGTTTCATTTGGGTTTTGATCCATTTACAATAATGCTCTCATCTTACTCTCATGGGCTTTCATTAGAATGTACTTAGAGATTTTCAACATTTTGTCTTAAACATGGGCTTACAATATTTTCATCACCTTTGGACTCTTCTCTTTTTCATTTCATTATTATTTTCATTTTTTTTTTTTGAAGTAACCCTTTAACTAGAATATATTGTAGCCTTCCTCTCAAGATCCATGAAGTTCTCATCATTTTAGGCCTAGGCATGCAATAAAGAGGCCCAAGATTAGGGAAGTTCATATTGACTTTGTAGGATTTTGGATGCTAAGTCCATAGCATATTTGTTATTTTAAGCCCAAAGTCCTCTTTTTCAAAAGGGCTTTTTGATTTGAGCTTATGATAGCAATTAGGCTATGGTCTTATGAACCTTTTAAGTTAAGATATACCTTTAGATTTAAAAACAAGCCTTTTTTATGTGAGAACTTTTTTTTTTTTTTTATCCCATTTGTCTTAGAATTAGGTGAGCACAAGATAAATGGTTGAACAAACAAGAGATATATAAAGGGTATCCACTTTTTGATTGGGTCTAGGATCTCTCTAAGAGTGGGCAGGCTTTCCTAAGGCTAAAGGAATAAATAAATAGGTCACTCACAACTAGGTGGGCCATGATTCCAATTGAGGGCCTAAGTGGACCTTTGTGGATTGGTGGCAAACCGTTAACGTACTTAGAATTAGGTGAGCACAAGATAAATGGTTGAACAAACAAGAGATATATAAAGGGTATCCACTTTTTGATTGGGTCTAGGATCTTTCTAAGTGTGGGTAGGCTTTCCTAAGGCTAAAGGAATAGATAAGTTGGTCACTCACAACTAGGAGGGCCATGATTCCAGCTGAGGGCCTAAGTGGACCTTTGTGGATTGGTGGCAAACCCTTAACTTACTTAGAACCCATCATAGGCAATGGCACACATTGTGAGTTGGTAGGTTGAACTTCGAAAGACTTAGGCCCAAATAGAGCCTTCCATCTTCCCACTTATCACCAACCAAGGTTAAGAAACAAAAGAACCATGTGATGTTTATGCAAACAAATATTGAGTAAGCCTTTATTAAGGTTAAGACATAGGAAACATAGGAACTAAACTCACAATCCCCAGTGGAGTCACCGCTATGGACACAAGGGGTCGTTTTTATGGAGACGCCACATAGTTTTTGCAGTGGTCTAGGAACCATATATATATAGTGTCCTTTCAAGGAAAGACCTTTTGATTGTATTACCAAAGATATGGGTTCGGAGCTAAGGTACGATATTCAGAAGGTGTTAGGCACTCAAAACCGCCCAACCCCAGAGTTGGCTTTCCATCATTGTGTCTTGTGTCTTAACCCTATTAAAAGCACACTCAATACTTATATCTAACTCACACACACACACTAACATATATTTAACAAACAACATGGCATCAAACATCCCTAACCATACATCTATCATACTTGCAAATAAAACTTACTATACATCTAATCATGCATATCAAACAACCTAACATTCATCTAATCATGGTATCAAAGCATTCATCACATCACAAACTCTAATTATACATCTAAACATGCTTCATCAAAAATCATATTACATTATAGACCCTAACATACATCTCATCAGAAAATCTTAGCATGGCATCACATATCATATCAAACATAATAGCAACATATGAATCATTGAATCAGAACAAGGATATAGGTAGCAAGCACATTATATCATCATTAAAAGCATTGCATGTACACTTTGGAAATACTCAACCAAACAACATGTTCATCTCTATCATCAAAGCAAGATCATATCACAAATGCATGAACATTACAAATGCATGACTTACCTTTTACTTATCTTGCAGCAACTCATAGTATTGAAACCAAAGAAATCCAAAGATAAACCCTAATTTAATCATGTGAAAGACAAACAAAAAATAAACATAGAACAAGGACTAAAACATGTAAAGAATGGGACAATCAGAGGCATAACATGTGCACAAAAGCAAAGAAAACCAAGCAAAAACCTAAATTAGGGTTTCTGGGTTGCACCCTGTGCATGCATGGACAAGCCTATGTGCGCATAATCAAGCCTACTTGCATAGGCAAAATTATGCATATGTAGATACTTGCCTAGAAAACCCTAAAAACACAAAAACAGAGCAGAATCACTTAAACACACATTCTAAAAACCTAACATGCATTTTAAACATACAAAAACATAAACCTTAGCCAAATAAACATGTTAAAACAAATAAAAACAAGAAAACAAGACAAATAGAAGGATTAAAGCCATAAAAAGAAAAGAAAAGGACAAAAGCAAATGTTTGAACTAATAACTCAAAGAAAAGCTCTTCAAGCTTGATTTGTGACCATTCCTCTCAATCAAATCTATTTACAAACCAATAAGAAAGTGATTAGTAATATTGAAATCAAAGATTAAGGCTAGAAAATGCCCTAATCAAAAGAAATTAACTTTAGGATATTTTGTGAAAAACTCCTTCTTTGATTTACTATTTCTAGTGAATCTTAGTGTTTTCCCATAAGATTTTTGTGAGTTTTCTGTGTGTTTTGAAAATATACCATGGAAGGCTACTTATAGTGTGAAAAATGGGGTTTAGAACAACTCCTAGACGATGTGGGATTCATTTTAAATCTCAACATAAATGCAAAAAACTTGTCTTGTATAGTTTCTAGAAATCGCTATGCATGCGCAAGATTAGGCCTGCGTACGCATGCAGAAAGTTGCAGACACAGGCTGATTCTTACGTACGCAGGTTGATTCTTGCGTGCGCATAGCGAAGGTTTCCTTTGGCCTTATTTTTCAAATATAAATTTATTTGCTCATTAAAAGTTATATTTTTCATTTTAACACTTCTCAAGTCAATTTAATTGCTGATTGAGCCCTAAACCAACCTTGGGTCTTAGAATTCAGCATCATTGGGGAACAGGGGCCTGAGTCGTAAGGGGTACAAAATGCTATGTCTACAATATCTACATACAAAAGAAATCAAAAAGTGGAGAGAAAGACTCTTAAGCCAAATCCTTCATTTAGTCTCATCCTAGGGATTTGAATGGATCTAAGTTTGTTCCTACTTGCCACCATTACAGTGTGATCGGTCATATTAAAACTCAATGTTCCACGGTGAAGAGAGAACAAAACCCTATCATTAAATCACCTCCTAAAAAGCTTAATGGCCCTAAACAAATTGTTTATCACCATTGTGGTGCTCTTGGTCATCTAAGACCTCATTGCTCTAAATGTCAAGCTTTTAAAAAAATCAAAAGAAAAGAGAAACTTGAGCTTCTTGGAAGTTGTACTAAGAGAGTTAAATCGGATTGGATTAAAAATGGTAAGTTGTTGAAGCAAGTGGTTAATGCTCTTACCTCCTTGTCTATGTGCATCTTCAGTTCTCATTCTTCCATCCCTCGTCTTACTCTTCATGAAACACTCACTCCAAACACTTGTTCCATTTGGGTGAGGAAGGGTTCTTAATGTTGAGCTTATGCTCTTTTGGTCCTTGATATAATTCTTTCGTTCTTTGTAGGACTCTTCATATATTAGATGTTATATCCTTATGCATTTGTGCTTCATGCATCTATTTATATGCATTGTTGTTATTGTTGTTGATTTTACTTTATTACTTTTGTTTTATGTAAGTAAAAATCCAAAACTACATAAAAAGTGAAAATTTCAAAAAGTTTGATCATATATGGTTGAGCACATATCACATGTAGAGTTTAGTCTAGTACCTTCGTACTAATGACATAGTGTATTTATGAGCTTAGCTTGTTGTGTATGCACTTGTATTGAATGTGAGTAAAATCTAGAAATCTTTGTTTGATTGTTGTAAATTGATCTTCAAGCTTGTCATGAATGTCTAGCCAATAGTCTTGATTGATCTTGATACATGTGTAGACTTGATTCTATATATCCCCTCACAATTTTTTTTTACGCCAAAAAACTCTTCAAATGTCAAACTCAAAAAAGAGAATGAGCTGAAAAAGTCTTACTTCGAAAACTAGTTAAATTAGGAAAAGATGGAGCAAAATGTGTTCAGACTGTATGATGCCAAGACCAAAGGCCTATTCTTTAAAGAGATATAAAAAATTTCATGGTATCAACATTTAAAAATTGAGTGGTATTGATCAAAACTATGAAAAAAATGGAAGCCAAATGAAAAGTTTTCAATCAATGTAAACACTTTGATGATGAGTCATATACGTTAATTTCTACAAGTGAGATAGATCTCTTAACTTCATGCTATTTGTGTATGACTTGATTGAATTGATCATTGAAGTTTCATGCTAGACTATGGACTATGGACTAATTCATACTTAATACTCACACACAACACACAAGTTTAATGTTCAATTAATATCTATTTCATTTGTATGATTATACTTGTTTAAGTGTGATGTGTGTGTGTGCTTAAGCTTATCATGATTGAATCAAAAAGATTTTTGATTATTTTATTTGCTTTTGGAAGTGTTTTTCATCACTCTTTGTTTTTAAGTTTTGTACTTACTTTGTTTTTCAATGTTTCAAGCTTTTTTTTTTTTTGTTGAAAAACGAGAGTCAGAGTCTTTCGCGAGTTGTTCGCGACTTAGTTGATAGTTGCGAAGCTAAAAAATGCATTTATGGCAATTTTTGGTCATCAAGCAGTAGGTTTCACGAGTAGCTCGCAAGTCACTCACGAAATTCCCAGATCAACTATTTCATGGGTATTTCATGAGTTTTTGGTCCTAAACTCCTCATATGACTCTATTATGACTCCATCTTCTCCAAACCCTTTTTTTCAAAGCTTCTACATCAAAACCCAACTAATTTCAATTGTTTTACATTCCATAAACATCTTTAAGGTAATCTTTAATACTTTTAATTGATTTTAATCCTTAGATTATGTTTTTGGAGGGTTTTATGTTCATAGTTGGGATTTTCTCAAATGAGGTTTGGAAAGTTTAATTTTTGTCAATCTTTTTAATTGGGTTTTGTTTTGAATGTCTATTTTCTTTGGATGTTGGCCCCTTGTGGCATTTAGAACATGTATTGAGGGTAGTTTTCACCATGTTCATGCATTTCATTACATGTAGGGTTTAAGGGTGCATGCAGGTGTTTGATGAATTGCCTCTTAGGTATTTTCTCACTCATTTGGACTTCAATAAGTACCAAACTTTGGGGTTTTTCATGTTTCCTCGCTAGGAACATGTTTGCTTTATTGGTTGTGTATTTTACACACTTTGCCCCACATGTGCAATTCTCATGCTTGCACATAGCCACTTCTTGCACACACCTTTGCTACATTTGTCATGCATTGGTCTATATCTTGTTTCCTCATCCTAGTATGTTATGTTTATTTTATGCTTTGTGGCATTTTTTTTTTAAGATGTTTTGCTTGTTGTTTGAGCTTCATTTCTCATTCATGTTGCACCCCTCATGCATCCCTATCCTTGTTCCTTTCTTTCATTTCTTTCCCTCATTCTTCTTGGCCCCTTTGTCTATTCATGTCAAAAATGGGAAGAGTATACTAGAGAGTCTATTGGACTCATGCACATTCGTAAGGGGAGAAATTCCATAGGGGAGATGCATATACTAAGGGGGAGAAAACATCTTTTATAAGAAAACCTTGTTTTGTTTTGTTTTACATTATGTTTGTTTTCTTGTTTTTCTATTTGGTACTTTAAGCTTCTATTAGTATCTATGTTTTGTTATTCTCATTGCATCATGTTTATGTGCTGGACATGCATACATCTTTATGCTATTGTGCTTTTTTGTTACATATTTAGATGATCATTTGCTTTGCTAAGTGATCATTGTAGTCATTTTCATATGATTGTTTGGTGTTAGGTCAAGTTACTCTTATATGTTTCATATCATGTTTACTTGATCGTAATTTACTTGTTACATTATACTTGTCCTTTATTATTCGCTTTACCTTGAGGGTCTAATGTGTTCTATGCGAGTATTTTAGTAAATAGGTATTTGTTCCAAGTTCGTCACAAGTTTTAGATTTAGGTGTGAGTGAGTTTTGCCATTATTCTCAAACTCACGTTTAAGTCTAGAGTCTATTATAGGGTGTTTTTGACGCAAAATAGCTAAAGGGAGAGATTGTCAAGTTATGGTTTTTCACATAACATTTATGTTAGTTTTTTTCCATGGCAAAAAGTGTTGTAATTTCATTAATTTATTTCCTTGTATTTTGTGGGATTTATTTGTATTCGATTTAGTATTAAGTGGTGAAGATTTGCTCAAGAAGTTGATCTCACGACTTGGCTCGCGAGTGGTGCAACCCGTGAAGGTCACATGAGGAGCACTTGCCGAAAGCTAAAGAGTCAATGGGTTTGGTGACTCATCTCAAGACTTGGCTAACTTACGAAATGCATTGATAGCTAGGATTTTAAGTGTGACTCTTATACCCTTCACCCATACTATATATACCCTCATCACACACAAAATTATAAGGAGGCTATTCAGAAGAAAACCATAGAAAGGTTTTTATAACACACCCACCATTTTAGAGAGAACTACTCATCCTTAAGTGAGAATTCATTTGTAGTCTCTTCTCCTCCCCTCTCCCATTGTTATACCTTGGGAGGAGATTTGTACTCAAATACAACCCACACCTATTTAGAGTATAGAGAGTGATTTAGATCTTGGGAAGCATTGGGGATTTACCAAGATAAGCCGATAAGGCTTGGTGGATGCAATCGGGTGATATTGCGGGATCCGGGAAGCTAGTGAAGACAAGATTCCGAGATGTCCGTTGGTAGCTGGAGTTTGAAGCTCTCAAGTATTTTGGGTATATTAGACTTGGAGGGTCTTTTTGGTATCCTTGTACTCCAACTTATTCCTAGTGGATCATTTCAATTTGGAGGGTCGCAGAGAGGTTTTTCATCGAGTTCTTTAGTTTTCTCTTTTATAACACATCTTGGTGTTATCTTGTGTTTGCATCTCTTTTCTCTTACTCTTAAAACTTTATATTTTTGTTGCTTGCTTGTGGTTATAGCTTAGAGTGTAGTTTCAGTTATTGCTTATCATTTACTCTTGTTCCGCACTTAGATAAATTAGAGTAAAAGCAATCAAGCCATGTTTTTAAAATTGGGGGTCTAAATAAGCTATAGTGTTTCACACTATTTAAGCTTTCAAAAACTAAATTCTTTTTAGAAAAGAAATGAGTTTCAACATATGTTTTCTAAAAAGATTCTTATTCTTTAAATTGCTTAAAACCAAGTGATTTCAAATTCATATTCCTATTTTCCAAATGTTATTTAAAACTTTTCTTTTAGCAAATTGAGTTTTCAGACTTACTCAAGAATTGTAAAAGAATATTTATATAGACTCCTATATTCCTATTTGTTTCCTAAGAGAGTTAAGATTCCTTTTATTTATGTTTCAATTCGATATTGTGTTCTTCAATATGCCTCTATATTTGGAATAATTGTTAATATTAAGTAAATTATTCTATTTTGTATAAACTTTGCTTTTGTGATATGTGACTCAAAATAAGTGTTTTTAAAATTTATTAGATATATGAGTAAGCCCGCTCACAGGGTTATATGTGAGAACAAGTGTTGATCCTTCACCAGCAGGGACTAGATGTTGGTATCCACTCATAGGATTGTCTGTGAGAATGTGTAATATGCGTATATGTGACACTGTGCTCTGATCAATTATCTGTATGTGTTTTCGAATGATTTTAAGATTTGATAACATATGTATTAAGTGGCTCATTATATGTTTTGGAAAACTATAATTGATATCATTGAGTGAATTTGTAAAATCAAAATACTCATGCTCTGCGTGACTCTATTTTGTTGTGTATTGTGTGTAATTGCTTACTAGATGTGTGGCTCGCCCCATCAATTACAGTTTTCATATTAAAGTTTAGTTGGGAAACAGAACTTTTGGATTTTTTTGTAAGGTGCAAGCTAGAGAGTGGGAATTTTAGGTGACTTCAATAATGCTTGAAGCCTTATAGGATTTTTAGTTATTTTTTTCATTTCACTTTAGATTTTACAGTATTTGGAGATTATTTCTAAATTGTGGATTTCTAAATTGTAAGAGGTTTATTAAAAGCATTGCTTATTTGGAGTTTTATTTAATTTTGGAATTTATTATGTTTATTAAGATATGCAGGATTAGCAAGCTAGTCATGTATCTAAATTCACGTTTCATGGACTTGGGTCGTGATAGAACTCATCCTTACCACCACCACAGCAATCCCCCACCGCCACCACCATGAACCTGCAAATGCACCAATACCCATAACCACCATCAACAATACTAAAACACCGCTAGAATCCAAAGCAACCCCCGCTTTGGATCAACCTAACCCAAACCCATATCAGTCAAACTACCACTACTAGTCCACTGCCACTATAACCCATAGCAAACCCATAACCCAGAGCCACCAGCTAGCCCTAAACAAGCCATTGAAACCCATGTGCTCCACCGCCTAACCTAAAACAAATCAAACCCATGAGCTCCATGAGGACCCATCCACCACCCACCACAAACCCATCGAAACAAATCACAACCATTGAACCTAAATCCATTTCAAAACTGCAGACCCAAATCCATCAAAACATCTGCCCAACCTAAATCCAAAATTGCAAACCCAAACAACGAACACCGCTAGCCACAACTGCCGGCCTACACCATGGAGGATACAGTGATGAGGTTTGAGAGAGAAAGGGACTAGAGATAGATGAGAAAAAAAGGAGACAGAGATTGGAGAAGAGGTGTCTTAGTCGTAAGAGAGAGAGAGAGAGAGAGAGAGAGAGAGAGAGAGAGAGAGAGAGAGAATTGTCTGACAAAAGAAAGAAGAGAGAGACAATATTTAAGAATAAATCATTTATACCCACTTGCTATAGTGAGTTCTTATAAGTAAGATCTGACTGTAGTGGGGTTGTAAAAAATTTTGGGTATACATATTTGGATAAAGGATGGTTTTAACGTTTTGTGGTTGCAAAATAGCAATTTGGGGGTTTTACAACCCCCAATGCTAACGCTTTAAGAGCATTCTTATCAAGAATGCTATAATGCTAAAATGCTATATTTGACGTCCAAAAATCCAAAATACCTTCTACGTCAAACATGCCAAATGTTAAAAATTTTAACACTCAGTTATAATGAGATGTCATCTATAACAGCTCACTGTAGCTAAATGTTAAAACCAAATATCAATTTTTAATCCCCACCCATGCCACAAAGTCCTTTCTCTCTTTTCTTTTCTTTTTCTGGTTTTCCCTCAACCCACGTCGGCAAGCTCCCTTCCCTTCTCCCACGCTGCATCCCTTCCCTCAACTCACGCCACCAAAAATCGAAGATCCTTTTTACTTTGACCGAACCCAAAAACCCAAGCTCTTATCTTCTCCTTCTACGGTGTTGGGTATGGCTGGGCTACAATGGTTGGGTTGCAGTGGATTTTGTGATTTGATATTTGTGGGTTTTGATGGATTTCAGCGGTTTTGATTTTGGTGGCTCGGTTGATTGGGGTGGCTGAGAGGTGGGTGTGGGTTGATTGATTTGATGGTGGGGTTCTGATTTGTAGGTAATGGGAGGTGATGATGATGGTTTTGGGTGATTATATATACTTTTATTTTGGATGTGGTGGGTTGCAATTTGTAATGATTGGGGTGGTTGGTGGTGTGATAATGGCTGAAAGTGGCTGAGGTGTGGTTGCTGTGGTTGAGGCGGTGCATCCTCTGATTCGATCTCCTTAGAAGTGTCTTCAATTCAAGTATTGCGTTGATGAAGTCTTGACTCAAACACAAGATATCCTCCACTTGGATTGGAAAATGGATTGAAAGATCTTTGGAATGAAATTGTGATGAATTTATGGCTGTGTGCTTGTTAGAAATTTCTTGTTCTTCTCATTCTTCGTGTTCTTCGAATTTTATTAATCTTCGAAGATTTGTGGTGCAAGTTCTTTTGAGCTTTAGAGCTTGAATCTGATGAAGCTTCGATGGATCAAAGTCTTTGAAATTTATAGAGGTCTTGAAACTTGACTCTAGTAGAACTTTGAGACTTCAAAGAATGATTTGGATAAATGTTCTTCATCTTCGAAGATTTGTAGTGAAAGTTTTTTAGGGCTTTGGAGGCTTGGATCCATAGAGCTTCACTAATTTGTAGTCTCTTGGTGTTTATGGAGACTTTTGAGCTTAATTCCAGTGAACTTTGATATCTAGAAGGATGACTTGGTTGAATTTGCTTCAGATGTTCTTGAGATTCGAAGGTTGAAGTTCTTGATGTTCTTAGAGGCTTTGGAGCTTGATTCCGGCAGAGTTTCGATAATTTTGAATGTTTTTAAATCCCCCCTACAAGACTGAGAAGGGTCTCTATTTATAAGAGTCTTGAATAGATTTGAAGGCACATGATTAGTTCATATTAGTGACACATGTCATGATTTGAATGGAGGGACTTTATGTCTTGTTCTCCAACGGATACATGGCATTATATGATTAGGCAAAGTATTTTAATTTAAAATAACACATAGCAATATTTGATTTGATTGCTTATGTCATTTAAATACATGCTAACATTTGATTGGTTCCTAGGTATTCTTTGTAATTTTATTATTTGACACTTGGAATATTGCCATTGGCTTCTAAATAATGATAGTAGAATCCATTAAGTAGCACATGGCATCTTGTAATTGGTTGCAAAATTTCTTCTTCTACAAAGTGTTTTGAAATGAGTGAAAATCGAGTTCAAATTTTTTGTCTCACTTTTCTTGCTCCACTCTATATTTCACTAATAAAAAATTAACACATGTCAACCATTTTAATTAATTTCTAATTTTATGGGGTTACCTAAAATAAATAAATAAGGAAAAATCCAACACATCCACGACAACTGGTCCACCACCACCCACCTTGCCAGAGACACTAGGAAGAGGTCTTCGATACCATCAACCCAACCGAGGAAGGCCATCCATTGTCTTTATTTTCAGCAAGCCCAAATATAAGAGCAGTCTCTTATGTTTAGCAAGCCTAAGCATACGAAGTTTGATTTTTGTTTGTAATTATTCCCTACCTTCATTGTTTCATTAGCCTTCCTTTTCAATCTTCAAGACACATAAAATTTATACAATCTCCTTATATTTTCGAATGACAATAGATTGCAAGCCTAGAATGTAGATGACTTTTGGCTTTTAATCCAAAACACAAAGCATATTGGCTTGGTCTGTTAGGTAAGGACACATATTTGGATGAAATAGTGAGGTGGACATCGTCCAAGGATTGAAAAAGAGATATCTGTTAGTTGAAGGCAAGCCAACAACAGTGGTTGTGATTAGCAGCGTTGATAGCGCCGGATATATCTATTTAGTGTCGCTAACAAAGGTTGGTGGTAGTAGGGGTGGGTTTTATTTATTTTAGGTAACCCCATAAAATTAGAAATTAATTAAAATAGTTGACACGTGTCAATTTCTTATTAGTGGAATATAGAGTGGAGCAAAAAAAGTGGGATAAAAGATTTAGACTCGTGAAAACCACGTTAAATGCTTAGAACATGTTAGAGAACACAATCATCAAACATTCAAATTGAAAAAGAAAACAATGGCCAAGTAAAAATGGAAATCACAAAAGAAAAGTACTTGGAAAGGAAAACGTCTATGGTAATGGAGATGTTGTCTCGTTAGTGTATGAATGAGCACTTTGTAGTTCTTTTAATCAGAGTCTTAATTATTCACCACCACGGCTCACCCTTCTCGAATTGGAATCATAAAAACAAGATGCTCTTATAAATGGGAGTTTCATTTAAAAAAAAAACACTTTCAAAAATATTTATTTCTTCAAAAATGTGGAAGAATACTTCTATTGGTCTCCTTTTCTACAAAATGTTTTTTTTTTTTTTTTTTTGTATGAGTCTAAGGTTGTGTTTGTTTTAGGTGTAAATGGAATTGGGAAAATATTTTACACCTTGATGCATGTTTGGGTGCACATGTAAAATAAAGTCAAACTAAAAATAATAAATTTGACCATGAAATAAGCTCCTTGACCTGTAAAATATTTTACACATCTCATTTACCTTTAAACCCATTTTCCAAACTCACACACTTGGAGAGAGAGAGAGAGAGAGAGAGAGAGAGAGAGAGAGAGAGAGAGAGAGAGAGAGAGAGAGAGAGAGAGAGAGAGAGAGGAAAGTGACAAAGAAGATCACCCAACCCCTTCACCAGTCAAATTGTGCCACCCCATTCCCCTCCACCTGTTGGTAAGTACTCTTCTCCTTTTCTTCCTATCTTTTCTCTCTTCTTCCTCATCTTTTCTTCTCTTCTGTGTCCCTCCTCATCTCCTTTGTCTCTTTCAAATGCACCTCCAACCAACCAAGCCCAGATCAGGCATTGTGTATACCCAATCTAGTGCTTACCATCAAGACCCACACCCTCTCTTCCTGATTTTGAAGCTCCATTAATAGTGGTGACTAGGGTTTTTTTTTTTTTTTTTTTGGTGATTGTATATAATTTTTGTTCTTGGGTTTTGGAGGATCGATGGTTGGGGTGATTCGTGGGTTTTAATGGTGGTGGGTTAGGGTGAGTTCTATTATTGATGGTGGCCGATTGGGGGTGGTGGATCAGTGGCTGGGGTGGTTTGTGGGTTTTGGTAAATGGGTTTTGATATTGATTTTGAGATTAATGTGTTTTGATTTTGGTTATAATTTTTCGTTAACTGGTAATGTGGTGGTTGAAGGTGGCTGGTAGTGGTTGGGTTTACAGTGGCTAGTGGTGGCTGGGTTTATGGTGGTGACTATCAATACCAAACACTAAAAATATATAGGTTTTTACATGCAATACCAAATACTAAAAATACTTTTCCAGCAATTTTTCTATAACACAAACAAACAACTGAATATATTTTACACACTGTCAAACACAGTTCTTTTTATAGAGGCAAATGGTGTTGGTGTGGGTGTGTGTTCCAAACACTTTTATTCTTATTTATTTTCTAGCCGTTAGAAATTATGAGTAAAATAGCCGTTGGGCAATTATGAGAAAAATAGCCGTTAGGTAATAATTGAAATGTAGCCGTTGGGTTTTTAAGGGTTATTAGTAGCCAATAACTATAGACTATTATCTTCATAAGTAGCCTATATAATACTCATCATAACATATTTTTCTATAAGGTCCTTTTACTATTCTGTGTTTTAGATACACAATTCTACTATTTTTCTCTCCCACATATTTTTCTAAAAGAATATTCGTTCTAAAGAAAGGCAATAGAGGGTTGTTCTTAAACCTTTTGTGAGTGGAAGTGCGTACATCACAAAGGTCGACGCTATAGTCTAATACTGGGAAGTTGTTTGGCCAAGAGAACCAATCACACCAAGTTTTACTTTGGGTGACATGAATCAGCCTTTAAGGACAATGCTTTCGCAGCGTGATTCTATAGCATTGTGAGATTGTTCTAAATTCCTTTTTTGTTTTATGTTTTTGTTAATTATTTGAGATATTATTTTTGTATCAAAACTTGTTTATTCACTAAAATATTTCCAACAAATGGACCTTACTCTCTGTTTGGTTGTGGTAAAAATAGGGAAGAAGGAAAACTTTGGATAGGAAAGTGAGTGGAAATGTAATGTTTTTCCTTGTTTGGTTTAGAAGGGAAAACATGGAAAAAATTGTGGGACCTAAGTGTTTTTTCATTCGGGTCCACTAAATTGTCCCTCCCCCCCCTCCCCCCCAAAAAAAACAATTAGCGTTAAAAGTTAGATGAAAATGTGTAGTTAAGTTTAAAAAAACTTAATTGCCCCTTTCACAACATTTTTTTTTTCAACCCACCAACTATTATTTTTGTCTTCTTCTAACCCACTAATTGTAAATTCACACAAACTACATTTTTTAGCATTCATTTTTCTTTTCAACTAAACAATGAAAATTTATATTTATTTCTTTTCTTCCACTTTTCAATCCAACTCAACCAAGCACATACGGTAGAAAAATAAAAAAAAAAATTTATCCCCCAATATTTTCCACCCTTTCACTTTTTCATTTTTCTAACCAAACAGAGCCTTAGGGTTGTGAAATCAGATATTGACCAACTGGAATTGGACAGGAACCTCACAATGAATTAGAAAAAATAGATTTATAAAATTAGGGTTTCTGTTGAGAGGTAATGTACACCATTCCTATATAGAAATTCTTGAATATTTGCAACAAAAAAGAAGAAGAAGGTTTTATCTTCTGATTAAGTGGTTAAACTTTCTTATTGGTCAACTGGTAAAATCTCTGATAGTTGAATAATAGATCTAAGGTTTAATCCTTACCTACACCAAATACTGATTGGTGTATTGATATAATAATAAAAAACTATCATTAGGAGCGGATGCTATAGGTTGAAACTCTTTCTTATTGGTAGATGTTTAGATTATCCATCATTGAGACTGGAGGGTTAAATTTATTAACCAAGACTAAATAAAGTGTCTACAACTACAATGTTGTTTTCTTGATCGGGAAATTATTGTGTACTCTTGGAGTACCATATATGCGTACCCCTCTCTCGCATGAATGGTAAGTCCTAATATGAATTTAATTAGTGAGACCCACCATTCATGTGAAAGGAGAGAGTACGCATTTATGGTACTCCGAGAATACCTAATAATTTTCCTTCTTGATCAAGGTATGTAGAAAGAGCCACAACCAAACAATATATATGACTTGTTTCAACTATCAAATTGGGTTCCTTGTTTCTCCAATTTCCTAGACAACCTAGTCCAATTGAACATGGAAAGCCTAGTCTAGTTAGCTGGGCTTTCTAAAGTTCAGCCAAGCCTAATCCATCCAAGTAAAGCCCAATCCAGTTTCCCATAGAAATAAGAAAATTAGTTGCACTTTCACAACAAATTTCTAGTAGTAGGTTTATTACTAGGTGTTACGGTAGGTAAAAAAAAATTTTCAATAGTGAGTTCAGATTAAAACCGATAATAATTTATAACCTAAAATTTGTTGTGAAAATATTACAACACTGAGAAGTAATTTTTTATTATTATTATTTTTAGGAATTATTTTTAGTAAATTATTTATTTATTTATTTATTTTAGGATATACTAGTAGTAATTAATTTGTCTCAAATTAAAACACTCGTCTCTCATCTCAAGCAAGCACAAAAAGGCTCATCTTCCACCTACACCACTCTCCAAAAAAAACCCCCAACTTTCACAAAAATGAGCACACAACACAACAACGTTAACACTTCACAGGCACACCCAGTTCTCAATCCCCAAAGGTCAAATCCGTAATTACACAAACAAAATAAAAAAAAAATTTAAACAAATTTCACAGCTAAAAAAAATTGTAATTCGCGAAGAGAAACCAAAAGGATGTCTCCTCTTTCCTAACCCACCTCGGGGTTTCTCTCTCTGGCTGATCCGAAGAGCTATAAATAAATAATAAAACAAAAAAAAAAAATGGCATTCTGTGTGTGAAAAAAAAACCCTTTGAGAGAGCTCAGCGTTTGAGTTAACAAAAAAAAAAAAAAGAAAAAGAAAAAAGAAGACCCAAAAGAGAAGCAATGGAAGGGGTGCTCTCTTCAACTGATAAGCAGAGTATGGTCTCGTCTTTTCTAGAGATCGCAGTTGGCCAGACTGCCGATACAGCCAAACAGTTCTTGCAGGTCATGAATTTTATTTTTATTTTTTAATTTTTTTTTATATCTGATTTCTTTGATAATAAAGTTTGCATCTTTGGCACTAAAAGACTGAATCTGCATCTGGGTTTTCGTTATTATTATTATTTTTTTTGTGGGGTTTTGATTTTAGTTTGTGTTTTAAATTTTGGGGCTGTTTAATAAAGAGATTGTAATGTGGGCTTGTTAGATTGCTTTGTGTATTAAAGTTTAGGTATGCTATGTGGGCACTTAATAATACTGATGGTTTGATTGTCTGACATGCTGACTAGAATGAAAGGCTCTAACTTTGTGTTATGTTTTGGTGTAATTAGAATTTATATGGATTTCAATGATTTTAGATGTTGCACTCTCAAAATGGGTTGTCTACATATTGAAATATATACACCAGTATATAGGCATTCTTTTAGTTGATTTTTTTTTTTTTTTTTTGGGGGGGGTTAGCTATTTTGATTTTGAAATTGATTTGTAAAATAAAGAAGGGCACGATAAATTGAGAGGTAGTTAAAAGGTAACTGGGATTATATAACTTTTGATAGAATAGAGTGGCCCGACTTTGAACAATTTGTTGAGGATCTATAGCCGGGCCACAAATATGGGACTAAGGCTTAGTAGGTGCTTTTGTTGTTGTATGATAAGTTGAGAGGTGGCAGAGGATATCACCTCTGTCACCTTAGATAGGATGCGAAAAAATCTAAGGGCAGCTGCAACTAATGAGTTTATAAAAAGAAGTTTTTGATTTTTAAGTTACAAAAACACAGTGAGTTTTGAAACCACAATCTCATCCTTATTCTCTAACATGTATAAATTTTTTATTTAATTCATAAAAGGTTTGTAGAGCCAATCTCATATAGGGCTTTGGTTAAGCTGAGTTCAGTAAACAAATGCCAGTATTTGGGAATCTCCTTTGTTGACGTTATTAATTTTATGTTTTCTTGAAATCTTTTGATTGATAGAAATTATTTGAAAATTTTTCTATGTGTTTGGTATCTAGTTTCTTGAACTATATGAACAGTTTTGTTTGCTACCACTGTCTGTGAATGGTGGTTTTTGAACTATATGAATGGTTTTGTTTCATTGTATGAAACTGAATGGTGGAGCCTTGTGGGAACAGGCCACAAGTTGGAAGCTTGAGGAAGCTATTCAGCTGTTCTTTGTGGGTAACGAAGGAGGGCCAGTGGTAGCGCCATCACAATCTCCAGCTGCAGAACATGTGGACACTTTGGCAGATCAGAATACAGGGTAAGTTAAAAATTTTATTTATTTATTTACTTATTATAATATTTTGATTGTCAGTTGATTAAATTTATGTGATTGGTTTAGTTTATGACATTAGCTTTTGTTTATCAATTCAGTAATTTGGAGAGGGACATAGGAAATGAAAATGTTGGAGAAAATGATGGAGATGAAGTACGCCCTCCTTTACCTGTTATAAGGGAAGCTCTTTATGATGATGCAATGTTGTATGGGTATGTTTTCTTTCTCCAGTCTTCCTTGATCATTTGAACTGAAATCTTTCCATACAATTTCAATTGTGGCAATGAATATTTTTGTTTTTGAATGTGTCCTGTCACCTGTTCGGTTATCTTTTCATGTTATAATCAGAACTTTCCTTGGTTAAATTTTGTGTACCTCAATTGGGAACCAAGTTTATTCTTTTATATTTAACAAAACTGAAAAATAGTTTCCATTTGTCCCATGATTTGCAAAATCTCCTGATATTAAATTGACTTTGCATTTGATTAGCAAGGCATCAATATGTTATTTATTAAGTGAATTGAATGTAGAAGATACTGGACTTGCATATAATAATTTCATCAGTATACCATTTTCCTTCTTTTTTTTCTCCCTCTATACTCTGTTTGCTTTGGCGTTAGATGTTTTTTGTTGAAAAACATTTTTATGGAAAGTTGCTTGTTTTACCGTGTTTGGTTGCATGCTTGGAAAAAAAAGAAAAAAAAATTCTGGTGCTTGGCTTCTACGGAAAATCACTAAAGGAATTTATAAAATTGCTACAATATAATTCACCAGCAATGTTAATAGAAAACACTAAATGTTCCAAAAAAACTTAAATAGATGAAATCTTTCCAGCAAATTAATTTTCCTTTTGTAAACATCATCATTAAAATAAAAAAAAATAAAAAAAAAGATTCATGTGAATTGATTTCTTAATAAGCAGAACATACTATAGAGGGATTTTGATCTCTTACTCAAATTATATTTGATCAGTTACTCTGCACAAAAATTAAACATTTTTTTTGTTCAACAAAAAAAGATAAGCATATAAGTAATTTTCTAACTTGACAATCACATGAAAACAACAAAATCTATATATGTCCCTAATCAAAAGCAGACTGGCCTCTGGATTGTTGGGGGGTGAGACTTGTTGTTGGAAGCTTCTTCTGTGCTGGGGTTTAGTGAATCTGATAAATGGTGAGCTGGGCAAGATTGACAAAGATAGAGATTGAAACTGTGAGAGACAGAGAAAACTTACCTGACAGGCGGTGTAGGGTCGAAATACTTGTTGGTGAGGAGGAGCCGGACTTTCCCATGGGGGGGGGGGGGGGGGGGGTCGTGCGTGCAGGTGTAAAACAATTTACGCCCCACAGTGCATGATCCTAGTCAACGGAAATTGAGCTGCCCCAAATGCTTGAAAATATGGAAAAAAATTTATGCCAAAACAAACAGTTCTATAGTGTTGGCATGCTGCATCTGAAGTATACTGATGAGGTTCTGGAAATGGATGAATAGCATGAATGCGACTCGTTATTTTTGTCTATTTTTGTCATGTTAATCAGGATTCATTTTGTCATTTTTCATCTGTAACCATTATAAATTGAATTTCTAACCTTTTTTAAGGTTCAGAGAACCTCGTTTATTTAATATTTTAACATCAAAAGGTAGTATTTTTATGTATCACCACAGTTTCAATGAATTTTTTATGCCATTGATGTTCAGGATGATATTTTATTTTCTTAATCCTGCTTGTACTTGTTATATTTGTCTGGTAACAACAAATGGCAGATAATGTTGCACAATGATATTGCCTTATGCTAGCTTTTAGTATGTGGGTGTTCCAGCTGCTATACTTCTCTGTTTTTTGCTTCTGTACTATGTTTTCTTAATCCTATCATTTAGTTGCAACTTGACATGCAATGTCGTTTTCTTGTTTTACTTATTGCATCTTGGACTCTGGTGTTCATTAAGATAAAATTTTCTTTGTTATTTTCATCTAGAGCATCAAGGATAGGATATCCGTCGCGTGAACCAAGTTCATTAATTGCATTCCGTAATTTTGATGAGGAAATGAAACGCCCTGGGGTTTGGGAATCAGACCAAGGTGCTTCGTCTACAACTGAGAGCCACCGAGATAATCTTGCTTCTTTATATCGTCCTCCCTATCATCTGATGTTGCATGGGTCCTTTGAAAAGGTATGTCTGCATGCTTTCGCGCTATAAAAATTAATCTTATAAGAGATGGGTGACCATTACTAGTTGTATTGGAATTTTAGTAGTAGCTTTTTTTGGGTAAAAATATTGGCTTCATTATGATCTTTTTGGAGGCATTCAAGCCTTAGACTCTTAGAGTATGGCCCTTGAGTTTTCTCATGGCTATGCATTACAATTTATGTTCAAAATTGGTTTAAAATAAAATAAAATTGAATCATATGTACATTTCTAGTTATTCTAAGTTAGATGATATGTTTACACAATTCCTTGAGTATATTACCATGGCTAGCCTTGTGATATCAAAGAACCATTACTAAGGACAGTAGTGAAATGTTGTTTAGATTTTAAATCATTTTTAGCATATTTTATTAGCATGAGTAGGATGTGTATGTTTTCTGTGTAATAAGCCTTTTTGGATCAGTGATAAAACATGTTAATTTCTTCTTGTTTATCATTTTCTTTTACCCCCTCTATTTAATTAGTGCATCACTGAAACCTTATTGTTTAGTTTGATGTGAGCCATGGGATTTTTGTTTTTGTCTTTATTTAATCAAATATCATTTAGCTGTTGTTTTGGGCATATTGTGTTTGCCTACTTTCACTGCTAACTTGTGTGGCTGTTGTTCCAAAAAAATTGAAAAAAAAAGGCAGCTAGAAAGTCTCATGGAGTAATTGCTGCTTTTAGTATAGTATTCAAATTATCAATGCATGGTTTAAATCCCTCAGATCTAGTGGTTTGGCATACAAAACTGCAACTTGAGAAAATTCTGTTTTATTTCGAGTTGTTTGGTTTGGTTTCTCTTTTTTCTAAGGACTACATTCAGTGAGGTCACCAATCCACAGTTGCAATTATATATTTCAATCCCATGTAACTTTTTTATTGGTACGTTTACACACGCACTCTTTTGGTTTTGATCCAATGACCTTACCCTTTACTGTTTAGTATGAGGGAGGACATGCAATTTGAGCTACAGCTCATTGGTTTCAGTCCATATCAGTACAAGTGTCTAATACTTCATCCCTAAACCATAATCTGCCTTTCCTTTTTAGATGTCCCAGAATTGTCATTCCAAAAATAATGACCATTGTCAAAATTCCTGGAGTGATTTTTGTACCTTCCATAAATAGCCTTGTCATCACACTTATTAGACAAAATATGAGGTATATTTTCACTTATTAATGTAATTTATAAATAAATCACTTATTAATGTTAAATAAGGATAAATTTGGAATTTTATAATGACAAGGTGGGGAACTTTTAGTCCTATTACATGAAATTGTGCATTGTCAAGTTAGGATATTATATAATGACATAGGGAGTACTTTTTGTATGTGTCGGTTCACATGGTCTTTAGGTGCACAGATTTAATGATGGAATGGAAAAGCAAAGTATGCTAATCATTGATGGATGATGATGAGATGATGGTTAAATGTATATGATGGGAGTGGAAGCTCTTTGTGGAAAAAGTGATTTTTGAGTGATATTTTTAAATGTAAAGAGAATCCTATGAAGAGAACTTAGGTCTAGTGTTGAAGAACAATTTATGAAGAAATTCCAAGAACAAACAAGATTAAAACAAAGAAAAAGATATAGGATTGAAGTTGGAACAGTCAAATATCAATGTCTAGGTTCAAAGAGCTCAAGGAATATTCAAATTAGAAATAAAGTGTAAATTTATCAAAAAAAATAATAGGCTTTAGTAACCTCAGGATCCTTACCTTAAAATTTGTCCTCTAGTTTGACTTCAATTTTCCATGATCAAGTAGAGTCTCGAATAACATTTTCCATCATTTCTTTCTTTGTTTTCTTAAGTACATCAAGAACTCCCAATAGTTATTTGAGTATTGCCAGCAGACTCTCTTTGATTGGTCTTGATGTTGGGGTTATTCAGATTGTTCTACCCTTTTGGATTTTCTTTCATCTATTAGAATAGATTAGGGGTTGTTTCTGTCTTTTTGTTTCTTTTTTTCCTTTGTTCACTACCGTGAACTCTGTGTTTCTTTTGCTTTTCTTTTATCAATAATATTCTCTTCTTACTTATCAAAAACAAAAAAAAAAACATCAAGAACTTGTGCAACAAGCTTAAGAACAGTTCTTTATTTATTATTTATTTTGATAAGTAATTGAAATTTCATTGATAAAGAAAAGTTAACTCTATGTCCGTGATGATGAACACATAGTACTTAAAGCAATTACAAACAAATCAAATTGAAATTTGAGCAGATTGTTGGAAGTCAGAAATGGAAGTATGGTGCATAAAACCCCAAACCTGAGACCAATCAAACAAAGTTTGGATTACCAAGGACTTCAAATGATCTAAAGGTCTCACAACATCCTCAAAAGTGCGGCTGTTACGTTCATACCAAACCAACCACATCAAATATGCTAGTACCAAAATCCAAACTTTGAGGAGTGCTTTCCCAACTAGTTCCTGAACCCTAACATAAGAGATATTACATTTTCTGGCATCACCCTCTGAATCCCAAACATTAGGAAAACTTCACTCCACAACGCATGATCATACTTGCAATGAAGCAAAAGATGATCCACAATTTCCCCATAACATCAACACATACAACACCAATTAACTTGGGGGAGGCCCCTCTTAACAAGGTTATCAGTTGTAATAATCTGACCCCAAGTGGTTGCCCATAAAAAGAACGACACCATTTAGGGGCCTTTATATGCCAAATGCTCTTCCATGGGAAAGAAAGAGTGAGGGAGCCACAAATAGAGTTATAATAGGAATGTACATCAAAAGTACGAACCTAGTCAAACTCCAAATCAACTTATCATCTCTCCCCTGTAGGCAGCTTGGAATAAAGAAGCTCAAAGAAAGAATACACATCCTCCAAATCCCAATTGTGAAAAGCTCTATAGAATTGTAAATTCCAGCTCCTACGTCTTCCCACCCTCTCCCCCCCAAAAAAAAAAAATCTAGAGAAGAAATCAGCACATCACAAATTAAAGCTTCCTTAGAAACAGAGCATGCAAACAGATCAGGGTAAAGATTCTTTAGAGGAAGGTGTCCACTCCAAGGATTGTACCAAAACCAAATACGATTGCCCTCTCCCACCTCATAACCATGTGTGAAGAGGCTCTCTCCACCCGCACTAATACTCCTCCGCAACCCACAACCATGAGTCCCTCTGTTGGCTTAAGTTTTTGATCTTGTTGTATTTTTTCTTGATTAGAATGTTCACCATTGTGAACATGATGTTCAGCGTATTTGAATAAAAGTTTTATTACTTATCCAAAAAAAAAAGAAGAAATTCTTCTAAATCCTTTCTACTCTCTCAGCCATAGATTTAGGAATAGTGAACAAGGATAGATAATAGGTTAGAAGGCTCAATAAAGTACCTTTTAACAAAGTAAGTCTACCACCCTTTGACAAATATAAATGTTTCCAACTGGAAAGTTTCCTCTCCATTTTCTCTATAATAGGATCCCATATCAAAGTAGCCTTAAGCGGAACCCCCAAAGGCATACCCAAGAAGGTCATAAACAGACTACCAATTTTGCAACATAAAATATTTGTTAGAGCATTTTTTTTTTGGTAACACCTTTGAAAACATTAACAATCACATAACTTCGTTCTAAAAGTTGGCTCAATCCTTGCATCTCTTGAATCTTATCGAATTAATTCTTGCTTCATAAATTTTTCCCAAACACAATCAAATCTTGTATCTTTATCTTCTTAAAAATAAAGATTCTCATGATTCAACATCATGCTGTTAAAAAAATTATTAAAAATCACATCTTTCTTTGTGAAACTTAAAATTTTTCTGTTTGAAATTTCAACACGCACTAGTCGGTTATTCAAATAATCATGTGTATACAAACCTTCTATGTCCAAAAGAATACTCCAAAGATCATATGGGCTCCTACTTGTTTCTGTTGTTGAAGAATTTGTAAAACTCAACAAATCTTCAATTATACGCCTCATCTCAGCGATCTATATCTGCTGGTCTTGATTTACTCTACTCCATGACGACTACCATGACCAACCATATCTAAAAGTTGCAACCTTTGACTCAAATCTAAATTTTGTAGCTTAGATCTAAGATCTTTTGCTTTGATATCGTTTCATGCAGCAAGGAAAACTTAGATATGGCTTAGAAGAAGGGTTTAAGAAACAATTCCTGTGATTAACAAGATTAAAGCAAGGAAAAAGATAATAGGATTGAAGTTGGAATAAAACAATATCAATCTCTAGGCTCAAAGAGCTTAGAGAAATATTCAAATCTGGAATTTTATAAAGTAGATAAGAAAAGGCTGCCTACAACCCAAAAGAGGTTATTTATAAGAGCATTCAGTAACCCTAGGATCTGAATTGTTCATCTTACATTTATCTATCAAAAAAGAAAATGTTCATCTTACATATATATAACAATTAATTCTTAACCATAAAACTCCATTAAAAGTCATGTTAGTCTTATGTCCTTCTAAAATACTAAAGACACAATAGTAAATAAAGCATAACTTAAAGAAATAAAGAAAATGGACCCTTTTTATTTTTTCACCATTTGGGCTTAAACATCACTATCTTCTTCCTTTTCTTACCTTTTAGGAGCACTAGTAATCTTTAATATGATCTTTGGCTTATTGTTGGATTGTTTGGAGAGTTCTATTATTTGACCTCTTGTTCTTCCTCTTCCTCAATTCTGTTAGAAACTATAGTAATGTCTTATGGATTGTTGTGATTAAATTAGTTGGAAAATGCTGTTATTCTTTCACTCCATAAATAGGACGCCTTTTATTGTTTTGGTTTTGTTTTATATGTTTATTATGAACTTATCTTAATTTATGATTAGAAAGACGGGTGAAAATTTGGCTCTAAGCCTTCTAGACACCTCCATGACGCTTCATTATGCTTTTGTCACAGCATTTTGCCATGATTACCATAATCAACGTTTTCTACAAATAATATCTTGATGCAATTTAACCTAGCTTTTAGGCCTTTTTATTTCTTTTGATTTTGAAGCAAATTGCTTTTAACCTTTTTATAATCTTTTTCGTGGTTTTTTTTTTTTTTTTTTAGTGCCTCTCGGGACATGAAATAGTACATTACTATTTTTTGAGCTTGATTTTAGAATTAACAGTATTTTAGTTAATTGAAATACCAATAAATTTGTGGCTATATAGACTGTGATCTTTGACTAGATTTTTAAAAGTACTTATCTGCAAATGCAGGCAAAAGATGCTGCTTCTGTCCAGGACAAATGGCTCCTGGTGAACTTGCAATCAACCAAGGAGTTCACCTCTCATATGGTAGTTTCTAAATATTTTATTTTTTATTTTATTTTTGAATCCGAGTTTCTAAATAGTTAGTTTGTTTATCTCTATTGTTGTTTGTCTTATGAACTATTAAAAAAGAGAGAAAAAGTATTGTTCTTATGTGTTGACACATACTCACTCAGTGTTATTATATTTCTTTGTGAAGCTTAATCGGGATACATGGGCAAATGAAGCTGTTTCTCAAACTATTAGTACCAATTTTATCTTCTGGCAGGTCTGTGATTTCTTGATAGACTTGAGTGTTCTTATATGTGACTCTCTTCCTATTTTTGATAAATTGTTGTAGGATGTTCTATTTGACATGGTTTCAGTTGTGAAATTTTTTGGGTACTTTTTTCCAAGAAGCCTTGTGACTTGCCAATTTAAAAGAAGAAAAAAAAAAAACCTTGTTTTGAAGAAGCCCTATCCAGGTCTGCTGGGAATTGCCTTTTTTAGGTTTTAAGGCCAGCACTTAGATTCATTGAACTTATTTATTTATTGTTTTAATTTCGTGTATGAAATAATTGGTTACTGTTCGTACGAGCTGCAATGCCATAAAAAAGCTTCAAATGAGCAATAGGATTAAGAAAAGGCTTAGGGTCCTTCGGTGTTGGTGTTGGACAGGTACTTCTTAGGTCCAAATCTTGTCCGTTAAAAAGATAGAATTTTTTTTTTTTTTTTGGGGGAACTTTGAGAGTTTGGTAATAATTAGTGAGTGAAATCATTTTTGTTGCCAATTGGGGGGTTAGAGCTGAAGGGCATTATTGGGAAGGTATTATTAGACTATCAGAGGCGAATATCAAGAGTTCATTTGTAGGGGGAAGTAAAACCTCAGAACAGCTAACAATGTACTATTGTTCCAACTTTTTGTTTATTCTTACCTTTATAAATTAGTTTAGCTACCTATCAAAAAAAATAAATTAGTTTGGCTAACTTGTTCAACATTCAGGTTAGAGGATCTTGTTAGGTGCTCTTCAATCTAGATGGCTTTAGAGATCTTTTAGGAAGATGAATTCAATGCTTGCAATTTAAAGAATAAAAGGAAATGATGGGTGGCGGTGGCTTAACTTTGGTCTATTTCAAGTTATTAATTAGGGCAAATTACAGTAAACTCACTTATGGTCACTTTGCTCACCTAAGATTACCTCCATTAAAGTTCTGTAACATAACTCTATTAAAAATATGGGTAAATAAGTAATTTTACTCTCATTTTATCTAGGTTGCATCGTCATGCCATTTTTGGCGATGTACCGGTGTCCAACACATGTTGGGCACCGGAACCGGTACGACTCATCGGACTCCTGTGTTGAGCAATGTCTCTCTTTTTTTTTTTTTTTTTTTTTCAACATGGCACCGACGTGGCTCCAACAAGTCCGACACGCCAGTAGTGAAAAAAAAAAAATCACAGATTTTGACAAATGGACTTACCAATACCATATATTTTGTGATAAACCCTAAAGCTTAGAGTCTGAGAAGTCATTAAACTGAAAGTTGAAACCCACATTTTAAGTTCTCAACCCACCCTCCCTTTGACTTCTGCCTGCTGCCGCTGCCATCTGTCCCTCGCTGGAGCTAGATTGGGCCGATTGGCAAGCTCCATAGACGTTGATGCCGTGCCCTATCCCTTCCGATCTCTCTCTCTCTCTCGGCGTGGACAATAGGTCCGACCTCTCTCTCTCTCTCTCTCTCTCTCTTCTTTTCTTTTCTTTTCTTTCCTTTTTTTCTTTCTCAGATATTTGGGTGAATGCACTGAATGGGTGTACTGTTACTTATAAGTTATAACTTATAGCGTGTTTTTTTTTTTTTTTAATCCCACTCTCACTGTCACGGTACAACGACGTTATACTTTTTATTATGAATTTTAAATTTTTTTTTTCTTTACTCAGCATTTTGTTTTGCCATATAAATTATAATGTTTATAGTTTGATGTTAAATGTAGCCTATTTAAACTTTTGGTTTGTACTCTAAACATTTTATGTGTATTATTGTACTACTTTGGGTGTTAGTTTACTTATTTGTAGTTCTTACATAATTTAAATTCTAGACATAAATGTATTTTATGTCTAAAAATATTAAAAAATATGCCTAAATATAAAATTTAATTAATTATTTAATTGCTGTGTCCATACTGTGTCATGTCCTTATTTTTCAAAAATTGCCGTATCCCCGTGTCCGTGTCCGTGTCCATGTCTATGTCTGTGCAACCTGATTTTATGTCTCTCTCCTCCCAAAACAAAAAAACATAAAAAACACAAGAGAAAATAATATCAAAAACACTAAATAATCTTAAAACTGTTCATCTGCCATTCCTTTTAGCTTAGGAATATAATACTAAAGCCGGAGAGAGAGAGAAATAAGCAGGTCCACCGCTGATCTCCAATCTCCACTGATCCACCATGACTCCCAGCTCATCTGCCATTTGACTGAACCGCCTTGGCTTCTCTGCCACTTACTTCGGCTTGAAAGGGAGGTTGGGTTGTCTTTGGATTTGGGTTTAGCGTTTTGATGAGTCACGGCGATGGATGGGTATGCTGGGATTTTGTTGGGTAGATTTGCCGTTTGGAGTCTGTTGGGTGGGGTTGTTGTTGTGTTTCAATGAGTCATAAATATGAAGAAAAGGATGGGTTGCTGAGACTTTTCTTAGGTGCTCATGTTTTTTGAATGGTTTTTACTGGGTTTTTGTTATTTGTTGGTATGAATGGCTGGGTTTACTTTGAATATTTCTATTTCAGGGGGCTAGTTAGATTGAATTGGCTTTTTGGCTTGAGAGGAAAGTCGATTTAATGATTATTTCTGTTTGATGGGTTTCTTAGTTTGAGGAAATCTGTGTTTATTTATACTAAGTTTTGGGAGAATAACAATCACTAGAGAACAAAACACAAAGACAATCAACCAGCTAAAGACAAAAAGTTTGGGTTTGTACTTTGTAGGCTTTTGACTCTTTGCTGCAATTACTCCCCCTAGCAATTGTTCCTCACACCAGCAACTTGGATAATTACTAGTTCCCAAAAAAAAAAAAAAAAGTTCCTAATTCCTCCTAAAACAGTATAGGATTCTTGGCTTCGTCTTCTTCCTTAGGTTTTGTCTATATTTGATAATTAGCTAACAATGTCTTTGCTGGGTCTAATGGATTGGTGCAAAAGTGCTGGAGTTGGTTCCAAATTTAATCAAAAAGTTGTCATTGAATTGTAATTGTTTGGAATTTTATCTAAAATGTTCATCTATTTTTGCAAAAAATTAAAACCCTAGCCTTTTGATTCATGTTATGTTATGTTTTTGTTGTAAAAGTTGTTTTTTAACGGAAATGCCAGAGGTAGGTTACGGAACCTTAACGGAGGTAATCTCAGATGGGCAAAGTGTTAAGTTTTGAACCACAGGTAGGCAAAATGAAAACGGGCCTAACCACAGGTGGGTTTTCTGTAATTTACCCTATTAATTAGTATAAAAGTGGAGTTAGTTATCATCACATGGTTCAATTTCTTTGGTTTCTATGGGAATTAACTTCACCTTCTTGTTATATTACAAAATAATAGATGCCTCTGTGCCACATGATTTCTTGTCTTATCTGTATAATAGGTTTCCAATTCATGATCCTGGCAAACGTTTTCTGTGTATATGTTAACAGTGATGTTCTCCTGTGGGTTATGTAGGAATCTAGAGAGGCAATTAAGAGGGGTGGTCATTAATAGGAATCTTCTATGTTTAATGATTTCTTCTGATATCTTGGAAGTTTGGGTTGTTGAAATTTCTATGAACCCTTCCTTCTCTGCAACAAACAATTTTTTATCAGATTGTTTTTTAGATAATATTAATTGACATATAGAACTGTAACAATATATTTGGTTGTCAGTTGCCTGTGCCACAACTAGTTGATTCTAAAATACTTCATGGCTCAAATATTCATGACCTCAATGATAATTTTAAATTGATTGGATGGTTGTGAGAATATTTTTCTGCTGATTTGGATGCTGTCTATTGTAGACTTAGAAATTTTGGATAAATATCTTTTTCTTTCCAGTAACATACACTCTCTGTACTTAATCACGCAGATCTTGTTTGTGAATATAGGTGTATGATGATACAACTGAAGGCAGAAAGGTTTGCACATATTACAAGTTGGATTCGATTCCTGTAGTGCTTGTCATCGACCCCATAACTGGTCAGAAAATGCGTTCCTGGTGTGGAATGGTTCAACCTGAGCGGTTGCTGGAGGTATGTGTCATGGGCATGCATATCCTTGTATTGGAAAAGGGGCTAAGGATTGTCATATAAAACTTGTACCCAAGCTTGAGTTATATTGCATTGCTAACCACATAAAGTTTCCTGTCAATTGTAGGATCTGTTACCCTTCATGGATGGTGGCCCCAAAGATCATCACATAACATTGTCTAATAAGCGTCCAAGAGAAAGTTCTTCGACTCCTCCTCAAAGAAGTAAAGGTGTGTAAAGGTTTCAAATTTCGGTGCTCTGACTTCACAAAAAGAGTAATAATAAAATAGAGCTGCAGGCTATTTTCTGATATATTAACTAATACACAAAATATTACAGACAATTTGTAAGGTGATTCTTTATTGCTAGAATGTTTATCTAGAAGGGAGGATGGAAAAATGGTAGAAGAGAATATATAGGAAGGATAGAAAAGATATCAATTTTTTGAGGGGATAGAAAATAATTATAGATTTCTTTTGCTTGGTTGAGAAAGAAAAATGAGAGGAAAAAAATGTAACTTTTTACATTTCACTGTTATGTTCTTTTTAATTAATTTTCATATTATTTGAAGATATAATGACATGAATACGCAAATAATCTATTGCCAAGAGCCTTATAGGTTGGCACCTTTTGGTGTTTTCAATGGAGACATCCAGGATTCAAATCCCCTACCCCAATTATGAATGTATCAAATATGCAAATAATGTATTACCTTTCCATCCTCCCTCTTTTCTACTACAGTAAACAAGGGAAGGCTTTTCTTTCCATCCTTAAAGTTTTACCTGCAACCAAACATACCATAAACTTCACACATCCAGGTTGTCTGTCAGTTGCACCTGATGAGAAGCATGCAATTTGGTAATTGATTCCTATTTTGCAAAATGAAGGGTTTCAAGACCTTGATGCTTTATTGATAACACATTCTCAGGCAGATGTCAAGAACTGTATGTTGTTAGCTATTATAAGTCTTGGATTTTATTTTGCTTGAGTTTTGTCTTTGTAGAGAGGGATTCATTTGAGACATTTCTTCTTGTCAAAATGCATTGGGTTTCTTCTTGCTGGTTCAAGTCTATAATGTTCTTTTGTTGCAGATGAAACAAATGAGGATGAGGAAGTGCAACGGGCATTGGCTGCTTCTATGGAAGGCGTGAAAGACTCAAGTGGGATGACTGCAAAAGACAAAGATGTAACTGTTACTGAAGAGGATAAAACATGCTCCACTAAGAAGGTGGAATATCCACCTCTGTCTGAAGAACCCAAGGGTGATAAGAACCTCCTTTGCAGGGTTGGATTTCGTCTTCCAGATGGACGGAGAGTCCAGAGAAATTTCTTCCGGACTGATTCAATACAGGTGAGAAGCTATCGAAGCTCATGTTATCTTGAATTATTTATTCCTTACCCATTTCTACAAATCAATTGGACTACATATTCAGTTGTCCATCTACTAGATGGCCCACATTAATAGTACATATGTTTCTTGGATGTTTTTTGTTATTTCCTAATAAACAGTCCCATTAAATGGAAACTAAGTTGTGTTGACCTTGTATGGGGAACTTCCTATCATCAATTAAGGATTGTTAAAAAGTATTGTTTTTATATCCCACCTCATAATGCTCAACTACTTCTCATTTTTGGAGCTTCTCAGAAAAAAAAAAAACTTCTCATTTTTGGTTTTTGTTTTTGTTTTTCAGCTCCTGTGGTCGTTTTGCTATTCTCAACTAGAAGAAGCTGAGACAAGGCCATTTCGCTTGACACATGCAATCCCAGGAGCGTCAAGGTCTCTGGATTACAATAGCCAGTCAACTTTTGAGGAGTCTGGGCTGGCTAACTCTATGATCTCCGTTACATGGGACTGAAGAACATTATGTTTGGGAGTGGGACTGAAGACCATTTTGTTGGGGACTGTTTTTCGAGTTTCTTCAACTGGTAGAGTTGTGCATTGAAGAATTTTGGTTTGTCGTTGTTTCTCTGCTTGTTTTCTTCCCTTTTTGTTACTCCCTAGTCAGCATCCATTTAATTTGATGGTAAATTGAATCTCTTTAAGTCTAAATTATGTACATACTCTTTATGTACGGGACATGAATCTCTAGATGTTTATGCTCTTCTAATGTTCTCTCTGCTGTGTATATGGACGTTATTCTGTTTCTGTTGCTTAATTTAAGCTGATACTCTTGTGCTTATTAATTGAACCCAAATGGTTTCTTCTGAATTACAGACTGCCTATCGTACCAGCTTTCTTTTTCTCTTTTTGATTTTCTTTTCCACAATATACTGCCAGTAATTTTGTCAAATTGGCCTGTCTAGGATTATTCAGTCCGTTATTGGATAAAGATAAATATGCAAATATGAGGACAAACGCCCTATCTGCAGAAATGAAATATTAGCATACAGAAATGAACATTTTAAAAAAGTAGAAAGTTTAAGAAGCTAACTACTTGATTGGTTTGGGCAATCTTGATTGGTTCTTCAATATTTCCATATTCAGTTGCAAAAATCTAGATGAAGTGGGCATACTTTCTGTGTGAATATAGATTCTCTTTTCACAAGTGGTAGGTATTCATAGACTTGACCCGACCCGAAAAATGCTAGGCCCGAACCTTTTTTTTTTTTATCTGAAGCAAAAATAGATTGACACGTGATCCAACTCGTGTTTTTTTGCGGGTTGACTCGACCTGACCCGCGACCCGACTCGAAACCAAATTATTTTTTAAAACCTTTTTTTGGGTAAAAAAATAAAATAAAATTAAGACAATATTGGTTTAATTGTTCTTTGTGAGCTTTAAGGAAACAATTGATAAATTTACATAATTGCATGCAAATTAATTGAAAGATAAATGCATGTGGTTGAATATTTTGTAATGAGTAAAGATTTTTAGAAATCAAATAGCAAAGTATATACCAAGATAATTTGTAAAGTTAAAAATATAGATTTAAAATTGTAAACATGTGTGAGAAACATTCACAAGTGTGAAAATAGTGAAGCCAAAGTATCAAATTAGCATAAATTATGAATGTTTAAACTTATTTGTTAACAATTTATGTCCAAAATAAACGGCTTTTTAAAATAAATTATGATATTTCTTAGAGTATGTGTTGCTTAATAATGATATGATATCTATAAAAAAAAAAAAAAAAAAAAAAAAAACCATGTATAAATAAGTAAGCAATCAAACTTTAATATATATCTCAAATTGAAATAGAGTCTCAATCACAATTGATAATAAATTATAAAATTAATTTTCAAGATTGTAAATTTTTTATATGTTTTTATTCTTTATCAAATGAGTTATCCAATAAGTTATTTGTAATTTTGTTTTATGTTTTGGTATGTTGATATTGTGTAGAAATAAAACTTGTGTATTTGTTTTACTTATCTGTGTTATTTTGTTTTAGATAGCAATGTTAGAATTTGTATAATATTAAAATTATTGAATAAGTATTAATAAGTTTAATTGAGTTCATTCTTGATGTATGTGATGAATTCAAAATAATGAATTTTATACCAAATAATTTGTTGCATAATTTTTCAAATAACAAATACATGTTGTTTTCTTTAAAAATAAAAAAAAAAAATTAAAAATTATGTGAAAAATACGGGTCAACCCGACCCGACCCGTAACCTGATTGACTCGAATATGTTTTTAATCCGCTTAAAATGACCCGTTTTGACCCGTAATCCATTTAACCCGCAACCCGATTGACCCGACCGTTTTGCCATGTTTAAGTATTCACGTAATAACGTTTCAATCGTTTGGAATTATAGCTTCAATTCAACACTTTTCTTAGCCTATATATGCACGAAGTCATAAAATTAATATAGTATAATATGTTGGACATTGTATTCATAAATATGAAAATATTTTAGGAAAAATAAATAATTTATATAAGATTTTTAAGAATAAATCAAACATTCAGAAATTTTATTAGGTTTCTAATTAAATAAATTTGGGCATAATTGCATTTTTAGACTTCTTTTTTTCAAAATTTATAATATAAAGACATTAAAGTTCTCAAACTAAACTTCACCTATGGATTATATTTCTCTCAAATGCAATGGCTAAATTGGCCAGGTTAGAACATTCACGTCAGCCTCAAGGTAATTTTGGTAATTACCACTTTAGCTAATGTATTGTTCACAGACAACTGCATCAACTTCAATATTTGCTTAAAAAAAAAATGGTGGAGAGAGTGTGGCGATCTTGAGCTCTTCCAAGCTGTGATTCATTCAACCCCACCACCACTATGATTCATTCAACCCATGAGAAACATCACGGTCCCAATTAGATTGTGGCGATCTTGAGCTCTTCCAAGCTATGTTTAGACAGTTTAGTCGATTTGGCTGTTGTGACACTGGTGGAGATCAAGTACTTGTCCAAGGTGGAGAGTACCAAGAGTTAAAGTTAGGTCCAGATTTGCCATTTGCACCAGGGTTTTGAGCCTATGCTTATTCGGTGTGCAGAGAGAGAGAGAGAGAGAGAGAGAGAGAGAGAGAGAGAGACGTTAAGAGAAATGAATATAAAATTTTTGTTAATGAAAAGTTGACTCAATATTTGTATTTTCTTCTGTTCATAAATTAGCTTGTTAGAGAGTTTATTGAGGCTAATACTAATGCGCATGAGTGTTTTTGTAAGTTTAGTTCTAATTTTAGCTGAACTTTTAGTTTGTTGAGTTTGATGAGAGTGCTAAATTGGGTTTTTTTTTTTTTTTTTTTTTTTTTTTTTTTAGATTTTAGAGTCCTTGGCTGTTCATTATTGAGTTGTAATTATGTTTGCACTAAAAAAAAAAAAGTATTTTTGTTGATTAGGTTCGTATGTGACCTTTTTTTTTTTTTTTTTAATTTAATTTAATTTTTTTTCTTCTCCCTTTGGCTGATCTTCTGTTACTCTATATATTAGTCTGAGATTCATGATCATAAAATTATTATTTTAAATTGCCTTCATTATTCTAGTTTATTGCATGTTATAAATCACTTTTAACACATTGATCCCAAAAGTTAATAGTCCAGAGAGTAGTAGATTTTTGACCTATAAGCTGATGTAACGTGGCCTACAAGCTCATATCTAGAGTCTTAGGCAACAAACTAAAAACAATATTGCTTAATATCGTATCAATAAATTAAAGTGCCTTTGTGTATGATACTGACACTAATAATGTGCTTAGTACTTTTGAGACCCTACACTATATGAAATTACAAATGAGGAGGGGTCCCACTCTAGAGCACATCACCATTATTGATGCCTACAACGTGGCACAAGCCCAGGTATCCAAAATCGTAATAGCATTGACACATCACTAACAATGTGACACTGATTACGTTCAAATGAGCTCTAGATATGTGAATTATAATAGCTGTTTTAACATCTCAAATACCAAAAAAGACACATATTTGGATTTTTAAAACTTATAACAATTTTTTATTTCACGTCTCTCTCATCTTTCAATAAAAAAAATTACTCTCATAATTCTCTTTCTTATCACTTATGACTTATCCTCCTCCTCCTCCTCCTCCTCCTCCTCTCTCTCTTCACCAATTGGTTTGCAATTTTGGGTGTTTGATTGGATTGTGGTTGTGGGTCGCTGATTGGGTTGTGGTCACAATGGTGGGATTGGGTTGTGATTATGGTGGCTGTGCTATAGGTTTGGTGGATCTTAGTGGTGGTTTGGTGGAGCTTACCATGGTTGTGACTTGTTTGTGGGTTAATTTGGTTGTTATGGGTATTTGTGGTGATAGTGGGTATTTTGCAGTGGTCAATATGGGTTTGGGTTTTTTAATATGGGTATTTGTTTTTTCTAATTTGGATTTGAAAGAGATTAGTTTTTTTTTGGTTGTGGGTATTTGGTTAGTTGGTGGGGGGTGGTGTTGTGGTAATAGGTGTGAGGTTTTGAGTTGGCTGGGTTTTGGTTAGTGAGTTAAATGAAAAAAAAAATGTAAGAGATGTGATTTAGGGTAGATTGTGAAATGGGTGTTAAAATAATTAAAATAGTTTTTTGAGTGCTAAAATGAGGTATTTTAGCATCACAAATGTGAATGCTCTAAGTGGAATTATTTATTTTATTTTTTTTGGGAGAGAAAGAGACATATAAGTGGAGTTTTGTATACACTCATTAGAGCATTCACATTTGGGGTGCTAAAAAAGTTAGCATTTAGCACACTAAAAAACTAATTTATCTATTTTAACACCCCACTTAACAATACACCCTACATTACATTCTCTATTTTAACATAAAACCCATTAAAAATAACCCAAAATAAATCCTACCATTGGGGGGGGGGGGGGGGCGAGGGGACCATCACATCAGTAGTAGCGACCACCACCCTAAACCCATCACCACCATTGAAAACCCACCACCACTACCATCCAAACCCACTAGCATTGCAAAAAAAAAAAAAAAAAACAAAAAAAAAAAGGCCCACTACTATGGTTCACTCATTTTTCTCTTCGATCAATACAACCACCCCATACCTGCTGATCTACATGACTCAGCTAATAATCCATTTCACAAACTATAAAAATGCAAACCCACAAATCAACCAACGATCGAAAATCAACTATCAAAATTGACAAGAGTAATGGTCGAACCCACCGTGACCTACTACCCACAAACCCACTGTGACCCATGACTACAAACCCAAAATTGATGAGAGAGAGAGAGAATAAAAGGAGGCATCAACTTGTTATAGTGAACTGCTACTAGTATAGTTGTTAAAAATTTTTAGCTTTGGTAACCCAAAAGTAGGACTTTTTTTTTTTTTTTTTGGAGATGCTAAAATAGCATTTTGAGAGTTTTAACACCTCCAATGCTAATGCTTGTGCAAAATATATGTATATTAAGAGATGACAATGAGTGTTTAGGACAGTATGGGGGCATTAAATGTGGGGATTTAAGAAAAATCAGTTAACGTGACAAGTAATAACTCTACATTAATGACATAGTTAAATAGTGTATTTGTTTACCTTTAGATCTAATGAGAATTCACCGCATACCCTTGGTGTGATCATCACTCCATAAGTATAAGTGCTTGTGAGGTATAGGGGGCGAGGGCCGGAGTTCAAGTTTCTAAGAAGGAGCTTCACATACATATATATTTAGATTACGTTATAGTAGAATTTCTATCTTATATATAAAATTAAAAAAAAAAAAAAAAAAATCTAATGAGAATTTATGGTCCTAAAAAAGTGTAACTTTTCTTAAGTTATAACTTAAATCTATCTTTTTACATTAAATATTCACATTGATGTGAAAAGAAAAAAAAGGTGAACATGATTTGTGAAGCAATCATAGCCCTTGTATACAAATCTTAGGCAAAAATAAAAATACACCATTTTAAGTTTTTAGTCTATTGTTATTTTTATGGTCTAAGTTTTATTGTCTTTTTGATCTTGTAAATTCATATTTGGTGTGACTCTTTCTTAATCTTTACTATTTGTAAAATGTAATAATTTTAGTACCACACATTTTCTTACACTCTTTACCACAACTATTTTACGTGACATATTATAATTAGTTATCTGTCATTATTACATGAACCAAATATTATTTTTCTACCATTCATAATCATATAGTACTGTGACAAAGTGTGTACTAAAATTAATAAAATGTTAAAAGTACAAATTATTTTAAAAATTCTTAATACGGTAAGTAGTTATTAATAGTAAATAAAAAAGTGATATTCTAAGAATTTGTCCCATAATTTATAAAAATACTGTAAAATAGATAAAATAGTTAAGAGAGAGCAGCACTTATGTAGAATTATTCAATGTACTTCGTCCCTACACTGTAATCACATTTTAACAGGTTTACTCCATCCAGACCCTGGTCCCCCACATTCGTCAACAATTTAAATTGCAAGAAAACGTCGCTCTCTGTATCTCTTCTTCTCTCTCTCTGATTGTGATGCCAAAGCCATGTCTGATCCTCCCAAAACATTAAAACCATCAAACATACCACCACTCAAACCACCCATCACCACCACCACCACCACCACCACCATCACCACTTCATCACCCCTACTCCGAGAGCACCGCAAAGGCAACTGGACAGTCCAAGAAACACTCATCCTAATCACTGCAAAGAAGCTAGACGAAGAACGCCGAGTCAAACCCACCCAAACCCCACCTGATCCGACCAAACCACCATGCAAACCCGGAAGCGAGCTCAGGTGGAAGTGGGTCGAGAACTATTGCTGGAACCATGGGTGTTTGAGGAGCCAAACCCAGTGCAATGACAAATGGGACAACCTCCTCAGAGAATATAAAAAAGTCCGAGACTACGAGTCCAAATCCAACTCCTCTAATGAATCACTCCCATCTTATTGGGACTTAGAGAGGCAACATCGAAAAGATCGAAACTTACCCTCTAATATGTCCTTTGAAGTCTTTCAAGCCCTCGACCAAGTCTTACAAAGAAGATATTCACAAACAAGTGTACAACCAGCAAAGCCAGTAGTTTCTTTTGCTCGTTCTCCAGCTCCGGTGACTGTGTTGCCACCTAATCTGCAGGCTCCGACGACTGAGACGACAGTTCCTCCGGTGGTTTCAGGTACTGCAGAAATGCCCCAGGTGAAATAGCTTTTCTTTTTGTGTTTGCTTTCTTTAAAAAAAAAAATTATATATATATATATATATTTGTTTATTTGTTTGGTCAAAGTTGCAGGGTTTGAAAGCTCTGTCACATTTATTAGTAACCCATTGTCTTATGCTATAGTACGAGCAATACTTTTTTGCATGAAATACACGTTGATATGTGGACCGTTGGATTATTACATTTTCAATAGTAAAGTGTTAGATGTTGGTACAATTTTCAGTTCCATTGAATCTTTGTGGAGTCTACGGTGTAGGATACATAGAGTGGAATCTTTAGTGCACGGATATTCGAGAAGTAATGAGATTTCAGATTAGTATTTAAATTGGTTTCAGAAAGGAGCTGGGGTACACAATCATGCAGACCACTGTGTTTAACACTAGCTCATGACTTTTTTGTGATTTTTTGGGCACTCCAAGATAACAGAACTCTCTAATGATATGGAAACAATTAATATTTTTCACACTTTTTTTTTTACAGGTAGATAGTAATTAAGTTTTATCAGTAATATTAATTTTACATGAATATATCACTGATATTATACTACTATTATTTTATATATCAATTTTTAAAATTATGAAAAAATAAGTTACAACAATCCCATAAAAGTGATCTATAGAGTATACTCTTTCTAGCTAGCTTAACCATTCTAATGGGCCATGAGGTTACGATGGAAGCCTGAAAAATAATATTATCAATTATATATTGACATAAAATTTAATAAAAATGAATTCTTGTTGCTTATATTTTGTGGAAGTAAGTATATCTAAAATATTGAAAAGTTTTAATGCCAATGTAAAGACTCCAAAAAAAGTTTTGGAATCATGTTTCAAGAATGGAGTTTTTTTTAATAAAAATCAAGGTTGATTGTTTCTTTTTTCTTTTCTTTTTTTTGAAGTTTAAAGAAAATTTATACAATTAAAATAAGTATGACCAAAAACTAATCATATTATTTTGATCAAGTATGTATAATAATAGTTTTATACATTTGTACAAGTAATTCAGATAAAATATTGAGGAGTATAACTACTTAGGAATACAAGAACATTAAAACCGTTTTGCGCCACTTTAATTTGCATTTCTTACTATTCATAGTATTATCTCCATCCAATTATGAATTTCAATCATCTGTTGATAGATAAAGGTTTAAAATTGAGTGATAAATGGAAAAAAAATTAAGAATTAACTAGGAAATTTAAATGCACGTTCAAAATTTATTAACTAACTTGATTTGATTTTTTTGTGACATATATATTACTTAGGAAAATTCTTAGTTTACATTATACTAGCAATCTATGATTTACATTATAGATTAGACCAAACAAATATGTAGAATGTTGTATACTCTTTGCACATGTGTACAATATTGTACTTTTTTTTTTTTTTTTTTGATACCATTATACATATATATTTAGTCTATAACATAAGATTTACATTGATAATACAATGTAAAGTTATAATTTTTCTGTTACTTATATATTGACAAAATAAGGGCACATAATATTTTATTGAAATGACCCAATCTCCACGTAGTTCCACCACTGCTCATGGGTTCAATAATTCGTCCAACAACGTTCTTTAGATAGAGAAAACATTGTATCCAACGCAGATTAAAAAAGAAAAAAAGAAACATTGTATCTAACCTTAGTTAATATATGTGACTTAATATGAATTTTCTTAAGTAAAAAGTGCAAGTCTCATGGGATGAGTATGTCGTAGGAAAATACCCAAAAAAATAAAACACAAAAATTGTGGTATCCAGTACATATCGTAGTGCATTACTTGTACTGACCCACTGGCAACAGCATATGCTCACATGGTATCCAATACATATCTTTTTACAAATGTACTAGAAAGTACCAATAGATTTACAGTCTCTAACTAGTACCAAATATCTAATTACAATGCAACTTCGTATATTATGTTTGTATATATGCTATTGAAAAAATTAATTTATATATATATTTTTTCAAGTTAATGAGATTGTGGAAACTTTTTTTTTTTTTTTTTTTTGGTTAACGTAGGGTTAGTTTTCGTAGCCCAAGCCCAAAAGATATGGGTTGAAGGCCCAACGAACCCGAAACAATGAATTTGTAGAGAGTGGATCGAAGGTTTAGGCACTGGTCGGCCTTCACCGGGCCGGAACTACTTTATATCTTATTGAAAGAACACTTAGACCAATTTACAATTGAGGGATGCTCCTCGGCTGTTGGCTGAGGAGGCTTGTTTCCTAGGCCGCTCTCTTTTCTCTCTTTTTTTCTCTCCCTCTCTTTACACTTTGCTCATATCCCTTATATATTACTTTCTTCCTCCTCTTATTGATCATCCATTGGCCTCTCCTCTGGCTACCTGTCTCATCAGAGGTCGTATCCATGCTCAAGTGGTTCACCCTGATCGATGTAGCCCTACCTGGGGGTTGCATCCCCATTAATGCAGCCAAAAGGGTTAGGTGAGCGTACTAAGTGTGGAGGTGACAACTTGTCTGGGTTTGTCCCCTTACAATTATCTTCAGTACGCCGAGGACGAAAGGGTCCTCGGCGTGGATCCAAAGAAGGGTTTCCCCCTAAATTGGCCTCGGATAGTCATCCTTCCTCGAAGTGGGCCGTTTGGGCCTGGTTTGGAGTGGGCCAGGGCTATCTAGTCTTTTGGCCCTACAATAGCCCCTCAAAATCTTGCTGCACGCATCTTCGGGCGGGGAGTAGGATTTTGACATCCTCGGCCTTACCCCTGTCAGGACTGGGGTCAATTCATCTGCCCAAGGCACGTTGCTGACATTTCGAAGCACGTAACGTGCCCATTATTAAATTCAGGCAGCTCTGTGCTCCCCACGTCTAGTGAGGCGTTATCCATCCAACGGTGGGGGTTTGTCTCGCATTTATGGGTGGGAAAGCCCACATCGTTCCTCGATTCGGGGTATAAATACCCGTAAGAACTGCTTCTCCCTGTTCCTCATTCGTAATCAAGAGCTCTCGTGCGTCCTTTCTGAGTCCAGCCACACTCACATCTTCAACACAAAAAGCCTGTCCGAGGAGCTCCTCCTCTCTTCAGTAAGTTGCTCTATCCTTCTCTGAGCTCTCTTTCCCGTTATTCCTTCTCCTTCATTTGTCCTTTCTTAGCTCCTTTAGGCGTCAACTGGGATGGGTAGGTTTAAGAAATATGTCCACACTGAGGAGACGATGGAGAAATTCATCGCCGACTACCAGATCCCCGCCAATGTAGGTTTGAGATATAGTGAGGATAGGGATTGACGCTTACATAAGCAGGAGGGTGAAGTGGTAATTCCCATTGCCGCCTTCCTCGAAGGGGGAATGACGATCCCAATGGGACCGGTGATGAGGGACTACCTCACGCACTTCCGGTTGGCCCCTACCCAGTGTGGGATAAACGTCTTTAGGATTTTGGGCTGTGTGGACGTCCTGAATGAGAAGATGGGGCTAAGGTTGACTCACCACGACATGAATTGGTGCTACAACCTTTAGCACCTTAGGGGAAAATCTTATTATCTGAAAGCGAGGGACGACAGGGTGTGACTCATCCAGTGCCTCCCTGAGTCCAACAAGGGGCTTAGCGAAGACTTCCTCATCGTGTCAGGGGCATGGCATGATGACCTTTACTGCCCAACGATGGAAGGGGTACCAGGTGGGGCAGTAGGAGTAGGAGGGGTTTTGAGTTTTCTTGCCTTTTTTCTTTTTCCTAACATGGCGGTGTTTTCCTTTTGCAGACCCGCACGCTTTTGAGCGCCACTTCCATTTGACTAACTAGGAAGATTTGCAGAAGGTGCTAAGGGCGCCGGTTTACGTAAACGAGGACGACAATCAAGTTAGAGCCGCCCATTTAATCTTGGGGTATACGCCCACCCAGAAGTCATTCCGGGTTCCAAAGCACGTCATCCTAGCCAACGATCCTCGGCTTCAGAGGATTACTGTGACTGAGGACGGATTTTCGATTCCCAAGGGGCCCTCCGATCAGGAAGCTGCCACACTAGCCGTCCCCTCCTCTTCCCAACCGTTCGCTGAGGCTGCCGAGGAAGGTTCAGAGAGGGAGGAGGACCCGTTTGACATTTTTGCTCAGCTTGATCGGTCCGAGGATCCGCCTGGGGACTTGGGTGACCCTAATCTGAGCGAAGCAGACCTCCTTGCTTTTGAAGCCCCTCCACCAACAATGGGTTACAAGAGGAAGCCAACTACCGACTTGCTGGACTTGATCGAGGGCCAGCCAGGGAAGTACCAACAAAAGCTTCCTCCTACCCCACCGAAGACTAGGTCGACTTCTGCTCAGCAGAAGCTCCCTCCTCCTCCCTAGACATGCTTGCCCTCTCGGTCTGTGCCTGTCGCACTCAAGAAGAGGAAGGACAAGGGCAAGGGGCCTATAAAGGAGAAAACGGTGCCTTCGTAGGAGGGGTACACTACTCTGCGGCCGTCCAAGCAGCTGAGGATAGGCGGTGGAAGTCCGGATAGGCAGGTCGCCGACACCACCTCGCCCGAGGCTCAGGCCTGGCTCCCAGCCCCGATGCTCCGTGGGGAGCCCTTGAGGGATAACGCCTCCCTCAAGGACTTCAACGAGGGCGAAAGGACGCGCGTGGCCGATGCCTTGGAGAGGAGCCTGCTACTCCCGGCAGACATGGTGGAGCTCAACTCTTTGACGAATGAGCAGGTCTTCCTCAGCCTTAAGCGATATGTGGGGATGGTAAGGACTTTAGCCTCGGATCTTCTCCCACTCTTTTTCTTTTATTGGGCTTACAGCACGCTGGTTATTCTAGCAGGCTATCCAAGCTATCTTTGCGTTGGAGGGGGCAGCAAACGACCAGAAGGAGGCCCTTAAAAAAGAGCGCGACTAGCGATACCAGGCCACCGGGACTCTGAAGAATTCCGAAGCTGACCTCGTCAAGGCCCGAGAGGCTCTGAAGGAGGTGACCCGGGAGCGGGACAATGCGCGGTCTGGTCTTGAGGGCGCCCAGACCCAGGCCACGGAGCAGACGAGGTGCCTAAGCGAGGTGGAGGAGCAATTGCAGATCGCGAGGGATCTGATCACTGACCTGCGGGCTGACGTGGCTAAGGCCGAGGGGGCTCAGAGGGTAGCAGAATGGGCCAGAGACCAGGCCCGGCGGGCCAAGGACGAGGCTGACCATGGCAGGGAGATAGCCGAGCGTGCCAAGGAGGAGGCTGAAGCTGCAGCCTACGCTGATGGGATGGCTTCAGTAGAGGCCGCCTATAAGGCTCAAGTCCCAGGGGCGTGTAGGTGATATTGTTCCTAGGTTTGGGTTGAGGCCCTCAAATAAGCTGGGGTGGAGGCCACATCCGACCTATGGAAGGCAGAGAACGTGTACTACCCCCCTGCTATCCGCGTGGCCGCCCCTAAGGACCCTAATGTTGGGGAGATTGTTGAAGAGGTGGGGGTAGCTGAACTGGGAGAGCATTCGAGAGAGAAGGTGCCCCAAGAGATAGTGGAGATCCCTTCTGATGATCCAGCCCCCATCGCCGAGGAAGCAACTGTTCTCGCCATACCCCCGCAAGCCATCCCCTCAGGCCAGGGCTCGGAGGGGTCGGGGGTTGCCTTCGTTCAGCCTGAGTAAGAGGAGTAGACTCAGCTGCGTCTCGGCTCACCCTACTTTCACGTTGTCATTCTATTTTGTTGTGCTTCTTCTTTATGTACTGTGGCTCTTGCCATGCAATTTTTATGAACTCATTGTTGTAATGTTAATTTAATCACCCTTTATTTGAATAGCTTATTTGTGTACGCGATGCCTGCTTTCCCTCCTTTCCTTTGATCGGCACAATTTTTGCTTGAGTTGTATGTCAACCAATTATGGCAGTAATGATGAGATGTAGAGAGTACGTATGCATGAGCAGCACTCTTGTGTCTCAAGGGTTAGGTGGGACTTGATCATTTCCTAACTTGGGATATGTTGTAGTTAAGTCTCCCTGTGGGCCTGAATTTGAGGATCAAGCAGTGATCTTGCTCTGTTTAGCCCCCAGGTGTAGTTGAGCAGTTAGTTTCCCCATAGGCTTGAGTCTGAGGACCATGCAATGTCTTAGTTTCGTCTAACGCTTTCATTTCTCTGTAAGTACTTAGTTTCCCCATAGGTTTGAGTCAGAGGACCATGCAATACCTTAGATCTGTCTAGTACCCAGGTATAGCTGAGCGATTGGTTTCCCCATAGGCTTGAGTCCGAGGACCATGCAATGCTTTGGTTCCGTCCAACGCTTTCATTTCTCTGTAAGTATCTAGTTTTCCTATAGGTTTGAGTCCGAGGACCATGCAATACCTTGGTTCTGTCTAGTACCCAGATGTAGCTGAGCGGTTAATTTCCCCATAGGCTTGAGTCCGAGGACCATGCAATGTCTTGGTTCTGTCTAATGCTTTCATTTCTCTGTAAGTATCTAGTTTCCCCATAGGTTTGAGTTCGAGGATCATGCAATACCTTGGTTCTGTCTAGTATCCAGATATAATGGTGTGATTAGTTTTCCCATAGGCTTGAGTCAGAGGACCATGCAATGCCTTGGTTCTGTTTATCACTTCTATTTTTCTGTAAGTATCTAGTTTCCCCATAGGTTTGAGTCTGAGGACCATGCAATATCTTGGTTCTGTCTAGTACCCAGATATAACGGTATGATTAGTTTTCCCATAGGCTTGAGTCCGAGGACCATGCAATGCCTTGGTTCTGTCTATCACTTCTATTTTTCTGTAAGTATCTAGTTTCCCCATAAGTTTGAGTCCGAGGACCATGCAATACCATGGTTCTGTCTAGTACCCAGATATAATGGTGTGATTAATTTTCCCATAGGCTTGAGTCCGAGGACCATGCAATGCCTTGGTTCTGTCTATCACTTCTATTTTTCTGTAAGTATCTAGTTTCCTCATAGGTTTAAGTCCGAGGACCATGCAATACCTTGGTTCTGTCTAGTACCCAAATATAACGATGTGATTAGTTTTCCCATAGGCTTGAGTCCGAGGACCATGCAATGCCTTGGTTCTGTCTATCACTTCTATTATTCTGTAAGTATCTAGTTTCCCCATAGGTTTGAATTCGAGGACCATGCAATACTTTGGTTCTGTCTAGTACCCAGATATAACGGTGTGATTAGTTTTCCTATAGGCTTGAGTTCAAGGACCATGCAATGCCTTGGTTCTGTCTATCACTTTTATTTTTCTGTAAGTATCTAGTTTCCCCATAGGTTTGAATCCGAGGACCATGCAATACCTTGGTTTTGTTTAGTACCCAGATATAACGGTGTGATTAGTTTTCTCATAGGCTTGAGTTCGAGGACCATGCAATGCCTTGATTCTGTCTATCACTTCTATTTTTCTGTAAGTATCTAGTTTCTCCATAGGTTTGAGTCTGAGGACCATGCAATACCTTGGTTCTGTCTAGTACCCAGATATAATGGTGTGATTAGTTTTCCCATAGGCTTAAGTCCGAGGACCATGCAATGCCTTGGTTCTGTCTATCACTTCTATTTTTCTGTAAGTATCCAGTTTCCCCATAGGTTTGAGTCCGAGGACCATGCAATACCTTTGTTCTGTCTAGTACCCAGATATAACGGTGTGATTAGTTTTCCTATAGGCTTGAGTTCGAGGACCATGCAATGTCTTGGTTCTGTCTATCACTTCTATTTTTCTGTAAGTATCTAGTTTCCCCATAAGTTTGAATCCGAGGACCATGCAATATCTTGGTTCTGTCTAGTACCCAGATATAACGGTGTGATTAGTTTTCCCATAGGCTTGAGTCCGAGGACCATGCAATGCCTTGGTTCTGTCTATTACTTCTATTTTTCTGTAAGTATTTAGTTTCCCCATAGGTTTGAGTCCGAGGACCATGCAATACCTTGGTTCTGTCTAGTACTCAGATATAACGGTGTGATTAGTTTTCCCATAGGCTTGAGTCCGAGGACCATGCAATGCCTTGGTTCTGTCTATCACTTCTATTTTTCTGTAAGTATCTAGTTTCCCCATAGGTTTGAGTCCGAGGACCATGCAATACCTTGGGTTCTGTCTAGTACCCAGATATAACGGTGTGATTAGTTTTCCCATAGGCTTGAGTCCGAGGACCGTGCAATGCCTTAATTCTGTCTATCACTTCTGTTTTTCTGTAGGTAGGGGTTTGTCTTCGAACCGCTTCATTGGAGATGATTCCTCGTCGGGTTAGATTATGACCTTACACGTGGCATTTTGTCTCGCCTCCAGTTCGAGTCCCATCTTTTTCATTTACGAGGCGTCCTTCGGCGATTCGTGTTCCGCGCTTGACGCTTCGGTGTACGAGACGCGCCTTCATTAATGTCCTCATGAATTAACATGAGTCCAACGGTCTACGGCCCCCTTGGAACTTTGTAGCTTCATTATTAGCCCTTCTGATAACTCTCTTTTCGAATTCTGTGTGAATTAATTCTCGCCAATCCTCATCCTCTATATAAGGCTCTTCGGGGGGATGATTTCTTCATACTCCATGAACCTCCCAACACAAACAGAAAGAATACACCCTTTCAGCTCCCCAAGCCCCTTTAATAACCCTGCCGGAGTTGGTAGCTATGGGGCAGCTTTGGGCGGGTGTGAGGACATCTGTGCCAAGAGCCGCTGTGGCCGCAACCCCCACTGGGCTTCTGGTGTGGCAGAATCTAGGCGTAACCCCGATGGCGCCATACACGGTGGCCCGGTGGGATGTCGTTGAAGTACCTAAGGTCTCTCCTCGGAGCGCACCCCCGATGGAGGAGACGTGCGAATTCATGTCATGGCTGGTGCCCGAGCGTTGCCGTCTCCAACGGCCAACGCTTGTGAGGGTTGGAGAGAATCAAGGGAACATCATGAGGGATGGTGTCCCGGTGCGCCTGCATCTGCTCCTCGCTTTGTTCAAGTTTCGTCGCACCGGACAAGGAGTTGTTGGTGGCCTTGAAGCGAGCCAGCCTCAGCCCCCTTCCCCCCTCTTATTGTCAAGTTCTCCCATTCTCTTAACGCCGATAAGAGCACGGGTTGACACTTCCCTCTAGCTAGTTCTAGAATCGGTCCGCCTAGGCCTCTGATTGTAGGATTAGCTTGTAAATTTGTTTGTAAAACATGCCTGCCTGAGCCTCTGATTGTATTTTGTATTTTTCTTTTTATGAAATAATATCAAACTTTCTTTATTTGCCACTAAATCTTCTACTTTCCAGCGATTTTTTTTTTTTTTATACGTCGCCAACTTTCCGTGAAGTGATCACTTAGAACGATCGTCGGTTGCGTCGGCCAGCGCACTAATCCTTCCCACAAACGGTGCCAATTGTAGGGTCAGTTTTCGTAACCCAAGCCCAAAAGATATGGGTTGAAGGCCCAACGAACCTGAAACAATGAATTTGTAGAGAGTGGATCGAAGGTTTAGGCACTGGCCAGCCTTCACCGGGCCAGAATTATTTTATATCTTATTAAAAGAACACTTAGACCAATTTACAACTGAGGGATGCTCCTCGGCCAATGGCCGAGGAGGCTTGTTTCCCAGGCCGCTCTGTTTTCTCTCTTTTTTTCTCTCCCCCCCTTTACACTTTGCTCGTATCCCTTATATATTACTTTCTTCCTCCTCCTGTTGATCATCCATTGGCCTCTCCTCTGGCTACCTGTCCCATTAGAGGTCGTATCCGTGCTCAAGTGGTTCACCCTGATCGATGTAGCCCTGCCCGGGGGTTGCATCTCCATTAATGCGGCCAGAAGGGTTAGGTGAGCGTATTAAGTGCGGAGGTGACAACTTGCTCTGGGTTTGTCCCCCCCCCCCCCCTCTTATAATTATCCTCAGTACGCCGAGGACGAAAGGGTCCTCGGCGTGGATCCAAAGAAGGGTTTCCCCCTAAATTGGCCTTGGATAGTCATCCTTCCTCGGAGTGGACCGTTTGGGCCTGGCTTGGAGTGGGCTAGGGCTGCCCAGTCTTTTGGCCCCATAGTTAACATTTAAAAACTTAATTTAATGAGTTCTAATTAGTCCAGTTGATAAAGTTTTTTATGACTATATAAGAAATTTTGGGTAAGTAGATATTATAGGTTGGAATTCTATCAAAAAAATATTTTAACATATAAGTTAGGGTCTAGTGCTTTTATGATATTTTTTAATAAGTTATTTTAAGAAAGTTTTGATATTATATTTATAGGAAATATAAATCATTATTTTAAAAAATTCCTTTTGTTTTTAATTTTAATTTTTCATAAATTTTTTAAAAAGTATTTCCTAAATAAATACATTTAGGATATCCATTAACAAAATCATTTAAAATTTATATTATCATTTATCCATCATGTACCTGTTAATCCCTTTTTTTTTTTTTCTTTTTTTGATTGCTAAGTTTGTTAGACCTATCTTGTTTATTTGGAAATTGGAATGTAATTCAACTTATTATCAAAAGAATTATAGAATAAAATTAAATAAGAAGTTTCAAAGTAGCCACACCAAAAAAAAAAAAAAAGGATTAATTCTAGGACTCTAACCAATTTCATATCCATTTTCACCACTATCCTATGTGACAGGCTGTGGTTAATTGTCTGTCATTTTTACATAAATCCACAACTTAATGTCAGCTGTATCAAATAGTTGTGAAAATGAATGTAAGATTGGTTGTGGTCCTAACTTTTTTTTTTTTTTTCCCAAAAAAAAATGTACATTGGCAATATTACTTTATGAATGAGAAAGTTTATAAACACAAATAATTGGACACCTACTGAAGTGACTGATTATTAGTGATATGTAAAAAAGTGATGCTAATAGTAGGCTTTTAGATGAGAACTGGTATAAACTTTCCACAAAACAAGTGTCAAAAATATTGTCAAATTTGGTGTGTAAGCGCAGATTGCTATTTTCTGAATTAGGTGACTTACATAGTTATTTCTTCATCCCGTAGCCTATTAGGTTTTTGAATCACACACTTTTTATGCTTCTGATCCTTATCAAAATATTGTTTGATTCTAGAAAAGTCAGACTCGTCCGAGACAGAGTCGAGTGAAATGCATGACTCCAGTTCAAAACGCAGGAAAGTTATAAGAAGCATTGGTTCGACCATAATGCGTAGCGCATCGGTATTGGCCCAAACATTTCGAGACTGTGAGGAGAAGAAAGAGAAGAGGCACCAAGAAGTAATGGAACTTGAACAACGAAGGCTTCAGATTGAAGAAAGGCGAAATGAAGTGAACAGCCAAGGAATGACCCGACTTGTAGCGGCCATGACCAACCTTTCAGGTGCAATTCAGTCACTCATTTCGGCCAGCCATGACAATGTCAATATGTGAAATGAAACATTTATTTTATGCTCAAATTTATTATTTCCTAGAATAGCCATTCTTTCTTTAAATTAATTGGCATCTTCAAAATTAGATTTAGTTATATCTAGGGATTTTTTTTTAGAGGGGATGTATAAGTGGAATCATGGGTTTCACAGGGTTACTTTTAATTGTCTTTTATGTGGTTTGAGAGAAAATATGACTGGTTTTTTTTTTTAGTTTCAACTTATAGCGTTCATTTATGATGATTATGTACTTTATTATCAAACCAAGATATTAATCAATTTTTTTTTTTACAAGATAGAATTTCTACTCTAGCGTAACCTAAGTGTATATGTATGAAACTCCTCCTAGAAACTTAAATCCCAACTCTTGTCCCTTACACCTCATAAGCATTTATAAATGACCACCTCACCAAAGATACACGGTGGTAATGCCAATCAACTTTGTTCTATAAGAAATATGAAATGACTATAGGGAAATTTTATATTCTATAAATAGTTAGAACAACTTTCTTTAAGACTCCCAAGAAATATGGAATGACTATAGGAAAAATCTATATTTTAAGGAAATTGTTCTAATGTGAAAGCCTCTATGATTTCATTACAATTCATAACTTTAGCAAGAAAATTAGCTACGTCTTTTTTTTTTTTTTTTTAGAGAATCAATCAGCTAGGCCAATTGAGTACTCTAGTTCTGATATCATGTTAAATTAATGATTGTCCCAAAATTTTTAACTATTGAGACATGGTAACTTTAATCATTTAACCAATACTTCTAACACCTTTTATCAACAATAGATTATGGCCTTCTATTTGGAAACAAATGTCAGAATACATTTAGTGAAGAATTTTATATGGTAGTTCTATACTACAAACTTTTTTAGCAGTTAATCAAGTAGTCTGGATGGATTTTTTTCTGTTTCTCTCCCTAGGTTATATGCATAATAACTGCAAAATGATATAAATTATGTAACAATTTCCTTTTTACTATACAAGATAAAAGATTTGTTAAAAAATTTGTCTCTCATTATTATTATTATTATTATTTTGAGAGTTTCAAACTTACTTTTGATAATCTCTCTCTCTCTCTCTCTCTCTCTCTCTCTCTCTCTCTATATATATATATATATATTAATAAGTGAAGCTGAAAAAAAACTCAAATTAAAATTCTAAATTAGAGTTCCAATTTTACACCATGTGTCCTAAATTATTTATTTTTAAAGAGTTTTATTTTTTAATTTTAGAATCAAATGTGGGACCATATTATAAATATTCATTCAAATGAGTTATTAAGTACAAAAACTAAAGAGTTTGGAATAAATGAATCATTAAAAAAAAAGTGTTTCACAATAATTAAAAAAAAAAAACGTATACAATTTAAATTTTATACATAATAATATCCTTACAAAATTTTTTAAAGAGTTAACAAAATATAAAAATGACTATCAATAGTATTTAAATTATATTATGCATCTTATTATATATCTTTAAGTATACCCATGCATATACATGAGGTTACAAACTAGTTAATAGTAATGCTTGAATGCTTGTTCTATGGTTGTTGTAAAAACTAAAATATTTAGCATAATGACAACCAACCTACAATTAAGTTGGTTTGCTACTGATTTTGTGGTCTTTACTAGCTAGTGGCACAATTCAAAAATATTTAACAACTTTTTTAAAGTACTTCAGATGTGGAACCATATTTAGGAGAGGCCACTAATCACAAATTGGGGGTAAGTAACCAATTTCAATTTTGGGTTGTTTGGGCCTACTTTCAGTTTGAAGAGGCTGAATTGGTCTAGTTGTAGACTTGTAGTGTATCTAGCCAATCTCTTCAGGGCCGAATTGTTGCTATTATCACCCTCACTTCCTTAGCACCCTTTTTAAGGCTTCCTCGCCTATCGTTTATAATTAAAGAACTATTCTTTAAGGTCTTTTCCGATGCATATTTTTTCCTTCCATCATATACATCATCAAGGCCCATCTTCACCAAACCAACTTTAATTTTGATTGTTTGTGTGTGTGTGTGTGTGTGTGTGTGTTGTTGTTGTTGTTGGTTTTTGTGTGTGTGTGTGTGTGTGTGTGTGTGTGTGTGTGTGGAGAAGAATTGTTTGTGTTATCTTGTTGTTTAGCAGGGTCCTCAAAATAATAATTTTTTTATGTTTGGTTGCTGAAAAATATCTATATTTTAACCAATGAAAATCCACTAGCTAGTGATTTTGATGGTGTTGAAGAGAGGGGAGGCAGGCGGTAGTCGGCACATGAGAGACTGAGGAGGTTGGAAGGATGTACACTTGCACTGGCTTTGTTAAGAGTCACTTGAATTGGTTTGCTTAGCACTGTTTGGTAAGAGTATTTAAATATAATTTTTTTTTTTTTTTTGCAATATATAAAATGGTGGGTCCTCCAGTTGAATTTATTGTTTGGCTACTATTTTCTAAATACAATTTTCAAAAAACTATATCCTACTTTCTTGGTTTAGAATAAGATTTTGAAAACAGCTAAAGAGGTGTTTTCAGGATACGGAAAATGTTTTTAATAACATAGTTATAAATAAATTAAAAACAGTGGACCCTACATATATGTTCAAACTCTTTTATCTCTTAAATCAAAGAGCTTATCTTTATCATAAAAAGAATTTTCACACCTCAAATTTGAAAAATATCATTAAAAAAAATACATGATAAGCTTTATTCCCTTATCATTATCGACAAAAAAAAGGTAATCTACAGATTCTACATGTTACTTTTAGTAATTTTTTTTTTTTTAAATCTCAAAAATAGAAATGGTCTCCCAAACAATTATTTTTTATTTTTAGTATTTTGAAAATTGTTCTTAAAAATGGGAGCCAAACACGAATAATATAAAAATTATTATCTGAAAACTAGTTTCGAGTTCAATTTTTTGAAAATTGTTTTTATACCTGATGGTAAATTGAAAAGTGAACCAACTCCAATTCGTCCAAGTGAGTCGTCCAAGTCAAGAAAACAAGAATGGCTCTACCTAGTATGACAGTTGTCCATAGGCACACAGGTTGTCCATGAGGAAAACACATGGGCGACCCCAAACACTTGGGAAAATTCCAGAAAAGTTTGCCTACAAGAGTTAGTGAATTGAACCACATGTTACTATTCCAAGGCATGAGTAAAATCTAGGTTCATTGCTACAACTTCTTACTAAGTACTCAACTTCCAATTACGGTTATGGAAGATAAGATTGAATAGTCTAATTCCTATAGCGGTTGTGGAAGTTAACCGTGAACCTTTTAACTTCCTCAAAAATAGGGAAAGTTGTGAGACAAGTAATTGCTTCAAGTGCACACTATATAAACACTCATTCATATCAAATGAAGGTAAGTTTTAGACAACTCCCAAAAAGTGGGAACTCCAGAATTTAGGAGAAAAACTAACTTAAGCATCAGAGGATTCTTGGCCGATCTACCCCCATCACCTTTAATCGTGTGTTTTCCTTTTCAGGCCTTTCAAGCAATTACTAGATCATTGAAGCCCGAAGCATTCAACCTACTGATTTTCTATGCATCATCAATACTATTTTGAAAACAAAAACAAAAATCCTCCTACCAATCAGGCCCTTAAGAGAGATGTTTTTGTTTTTTATTGTTTTTTTTAGCAAGAGAAAGAATGAGTAAATTCAAGTGGAGGGAAGAAAAAAAATAATATTAATAGAAGTGGTAAAAAATTGACAACAATTGTTGAAATAACATATAGTAAGAATATGATAGAATAAAATGACGAAACAAAAAAAATTACATATGATTGATTCTAATTAACACCTCAAAACATTTAGGTTGCATTTGGGAACTTGGATTTGGATTTGGACTTTAAATTAATAGATTTGAAATAAAAGAATTTCAAATTTATTGATTTTAAGAGTTATTTCAAATGTAAGTATTTTAAAGGTTTAAAATCTTTGACATTTTTTAAATTTCCCAAACAAGTTATTTGGATTTTAACCACCCAAATCCAAATTCAAATGCCTAAATCATGTCATTCAAACACATCACTAGAGTAAGAATCGTTCGCTGTTTGATCATATTCTCAACTCACCCATACTTTCCCCACGTATTTTCACCCCTGTGCTACTATTAATTATTATTCTTTCAAATGTAAGTAGGGCAATTCGGGATTTGATTCCTTAATCTGAAAGTCTAAAACAACCAAAGAGGCGGAATAATAGGCATTAGATCTTAAACTTTTTCTCTTTTAAGATCTTTGAACACTGCGCACCGTCTAATCGCATGTGGTAACTGATGATTGATTGGCTTTTGGTAAAAGTAATAATAATGCAAATGATTATGATTCCATGAATCATGTGAGGAAAAATTAAAATTCTTCTTGCACTAACCATTGCTTTTTCATTATCTACCTAGTTCTTCATTTCTTACAAGAAGACATTGTGGAATGGATTCTCAATAGTGAATATAAAACTCATATTTCTGACCACACCCGAGCTTGAGAACACATGTATGATCCTAATTTCACTGAATGTAACGTTCCAGAAACAGTGCCAATTGTCGTCGGTAATGGTTTTTGTACTTTTGTGGAACGTTTATTTTTTATTTATTTTTTTTAATAACACGTGGAACGGTTTTTTTAAAACCATTACCGACATTTTTTTTTTTTTTTAAAGAAATAGGACTTTACGTAAATCTCCATTAGGGAAGGCCCTTCAAATCAGCCTGACTACATTGAAAACGTCTTACGGAATATTACCGACTTTATAAATATAAAGATATACCAAAACCTTTAAATTTGTGTGGGCAGAAATCAAAAAAAGATTTCTCTTTAATTAATTAATTCTTTAAAGTTGTCGATAAAGTTTCATTTTTCTTTTTAAAAGCTAGATTTAGTATTGGCGGTGGAAAACGGACATCATTATTAAAGTCTGTGAAAGTGGGACTCCTATAATGATCCTATTCCTATCCCGTTGAAGTGTATTGATTTACCCACTTGGTTATGTATTTGATTTGATTTTTTTTTTTTGGTTTCGTGTAGCAAAAGAAATCGGATGCCATGATTCTGTGCTCACATCTTGTGTACAGTTGTCTACCATACCACAACTTTGATTTTCTACTGGCGAAAGTTTAGAGATAAGCACCGGCAAAAGTTCCCGTTTATCAATAAAATATATAAGATATTCTATCCATTCAGCTCAATGCCACAACTTTGATTTTCTACTCGCGAAAGTTTAAAGATAAGCTCCGGCGAAGTTCCCGTTTATCAATAAAATATATAAGATATTCTATCCATTCAACTCCATAACAACCTCAAACAAAAAAAAAAAAAAAAAAAAAAAAAAACTCCATAACAAACTTCACTTTGAATTAAAAAAATTACTCTATAAATTTAGAATTTTTTTTTACGTTTAAAAAAAAAATTATAATTATTACTTATTTCTAAAGTTTATACTTTTTATTTTTTTAAATAAAAAAATATTTCTAAATTATAATAGATACAAATTATTAACTTTTACCTAAAAAAAATAAAATAGCCTCTAAAATACTAGTTTTAGTATAAGAATATTTTTTATTTTTTTATTTTACATACTTATTTTCTAAAACACCTCACATCAAATTATCTATTTTATACTACATTTAATTAAAGTTTCAATTTTTCTTAATTTTTAAAATTGTTTCTTTTTCTTCACACACAATAACCATCATCTATTCTCTTTCTTCATCTTCAAGATACATAAAAAAAAAAAAAGAATAAATAACTAAATACAAAATTAATAGTGTAAGTGTAAATTTATCGCACAATTTATCAACAGAGTTGTTTAGGTGTATTTTGGGTTTTGTTGAATTTGGTGAAAGGGTTCTTGTATCACATTTTCTTAATGACACTTTCTGTTAAATACTTTTCATTGTTTCATATTTGTGATTCGAATGCCACCACCTCCTCCTCTATTATCTAACTAAAAGAAAAATAGATTATTAGTGAGATTAAATGAAGTGACAGTAAAGGAATTAAAAACCAAAAAGAAATCTGCCGTACTCAAAGATTATGTTGATGAATTAGATCTTGAAGAGCTAGATTTCATGCAATTCGTCGCTTCATTCTTCAACAATTGGATCTCTAATATTCATAATTTGTGCTTTTCAGAATTTAAAAAAAAAAAAAAAATTGCTATGATCAATTATTTACCAATTGTCTAAAGGAGATTGCAATTATATCTATTTATTTTTCTAGTAATTTTCTTAGAACATTGGCATCAGTTGTGTCAAATGCTAAATTTTTAGCATTTGGCACATTAAATACAAAAAAAAAAAATCCATGTCTCATATGCTAAAAAGATTTAGCATTTCTATCTATACGCTTCTATTAGTAGAAGCATTAGGACTTATGTGGTAAAAGAAAAAAAAAAACATTTTTTATAATTTATTTCTCTTTTCTCTTTATCTTTTTTTTCCCCCTCTCCTTCTCTTTCCATCTATTGCCCTCTTCAATGTTTCTTCTCCTCTTTCTCTCTCTCTCTCTCTCTCGTAGATAGTGCCCTGGAGAATGTAGTGATTGTGGTGGTGGTTGTTGATTGGTGGCCGCTAATTGCAGATGGTTGTTGGTTCTTGGCTAGTGGCCACTGCCACTAGGTTGTGTTTTGTATATTGGCTGATTTTTGGGTTAATATTATTTTAATTTGTTGTATATATTATTTTAATGTATTGAATCAAAGAATAGACACATGTGATGTATGCCTGTATGGTGTATTATAAAACAATGTGCTAAAATAATAAAGCATGCTTTTTGATTTGTTAAAATAACATGCTTTTACAGTTGATGCTGATTGCTATTAGTGGCCCAGGTGGGGAGAGCTAGGAAGATAAGAGCACTAACATCCGGGGATGCATATCAACCTCTATTTTACCATCTAGAAAGTTACTTTATTTATCATACCAACCTACTTAACAATAAACGTAATATCCCAGTTTTTATTTTTACATCTAAGCCATTAAAATAATATTAACTACACAATAAAATAATATTAAAAAAACAGTCTATCTCTCCTCTCTCTAATTTCGGTCTTTTCCTTTTCTTTAAAAAAATTCAATCTTTTCCCTTCTCTCTCTTGGCCATCAACAGCCACTGCCAAGCAACCTAATGCACCACCCACCACCTACCACCACCAAAGCCATCGATTCAAATCCAAACCTAATACCCAGTACACATACATAACCAGTATAAACCCCAAACTCACGACCAAACCAAAACATATAGGCAACACCACAATTATAACCACTTCTCAAATCTCAAACCAAATACCAAACCCACAAATAAGAAAAGAAAGGAGGGAGCTTTGAGCAAGAAAAATAAAAGAAAATAAGGTGACGGCTATGGTGGTCAAATCAGGTTTAGGATTTGGAAAGGAGATGAGATTTTGAGATGGAGGAATCAAGGTAGGAAGATGGCAAGCTCAAGGTGAACCACAACCATGGAGGCTTGGTAAGTGGTAGAGCAAGTTCGAGCCTTGGTGGTCTATGAGCTTTGGCCCAGAGAGAATAGAGAGTTTGAGAGAGAGAGAAAGCGATAGAAAGTAGAGAGATGAGATATTTTTTTTATTTGAAAAGGAGATAGATGAATAAAATAATGAAAAATAAGTTTATATCCCCATGTACAATAGGTTATATGCATAAGAATTGACTATTCATAGTTGGTATAAGTTTTTAGCAATACACCTTGGGATGATGGTGTGTTTGAGCTTGTGAGTTGCTAAAATAACAACTAAGGGAGGGGGGGGGGGGGGGGGGTTTACACCCCCAATGCTAATGTTCTAAGAGCGTTAGTATTTTGGAGGGGGGTGGGGGGGATCCCCAAATGGTTATTTTACACCTTATGTGCCCCAAAACATGCAACACTCAGGGTTGTATATCTAAAACATTAAAGCATTAGCATCTGAGTATGTAAAATAGACACAAAACCTACTTTATCTATTTTACCATCTCATTTTACAACTCACCCTACATCTAGTTCTTATTTTTACATACAACCCAATAAAGTAAGGACAAATTTAACTACAAAATTAGTTGTAGCCTTAGGTTATAATCTTACTCAATAAAATAAAGATTATTACATATTTTGAAAATCTAACCGTTGAATTGTATGTTTTTTATGCTCTTAATACATATGTCAACTTTTGTATCAATAAGATGTTATTTACTATATGATCTATAGTCTTATATTTTATGCATAATTTTAAACTACAAAAACTTGCAATTTGAACATTTTATTGATGACATAGTTATTGATCTTTGATGTTTTAGAAATTTTGCAAGTATGGAGGATATAAGAAGATGTAATCTAATGATAGATTTTTCAAAATTCACCTCTAATAAAAAAGATGTTGAGTAAAGTTGTAATCTTAGATTACAACCAATTTTGTAGCTAAACTTTGTTCAAAAAATAATATAAACTACAAAACAAATAATATAAAAATTTATTGATTTCTCTCTCACCTATTCATCTCTATCTCTTCTCAACAACCAAACTTACACTAGCATTACCGAACCAACCACCCAGGAACACCAAACCAACCAGGCAATAACAACACTACCACCTCTAAAACACCATTAAAACACCAAACCAAACCTCCAAACCCACCATTGTAACACTAAATTGAAATCTCAAATCCAAACCAGCAAAATCCCAACCCATGGAACAAATCATAGCCAAATACCCATCACCTTCGACCACTAATAGCAACCCGCAACCACTGAAATTTATACCCACCACCGAAACTTCAAAACCAACCTAAGAACCACAACCTATTCAGACCCACAACCCACTCAAACCCAAGCCTCAAAACTGATTCAACCCATGGCGACAAACTCCGGCGATCAAAAGCCATAACCCACAGCAAGCAAACCCTAGCAAGCAAAAGCCACAACCAATAACAACAAACCCAGGTGAGTAAAAGGTTGCCTTCAAACTTTGTAGTCGCTGTCATTGCCTTCAAGATCTACCATCGCCACCGTCGCATTCAAGCACTGCCATCACCTTCAAGCTCTGCCACTATCGTTGTCATCTTTAAGCTCTGCCGTTGCCTTCAAGCTTCGCCACTAAGTGAGATAGCTGAGATGGGTGAGAGAGGCAAGATAACCATCTTTAGTCTTGGGAGAGAGTAACCAGGTGAAGAGTGAAGTAAAAAAAAATGTAGAGCGATAGAGACTGTTTGAGTGGTTTGGGAGAGAGGGGGGGAAGAGTGAGTGAAAGAATGAGATGATGAGTGCTATACGTGAATGAAGAGAGAGAACAGCAGATATTTTCAATTAAAAAATATTATTTGTTTTACATCCAAGTGAATAGTTGGCTCTATATATAAAAACCAACTATTCACAGGTTGTAAATATATTATGGAAACCCATACCCGAATGGAGCATGCATTTCGAGGTTTTGGTTGTAAAATAGCATCTGAGGAGTGTTTACATCTCCTAATGCTAGTGCTCTTATATAACCCAGCTGTAAACTTAAAAGACATCATTTTATTCACCCATCTCTCTCTCTTCCTTCCGGTTGCAAGTAAGACATTATTTTATAATATTTTATGGTGTAGTTATATTATTTTATTGTATTGATTTATATTAATTTATTGTGTTGTATGAAAAAATAAAAATTAAGATATTGATTGTATTAGAGCATTCACGGCAATTTAGCTTTTTAGCTCCACCAAAAGTTAATTTATCTATTTTACCTACACATATGCTGCAATAGTGGATTTATTTTAGATTTCAACAAAATAAAATAATATAAACATCACAATAAAATAATATAATCACTACAATAAAATAATATATTCTACTATCCAGAAAAAATCCACAGCACTAACCACAGTCATTCTACCATCAGCCACAGCCACCACCACCACCACCACCACCACCACCAATCCACAACAGGAAAAAAAAAAAAAAAAAAACCAATAGCACCACAAAACACGGCATGACCACTGCCAACACAGCACCACAAAACAAACCCACAACCACAAATCACAACCCCGATACCAACGCACACCGGAGCACAACCACAACCTAGCAGCGGAGTGGAGGTGAGGAGAGCCACTTCGATCCACGAGGCCGGAGGCGATTGGCAGCGTGGGTCTGAGGCGGATGGCAGCGTGGGTTTGAGGCGATTAGCGCTGCGGTGGTAAATAAGGGAGCTTGAGAGAGTGATAGTGAGAGAGGAGAGTGACAGTGAAGTGATTGATGAGAGATTGAAAGAGTATTGGGAGAGGATGAGAGTTGAGTGACTGAGAGAGAGAGAGAGAGAAGGGCACGGAGTGAAAGCTTGAGTTTCAGGTGAGATAGTGGGGAGGGCCAACGATGGTAATAGAGAGGTGAGAGCTTGAGAGAAATTTCAAATGGGAGTTTGAGAGTGACACTAAGAGAGAGCACAGTGAGATAAGAATAAAAGAGATGAACAAAATAAACCAAGTAGTGTTATTTTAATCTGAGATAAATAAAAAATTAATTTTTTTTAGATATCTACTACAGTAGCAATTCAGTTAAAAATTATAAGAATGCTTCCACTGCTGTATGACTGTTTTTGATATTTTAATGGACCTACAATAACATTATAGCTATTTAACTCTCCTGTTGCAAATACTCTTATAAAGTGAAATGATAATATATAAAGTAATATCTTTAGTTGTAAAGTAGTAATTTTTATACAACCCCGGATGTAATGCTCTCAGCTAAGTAGGTGATACAGCTTTCTCAAAAAAAAAAAAAAACAAAAAAGTAGGTATACAGTGCAGTCTGTACCGACAATTATTGAGGATTTCTACCCCAGTTTGTAAAAACACGGAACCAGCCAGCACGTTGATTTCACATCCAATACCATAATTATTAATTAAGCAAGCACACGGCGATGGCGCGTTAGATCTACATAAAAGAAACTAGACGTGTCACAAAGTGTCAGTGTCAGCCATGCACAAAAAGCCGTGGATGACAGATCAAAAATAAAGCAGCAAGTAGTACTACAGACAGAGTGGTAATGACAAATTCAGGCGCATTTATTGTCACTTTTTGTTTAATTTTTTTTTAAAATTTTTTTTACCATAAACGGTAATTTTTTTTCTCCACCATTTATGATTTATAGCGGTAAAAGAAAAAAAAAAAAAAAAAACCAACACTAAAGAAAAAACCAGTTTAGTTTTGTATTAGAATAATTTTATTTCTATTTTAAAAAAAAATTAATTTTAGTTCACATGTATGTATAACTTTAAATTTAAAGGGGATGTAAATTTAAATATTCAAAGTTAACTAAATTTTTAAGAGATATGGAGTATTTTTTTTTTTTTTTTGGATATGGAGTATTTTGTTTGAATTTGAATCAATTTTTAAAATAAAAATTATCAAGTAAAATTAATTATGTTGTTCCGAGTTCAATGAAAAGCAATGTTAGAGATGTGTCATTTTTTTTATTATTATAATTTTTTTAGTAATTTATTAAGTTGGTAAGAAGTTATTATAATAGTGTGTTTCAATCAATTTAATTGACAAAATATTTTATCATAAAAAAATAGACTTTAAAATTCTGTTTACACTGTAACAGTAAAAAACAATTATCAGGTGTTTTATAATTAATATTCCAATCAAAGTAGTTAAAAAAAGAAGAAGAATAGAAACGATGAAAGTACCAAGGATATTCATAATTTATAGCATGGTCCCAACGTCTATTTAAAGACCTTGCTTAGCTGCCTTTCTTGCATCAGCACTCAGCAGCTCTCACACTTTCGAAGAAGAAGAAAGAAGAAGAAGAAAAGAAGAAGAGATGGAGCGATCCATGCGTGTGTTTTCCACAGTTTTCGTCGTGCTGCTGCTACTTGTGGCCACAGGTTGTTCTTTCTCGTACACTTATTTCCTTTCTACATAACATATATAGATATATATATATATATATACACACACACATACATAGCTCTAAATCTGTCTTAGAGTTAAGTATGTAACATATTGCATGGTGCAAACTGCAAACATATATGGTCGACTAGGCACTTGTGAAGTAACTCTGACCTGTGTTTGTATTTTGTGTGTGTTCCTTTATACCCACAAAAGGAGAGGTCAAGCTTGTCTGGCCAATTCCTCAAGCTTCATTAAAGAGATTTTGATCGTAGTCATTTCTTCAGATGGTCCATAAATTCATTGATGGCATATGACCATTCTTTCAAAAAGTTTGTGAAAGAAACTCAATTTGAGGGAAAATAAAATGGAAAGGATAAATCATTTAAAGAAAATAAGAACTTTTTTTTAAAAATTTTTTTTATTGTTTTTTTTTTTATAAATAAAGAAAATGAATTATCCGTTTAGATAAATTTTTTATCTCAAGTTTATTTTAACTCAAAATAGTTGTTTTTTCGAGGAAACAAAAATAGTACTTTTATAAAACATTTTTAATCTGCTGCTTAAAAGAAAAGAGTCGAGACTTTTGAAATCTTGTTTCTCAGAGTAAGTGTGATGATTTTTCTTTTTTAATTTGGGACTTCCTAGAATATATATGCCCAATATTTATTTTAGTAATGAAAATTTTACTTCTTCAAAATTTTAATTTTGATTTTATGTAACAGACATGATTATATATTATTTATGCCACATCTAATAAAGTAAAACACACTTTAAAAAGATTACTATATTTTTACAATTTTATTAAAGTTTAGACGATTTCAAATCTAGATATATAAATTTTTTTTAAAAAGAAATTAGATATATAACTTTTTTTTTTTTGAGAATCTTAGATATATAACTTTGGGTTGAAAAATTGTAGTGAATATAGCCTGCGTTTGGATAGCAAGTTTTGCTACTCAAAGGTTGCGTTTTACTAGTTTTTTTTTTTTTTTTTTTTTTTTTCGCACTTTGTTGACTTTAAGGACCTTAAGGGACAAAATTTACTGTGCATAAACAGTGTATATACTGTTTATGTACTGTTTACGCATTATTCATGTAATATTTAATATTAAAAGTGAGTCCTACAATATTATTCACATATTTAAAAATTATTTTGTTATAGTGTTTTTAGCAATAATTAATTTTTATCAACTTTCAGCAACAATAACTACTATCTAAACGGATCCATAGTGACTATAGTTATATATTATACATTAAAAATTGAGCAATATAAATACACACATTAAAAAACTATGATATAAATTTTTTCATGGTTAAAATTAAAATTCCCTTCAAGTTAGGAATATTTTTGTCAAGACAATTGACAAATAATTATTTATAGTAAAATAAATTATGATTTTGGTGGTTTGAAGATGAGAAATTATAAAGGTCAGAAATCTAGATATAGATGAAGATCAGTTGCATGAAAAGGAGCGTAATTTGTGCTACCATTCGCCACGTAGACCCATTTATTCCTTTTTTACCTTTTCTAACTTGTTATGGTATGCGTTATGATACAAGTTGTGTTATTTTATCGTGACACAAACATTATTTATTTTGAAATATTATTATTTTATATTTTTCAAAAAAAATATATAAATAAAAAATTATGTCAAAAAATATATAGAATATTATTTAAATATTAAAAATAATTGCTCAAAATACTCTAGCAAAGGCCTCTCAGATTCTGTGCAAGTGTAAAAGTACCCCCTCAGATTCTGTGCAGTTGTAAAAGTAGTACCAAGTGAGATCCTAATCCAGATCTCACTATTTTTTTCCCTTCCAAAATAAATTCAAATTTGAACATCTGGATTTAACTTTTTTACCAAATCTGGATGTTCAACGTATGGATTTGATCACCTTTTTTTTTTTTTTTTTTTTTTTTTTTTTTTTTTTTTTTATAAAAATTTTAAATTTAGGGCTTTTATGTGGCATTAACAATCTTATTAAAAGATAAAAGGGCAAACATTCTCATAATCCGGTTTTAATCTGTAGTTTCCACTTTATCTCGCTAAAAGATAGTGTGGATTTTTTTTTTGGTAAAGAGTGCGGATCTTATATTCTTATAATCGTTTCAAATATTTGTTAGTACAAGTTAAAGTTATACATGGTTGTCACACTTACCACTACTAAAAAGGAAATGTTTGAAATTATTTTGGTGTTTGAGCAGAGATGGGGCCAATGGTAGCCGAAGCTAGGACATGTGAGTCACAGAGCCATCGCTTCAAAGGCCCATGTGTGAGGAAGAGTAACTGTGCCTCTGTCTGCCAAACGGAGGGCTTTCATGGCGGCCAATGCCGGGGCTTCCGCCGCCGATGCTTCTGCACTAAACATTGTAATTAGTGTGTGTATGAGATCAGCCGGAAGATGATTAATGATATCATCTCCCTTTAGTTTGTGTGAAGCAAGAATAACGTGACATACGGTTGTTTTTTTCTTCTTCTTTTACTTTGTGTCCCAAGAATAATAAGACCCTTTGTAGTTTGTCTAGGGGGTTTCGTACTCTTCTATCGTGTGATTTTCATCAGGTGTTGTAATGTATCATTTTATCGGATAATGTTAATGTATTATTATGCGTTTCTCTCTGTCTCTTGTCCCATATTTTCTTTTCTTTCATTTTTGGTAGAAGAGGCTTGTCATTAACAAAAACTAAAACGCCCCATTGGAGCTTACAGTCCGGTTATACAAAACACCAGCAACATCTAAACTAAGCCCCTCTTTACAGTAAGCCAGAATAGTATCAATAGCATTAGACGACACTTCAGCTTTGCTCAGCAGATCAACCACCAACTTAGCATCCAATTCAATCTTAACAACCGGTAGATTCAGAGGTTTATACCATCTCTCAAGGCCCAAAACTCCGCTGCAACGGTCGTCTAGCTTACTCTTTGATCCAACATCCGTTAGCATTCCTTATGAGTCCACCTCCCCCGGCCATACCAGGATTTCCTAGAGAAGAACCATATGAATTGAGTTTCCACTAATTAATGGTTGGGCAAATCGATTTCACCTTACCTTGATGACAATCTGAGACAAAGATTTCTGCTCTTTGCCCCCATCAAAGATGAATTCAGTGGCTTTTCTCTGGCTTATATTACACTTTTATTAATTTTCCTTTTATCTATATTTATATATGTATATAAAATTTATTCAAACTTTAATTATTAAACTAGTCTCATTTTTAAAAACAAGCTGGATGCCCTGATTTCAAAGGAACAACGGTGACAATGTTTGACATAATATCATATATGACACGATTTTTCATTGTTGATGTTTAATGTAAATGAGTTTGTGTCAAAGCTAGTCTATCCACTTTGATACAATTAATAAATGAGTCTATTTTCATAAGGTGTGCGTTTGGATAGGGGGTTTTGTTGCGGCACGTTTCCGGTCCACGTTTTGGACCTTTTTTTTTTTTTTTTTTTTTTTTTTTTTTTTGGGCCGGTTTTTTTGACTTTTGGGAGACAAAATTTACTGTGCATGTACTGTGCGGTACTGTTTATGCACTGTTCATATACTGTTTACGCAATATTTAATATTAAAAGTGGGTCCCACAACACTATTCACACATTTAAAAATTATTTTGCTACAGTGTTTTCAGCAACAATCAGTTTTTAGCAACTTTCAGCAACAATAAGTGCTATCCAAACGGACCCAAGATCTCTTTGGCCTTGTAATAAATTCGAACTGATCTGGTTTTTCGTGTGAAGATGAATTAATCCGTTTTAATACCAACTCGTTTAACTCATAAATTAACTTCATTTTTATTCATATTTATCCAACATGAATTTTTAAAATTTAAATATATGACTGAGTAATTAAAAAATCTTTTAAATGCTTTTATTGGTAATCTTTTAAATGCTTTGAAATTTCGGATTTCTATTAAATGCTTTTAATAGAAACCCGAAATTTCTTAACCCTTTTACATAAAATAATTAAAGAAGGAAAAAAGAAAAATCTCATTTCATTTAATTTAATACTCGACTATTATTAATCTAATTAATGCTTTATAAAACTCCGCATGTTTTTATGATTAATGTAAAATTTTTTGTTAAGAACTAATCCGAAGCTTATGAATTTTTATTTTTTTTGGTAGGTTGATAGCTTGCATAATATTTATTTTTTATTTTTATTTTTTGGTTCTCACTTCTCAGTACTTTAAATGATAATTGACATTTAATAATATAATTTTTATAAGAAGTTCCAACCATTTTTCGCCGAGAGACTTTCGAGCACTCTATGGATATATCCTTCTCAGTACTTTAAATGATAACTGAGCGTCTGCGTCCAACGTCTGCGTTTTCCTCCTTCTTCTTCTTCTTCTTCTTCTTCTTTTTTTTTTTTTTTTTTTTTTTTTTTCGGAAAGTGAACAGTAAAATCACATGATTTTACTGTTCACAGACAAAAAATACTGTTCATGCACTGTTTGGCACTGTTCACACACTAAAAAAATATTAAAAATAGGTCTCACGGTACTATTCACACATTTAAAAATTATTTTGCTACAGTGTTTTCAGTTTTCAGTTTCAGCAACAATAAGCTCAATCCAAACACACCCAAAGAAGGTTCAATTCAGCTACAATAGAAATTTTTTTTTGGGGGTAAATTAGTAATTATGTAATGTATTTTCCCTAGGTGCATTATTATTTATTATGGCCTCCAGCTCCATGTTCGTGGGACCCACAAAGGATGACTGAACGGAATCTCTCAAGCCTGGGGATTAGTTGCATGTATATCTAGAAACGTGTATACAGCCATTCTTTAATAAATCTGAAAACAATTTATATTGTATAGCTGGAATAGCTCAGTTGGTTAGAGCGTGTGGCTGTTAACCACAAGGTCGGAGGTTCAAGCCCTCCTTCTAGCGTAGTGCTATGACTTGATATTTTTAATTTTTTTATTAAACCAAATTTAATAATTGATTCTAATTTTCAATTTTTTTTTATTAAACCAAATTTAATAGTTGATTCTAATTTTCATGAACTTTCTTCCTAGTCGGTGTATGTATTTTATGTAACTAATTTATGATGTGAAATATTAAATTGTTTAATGTAAAATTCAGCCACTTTGTGAATTTAAAATTTTGGCCTTCCAAGATCACCGGATTTATTTGTGTGTGTGATTTTCATTTTTTTTTTCTAAATTTTTGTATGTGATTTTCATTGGTCTACAAGGTTGAAGCTCTCTTTTTTTGAACCAATTTGTTTGTTTATGGCTGGGAATTCCAAATTGTTTTATGTAAATTTTAGCTACATGGAGAATTAAAACATCATGGCCTGCGAAGAGCACACGATCAATTTGTGTATGTGATTTTTATTAAGTTCTTTCCACAAAATACTAACTTTTGGTTAGGTTGGTGGGTTGAATGCACACCCTATTTTGAGATAGTTCTTACAAGTAAAATCACTTTTTCATTCCATTTGATCTAAAACAAGAAGGATTTTTGCCTTGGAAAGCTTATAAACAGATGAATAATAATGACTACTGATGTACACTTGTTGTACTTTGAAAATGATTACACAAATTAAAATGAACTAGTAGGGTGCCATGAGTATCGTTAAACTCATTTTACACACCCACTATTTATTGTTTAATTCGAGAAGGATGAATTAGGAAAAAATTGACACACCAAACGAATAAAAGTAACAAGCAAATTAGCTGACAATTTAATTGACAATATTGCAAAACTTTCGAATCTGTCCTTCAGAACCAGTCTTAGGATCAATATCTCCCATCTTTACCATGGCAGCAGCAAAATCAGAACTGAAAGTTGAAGGGCTCTTGCTATACTCTGTAACAATGCTGTCTGTGGATTCTCCACTGAAGAGTATTTGATCAGATTGAAGAAGGCCCTTCTTCTGAATGAGATTCTTGAAGTAGTTGTTATCAAAAGAATTGGGTGTCACCAAATCAAGGGGCGCTAGATTATCACTGCTAGCATCATCAAGTGAACACCTGCGCTTTCTAGTGCTAGCAAAGCCTGCATCGATATCACTTGCATTGTTATGTATCCTATCACGGAATGTCACACATCTTGCTTGGCCAATTGTATGTGATCCTGCATTTCAATGAAGCCAGTTCAGTTAACCACGTTGCACTTATTGTGACGCAAGTAATTAATTTTTTTTTTTGGTTTGTTTAATTATGTCATATAGATTTAGGCTCAAACCTGAGAGGGCAACCATGTCTCTTTGACTCAAACCTTTGCTACCAAACAATGATGTTAGCCTGTCAAGGCTGTCTCTAAAGCTTGGAAGGTTGCTCTCAGCTAGGCTACGGCTTGCGGTGGTTGAGTCTCTTCTTCCAAGTTTCACTGACCATGTTGGTCCACCCACCTAATTTCATATTAAGAAATTGTGATTAATAATTTGTAGATTAATCATAACACAACATATGCTTATGGCTACCATAAACAACATGGTGAAGATTGGCAAGCTTGATACCAGTCTATGTTTCAATTTTTTATTTTTTAATTTAAGTTTTACAACCAGTGAGAGAACACGGAGTTTTGAACCAAGACTCTTGTTATAAAAGAGTTCAATAATGCCATCGAGTTACAAAGCTTTTAATGATAGGAGTGCTAATGATTATAAATTTATAGTACTCACAGCGACAGTTGCATCACGAGCAGCAACTGCAACAATATCTGCACATGATACAATGCCTGGACAAATGCTCTCTACTCGGGACTTGGCATCATCAATGACCTCGTATCCTCTAATTGAACCATTATTGTTTATTGCCTTTTTCTCGCTCGATATTGAGGGAGCATCATCAAGCAAGATTGATGCATCACAACCCTGCAATAATTGATTTATATTTATTATGTTAAATTGACTTTTGTTATGTTTGTGTGAAAACTTAAAATGATTCCACGAACTTAAATTACCTGAACAAAACAATCATGGAAATGGAGCCGAACGAGTGATGCTGCCATTCTACGCTCACGAGAAACTGCTGTTCTGATAGCTGATCGGATGGTACTAAGTGCATTTGGACATGTTTTGTCATAGAATGTGGAAGATAGTTGTGCTTCACATTGCATATTTGCGAGAAACAAAAACATAGAAAGAAAAAAGCATACACTTGTACGAGTAGAAGCCATGTTTTGTTCCTTGATGAAAACCAAGGTTTTGACTGTGATAAAGGCACCAGCTCAGTAATGGAAATGCAAAACAAAATACCAAGAACGTAAATATTAGAGCTAATCAAGTAGAAGTTTAGAGGGAAGTGGAGGATGGATTAGAAATACAAGCCTCGTATCCTATATATATATATATAGTGCTAATAGAAGCATTGCCTTGTTACATTCTTCTTGTGCATGTATGTGACCTGTTCTTCATAATCTTTCTGACAACGGAGAATTCATAAAATTCAGACTATCACAGCGCCTCCGTTGAATAGTCTATGTTTTACCTTCTCAATGTATTCCAGTTCATTATTAGAATGAATCAAAAATTTGAACAATGAAACTCTAGTGGGGCAGCATGGAGTGCTGGTGGGTTTGCTTTCAATTAAAACACACAGATTGTGTAAAAAATGTAAAGTCGGTGCAGCTTGCAGGTGATTAATTTCGACTTGTCAAAATTTTCAAAGGTCAGCATGTGACCTTTCGGGGCGGTTGACTGTCTTTGGTTCTAAGTTCTAACCTAAGAAAATTCCAATGTTGCCCCAAGACTGTATCATATCGGTGAAAAGTATACTCATTTATGATTTAAATTTAAAATTTAAGTATTAACTGGCTATGAGTCATGACATGGGCAAATTGTATTATAGCATTAATGGTTTAAAAACCTTTGCTCAAGTCTTGGCCTAAAGGCGGACCTTATCCAAAAAAAAAAAAGGATTTGAATGGAGAAAATTTGGGAGAGAGCAAAAAAAAAAAAATAATAATAATAATAATAAAAGAAAAGAAAAATTTAAGCTAGTGGTGGGATTTTGGAGCCATAGTTTTCAATTCATAAATGGATTTACACAATGGTGTGCGTTGGTTGTGAATGGCGTATGTGTATCGTACGTGTTAGAAGTGCAAAAGCAAAACTTGAACAACTAATCTATATATATATATATATATATTATATAAAATAAAAGGTAAAGCTGGGAGAAATTCAAATTAAAATTCCAAATTAAAGTTCTAATTTTGCGTCATGTGTCATAAATTATTTATTCTTAAAGAGTTTTAGTTTTTAATTTTAAATATTCATCTAAGTGAGTTATTAAGTACAAAAACTAAAAAGTATAGAATAAATGAATCATAAAAAAAAAAAAGTGCTTCACAATAATATATATATATATATATATATATATATATATTTTAAACATGGATAATTTACATTTTATACTTAATAATATCCTTACAATTTTTTTTTTTAAAAGTTAACAAAATATTAAAATGACTATCAATAGTATTTAAATTATATATAGGAATTATATTATACATTTTATTGTATCTCTTTAAGTATATCCATGCATATACATGAGGTTACAAACTAGTATATATATATATATATATATAGTCAAAATTGAGAGAAAATTCAGTTAAATTCTAAATTAGAGTCTAATTTTGTGTCAAATGTCTCATCTAATTTTTAAATTTATGTGTCAAGTAAATTATTAGGTGAAAAATAAAAGAGTCTAAATTTAATTAGATTCATTGAATTTTAATTGGAGCTCAAATTTGCACCATGTGTCCTATCTATTTTTTTTTTTTTAAACATTTTTGTGGCAAGTGAATTATTGAGTATAAAAACAAAAGAGTCTAGATCCAATTGGATTCTAGATCCAATTAGATTATATATATATATATATATATATATATATATATATAATTGTGATTGTTTTTAAATGTATTCATGCATGTGCACGCGATTAACACTAGTGTATTATTAATTTTGAGAGGAGACTAAAGGAGGTGGAAATGAAGGACTGAATGAGATATGGTTGAAACTTGAAACCCATGAGTTAACCATTATTTTTCGAATGATTAATCATTAAATCCTAAAAAACTAAATCCAACTCTCAAAGAATATGCCCTATCACTCTATAATGGGAGGAAAAACATATATAAAGCCAATACGGTAGAGTATTCGTATGGATTTTAGGGTTGTCTTCAACTTATGAAAATGAGGGTGTTGGGGATATTTAAAGGCTTTTAGGCCTTTTAAGGAGTTGGTGCAACACCACCGCCCAAGTTGGGTGGAATAGTACTTTCCCAAGCTTTAAAGGTTTGTGGGGTTTGAGGCAAGGTAGTTAATTTCATACCGTATCGACCAGTAAGGCCAAAATTTTCCGTTCCGGTTGCTAAACCGGTATCGAAACATAGTAATTTTGTGTCGGTTTAAATATCGGCTATACTGGCGTTGTTTCGGCCATACCACGATACATACCAGATTTCGGTCGGATAATGATTATTGGGCCAGAATTGAAATTACACCAAACGATCCAAAAAGGCCATTGTAGTGTCTATCTCTCTCCTCCTCGCGTCAAATATGGCCTTGTCTCTTTTTACTCCTTAAGCCATCATTTTATGAGCTTCACGTTGGCAAAGATGATGCTTAATGGGGTTGCTAAGAGAGAGAGAGAGAGAGAGAGAGAGAGAGAGAGAGAGAGAGAGAGAGAGAGAGAGAGAGAGAGAGAGAGAGAGAGAGAGAGAGAGAGAGAGAGAAATAATATTGATGGAGTAAGACTTGATAAGTTAGTCAATACCGTGCTTGTAGTAGAAAAATTGGTTGGAACTCGTGAAAATTTGAAAAAAGAAAACATTGGAACTCGTAAAAATTGAAAAAAGCAACTAGTCTTTGGTTTTATCACCCATGCCCATGCCCATCAAATACCAAATGGATTAATTCATTTTTCTTTTATGGTTTTACCAACAACTTTCCCTCGAGTTTTTGGCTAAAAATTGCAAAAAACGAAGTTTATTATTGTTTAGGTACTATTCAAAGTTATTTGGCAAAATGAGGAGAAAGACTGAATTGCAAGAAAAAGTACAATGTGTCAGGCGAGAAAGAAAATTGAATTTCAGTAACCCAAAATGGAAACCAATTGTGACAATGGCATTGTCGAAAATGGGAGGGAATTTTTTTTTTTTTTTTTTGTGGCAACTAAGTTGTCGAAAATGGAGGGAAAAAAAAAGATGCTACGTCCACAACATTTTTCACAACAAATTATAGGTGGTTAGTTGTTATAGGTTTAAATTTGAATCTAACACTAAAATTACTTTTTTGTCTTAATATTAATAATCAGTAAAAACATGCCACTTAGGATTTATGGTAAAAATGTTGTGAAAATATTGTGAACTTATCATTTCTAAAAAAAAAATTGTGGTGCCGAAATAGAAGGGAAAAAGAAAGTGGCAAATTGTTTTCTTTTTTGGTCCCTCTATTTCGGCAATGCCATTGCCAGAAACCAATTGCAACAATTTTTTTTCCTTCCTATTTTGGCAATGCCATTGCCACAAATCCATTCCATAATTTTTTTTTAAAGAAATGATATTTGCACACAATTTTTACAATAAATCCTAAGTGGCAGGTTGTTATTGTTGAATTAAAAAAGTAATCTCAATGTTAAATTCAAATTTGAACTAATAATAACTAATCACCTGTGATTTGTTGTGAAAATGTTATAAAAATATTGTGGACGTAGCACTTTTTTTTTTTTAAAATTCCTCCCTAGATTTCAACAACTACTATTTTTTTTTCCTCCCATTTTTGGCAATGGCATTGCCACAAATTCCCTCCTCCCCCCCCCCCCCCCCCCAAAAAAAAAATTGGCAATGGCATTGCCACAACTGATTTCCTTTGGTCACCCAACTAGCACTAGCACACTTCGAGCACTTCACACCCACTCGGTTAGCATGTTTAGGTAGCAGGAATTTCGGTAATGAGATTACCGAAATTCAAAATTTTCTCTCTCCCTCTTTTTCTCTTTCTCTCTCATACTTTTGTTAGAATTTCGGCAACACCATTACCGAAATTCGCTCTCTTTCTTCAATTCCCTAAAATAACTTAGAACAGTGCCCATAACGCAAATAAACTCGAAATTCAGCAATATTCAGGCAAAAGACTCACTTTCCCCCACCCCCGCTTCACTTTATCCTTATTTTTTTAAAACTTGTAACATTTTTTAAAAAAATTTTATTTTATTTTATGGTTGTAATTGAGTTGAGACTCTAAGTTTTTTTCATTAAAAAAATGGGCTGTGGCATATTGAAATAGGTATGAAATTTGCATTTGTAAGAATTTATATGAGTTTTTATCAAATAATTAAATTTATAAACATGTAATTAATATATACTATTAATATATAACTATATTTTTTAAGTAGCGGTAATCCCGAAATTCACATTTATTGTTAGAAGTTATATATATATATATATATATATATATATATATATATTAAATATATAAAATAGCAGTAAACTCGAAATGGTACACTGGTGTTGACCGGTATCCGAAATATATCATACCAGTAGCCAAATCGGTACAGCCTCCAGTACAGTATTGACTTTCTTGATTTGAAAACTTAAGTTTGAGTGGTCTTGAGTAGGGAGAGGTGGGGAGAGGTGGGGATAGTACATTAGGTTCGTTAGATTAGGATTTCTATTTGAGTTAAAAGAAAAAAAAAAGGAGTTGATTCAACATTCTATCTAGCGGAGGCAATTGACCAAAACAAATCCCTAAGTAAAAATGGAAAGTGAGCAATTTTAAGGTTCTTGTCTCAGTAGTATACACCATGCACGCACCTGGTGTATGCCACTTCAGTGGTGTAGTTACTAATAGGGACGATACTGATAATTTTGGTAGTGGCCGAGTCTTCTTTGTCATAGGATTGGGAACCTCGATTATGGGTTGGATCAAAATGGGATATCTACAATCCATGTACCTCATGCAAATTGTCATTTGTCAAAAACTGCAAAATTTCATTTTTGATCCAAAATGTTTCCAAATCAACTAGGAAAATAGAACTCCCAAAACAAAAAAAAAAAATCTTACACAAGGTGATTATGTTCACATGGTAAATTTTTTATTTTTATTTTTAAAATAGAAATGTGGGGCCTATTATCTAAAAGGATACAGGAATCATAGGAAATGGGCTTGGGGCCTAACAACCCAATCCGAGGATATGCACTTGTACGAGAATGATTAAAGAAATGTATTGTAGGACCAGTATAAGAAAAAGGGATGAAGGTCATGAGTGGTGGCCCAAACCATGTCCGAGAACAAAACTCATCTCGGATACCATGGTCAGAGGTGGGTATAACTATCTGACTATTCAGGGCACCTCGCAAAGTTATATTAGAACTGGATGGTGAACGTGGAATAAGGGAAGAATCGGGGGAGATAACAAATATCTTCTGGAGCTGCTACCCCCACATTAAATGCTGCCCAACTAACTCCCTGGTCGCATTAATGTGGAGGTGATACCTGAACAGTAATTAAGCAGCCTTATGGCAACTAAGTGAAGGTTCCGGGAGGTGCTGGATGGGACAGAAAGGAGTTCTAAGAACAAAGCCTACACGTGTATGGTGAAAAGAGAGTGATGAATGGAGTATATAACTAGAAAGTAGGTGACATTAGAGGGGGACTTTTTGGAAAAACAAAAGAGAGGGAGAAGAACGAGGGAACTCAGAAAGATACCCCCTGAAACCTAGCCGAGGAGATTTTTTATCATATAATTAGCTTGAAGTGTCTTTGACTGCACTATAACCATGACCTTTTTTATCAAGTAGAACTAGTTCTTGCACCCACGCTCTAAAAATTTATTGTTTGGGCTTGTTGGGCTAGAAACCCATCCTTATTCTGGGTCTAATTCAAATTGAGTCCCTACAATTGGTGTCGTCTGTGGGAAGAACTTGATCTATTCACAACGAAAGGCAAGTGCAGTGTTTGTGATGGAAGGGGGAACACCGCAACAACCAGTGGCTGGCCCACAGCAGGTGGATGCTAATCCACATCAAGCAGAGTCTAGGGGCTCTCAGCATAGTAATCCGTTGGTAGTCCATGAACATAGGGGGGATCGTGAGGGAAGTACACGAACAACCCACACAGATAGAAGTCATTCTCGGAGGAAAGGCCATGTTTCCCACGTGAAGAACGAAGGAGACATGTAGCGTGAGATTAACAAGTTAAAGAGGGAGTTGCGACATGAGCGATGAAGGTGTATGGCTCGTAACTCCGGGCAATCCTCTGAGGAGTCAGATGACACTAGTTACAGATAGAGGTCAAGAAGTCCACCTAGTGAGTCTTTTTCGTATGATGAGGAGTATCACCGTGAGTGAAAGCATAAGAGCCCACCTTGTCAGGGCTTGGGAAATGACGCTCTGAACAAAGCGCTGAGTCAAGTTTCCAAATCGCCCTTCACGAGACGCATTGAGGATGCGAATCTTCCTCAGCGGTTCCATCAGCCGGTGTTCACCATTTATAACGGTAAAACAAATCCAGTAGAACATGTTAGCCACTACAGTCAAAGAATGGCCATTCATGCTAGGGATGAGGCCTTAATGTGCAAAGTTTTCCTATTAAGCCTAGGTCTAGTGGCGATGAGATGGTTCAACGGCTTAAGAGTTGATACTATTGACTCTTTTGAGAAGCTTACCCAGGCTTTTGTTGCTCGTTTTATCACCTGCAGGAGGGTTGTTCAACCCTTGGGATCGTTATTATCCATGTCTATGTAGGAGGGGGAAACCTTGAAGGCCTATTCTGATAGATATTGGAAAATGTTCAATGAAGTAGACGGAGCTCATGATGATGTGGCCATTAACACCTTTAAGGAAGGCCTTCCAACCGGGCATGGCCTGAGGAAATCTCTGACCAGTAAACCAGTTACTAGCGTGCATCAGCTTATGGATCGGATAGACAAATATAGAAGAGTAGAGGAGGATCAAATACAAGGTAGAGGAAAGTCTGAGGCAGCCCCTTAGGAGATGAGGGATTTCAGGTCGGACCGGTACAATAATAACCGACCTCGGAGGGAATTTGGGGGGTAATCAGGATCTGCTAACTCCCAGCGGTTAATGCTGTGTTCCGAGAACCAGTGCAACTGGTTTTAGAGAAGATAAAGGATGAGCCATTCTTTAGATGGCCCAATAGGATGGCAGGAGATCCTGTGAAACGTAATCGGAACCTTTTTTACCAATACCACCAAGACCATGGACATACTAATGAAGATTGCAAAAACTTGTGGGACCACTTGGAACAGTTGGTCCGAAAGGGGAAGTTGACCTAGTTTCTACACCATTCCAGCGGCCGAGGAGGCCAGACAGGTTCAACATTTCAGGGGAATGCTTCTTCAGGACACCCTTTAGGCACGATAAATGTTATATTTGCTTTCCTAGGGAGAACTGGGTCTTGCCCTTCTAGGGTAATGTCGGTGTCTTAGTGCTTGGATGAGGGCTCTAGTTCAAGGCCGAAGAGTGCCAGACTGAGCACCTCACTGGTGTTAGGTTTTTCAGAGGAAGATAAGAGAGGAACCATATAGCCACATGATGATGCTTTGGAGGTTACGATTAGGATTGGAAGGTATGATGTGAGAAGGTTAATGGTTGATGAGGGGAGTGCAGCTGAGGTAATGTATCCTGACTTATTTAGGGGGTTGAATTTGAAACCCGAGGATTTAACAGCCTACAGCTCCCCACTGGTGGGTTTTGAGGGCAGATCGGCCGTTCCAGTGGGGATGATTAGATTACCTGTGCAGATTGGTTCAGAAGTGGTGGAGGTGGATTTTATTGTGGTGGATGCTTTTTCTCCGTATACGACTATTTTGGGTAGGCTCTGGTTGCATGCCTTGGGAGCTGTTTCTTCCACTCTTCATTAGAAGGTGAAATACCCCTCAGAAGGCCAGGTTTCAGAAATCTTGGGAAATCAAGCCATGGTTAGGCAGTGCTTGATAATGGCCATTCAACATCGGCCAGAGACAGATACTTCGGCTGCAACTGAGGATGACTTATAGCAATCAAAGACTCAGGGAACCCACTTCAGTATAACTGCTGGGGAAACGGAGTGTGAGAATTTGGAGAGGGTGAGTGTTGGTGATGATCTAGAAAAATACTTTCAGGTGGGAGCACAGTTACCTTTGTTAGAGAAGGAGCAGTTCGTTGAAGTCCTTAGGAGAAATATTGATGTGTTTGCATGGGATGCTTACGAAGCCCCAAGGGTGGATCCAGACTTCATTTGTCATCATTTGAATGTCAATCCTTCTGTATTCCAAAGAAACAACCACCTCGGCGTCCGTTTAGAGTACATGTCGAGGCTATCAAAGACGAGGTGACCAAGCTCAAGCAGGCAGGGGCTATCAAGGAGGTGTTCTACCCTCAGTGGTTGGCCAATACGATCGTGGTGAAAAAGAAAAATGGAAAAATGGCGCGTATGTGTTGATTTCACGGATCTTAATAGAGCTTGTCCAAAAGACCCTTTTCCTATGCCCCGTATAGATTAGCTAGTGGATGCAACAATGGGCCATCCTTAGATGAGCTTCCTAGATGCCTTTTAGGGCTATCATCAGATCCCACTGGTATTGGATGACCAGGAGAAGACCACCTTTCTTACTCCTACTGGAAATTATCACTACAAGGTAATGCCCTTTAGCTTGAAGAACGCGGGGTCTACTTACCAGCGAATGATGATGAAGATGTTTGAGCCACAGCTGGGCAGGAGCATCGAGGTCTATATTGACGATATGGTTGTGAAAAGCAAGGTAGTAGCCGAGCATGTGACAGACCTCACCAACACTTTTGAGATTTTAAGGAAACATAAATTGCGACTAAACGCATCCAAGTGCTCATTCGAGGTAAGGTCAGGGAAGTTTTTGGGCTACATGGTGACTCACCGAGGGATTGAGGTGAATCTTGATCAAATTAAAGCCATAAGCAGTTTGCAACCACCTCGGAATCCCAAGGAGGTCCAGAGGTTGACTGGGATGACCGCTGCTTTAAACAGATTCATATCCCAGTCGGCGGACAGGTGCAGACCTTTTTTCCTACTGCTCCACAAATGGAAAGGATTTGAATGGACAGAGGAGTGCGCCCTGGCATTCCAGCAGCTTAAGGAGTATCTATCTCGGCCACCCATTATGTCTAGTCCTGAGGTGGATGAGGTCCTTTTTTCCTACTTGGCGATAGCCACTTACGCGATTAGTTTTGTTCTAATACAAGTAGATAATGGCATACAACGACCAGTTTATTATGTGAGCAAGTCGCTTCACGAGGCTGAGGTATGTTATCTGCCGTTGGAAAAGGCCATTTTAGTAGTGGTGCACGCTACAAGGAAACTCCCTAGTTATTTCCAAGCACATACTGTGGTCATCCTAACTCAATATCCACTCAAGGCAGTACTTCGGAGTGCAGACTACACTGGTAGGATTGCCAAGTGGGGCATGATTTTAGGGGCTTTTGATATTAAGTACATGCCTCGTACCTCTGTGGAGGGCCAGGTTCTCGCCGACCTGGTGGCTGATTTTGCTGAAGGCCCTGAAGAAATAGAGACAAGCCCGTGTGGCAAGGATGAAAAATCAGTTGGCCTCATCTCCGCGCAACATGCCTTACCCTAGAAAGTGTATGTGGATGGAGTAGCAAATCAAAGGGGGTTAGTAGTGGGGCTGGTTTTGACATCTCCTGAATAGGTCATTATCGAGAAGTCTTTAAGGTTGGGGTTCTCAACCACTAATAATGAGGCAGAGTATAAAGCTTTGTTAATGGGGATGACGATGGTTAGGAAGTTGGGTGGAAAAACAGTGGAGATTTTCTCGGATTCAAAACTGATCGTGGGCCAGGTCAGAGGGGAATTGGAAGCTTGGGATACCAGAATGCAGGAGTACTTGGGCCAGGTTAGGCATCTGCAAGTAAATTTTGAAATTTTTGAAGTAACTCATGTCCTTAGGAGCGAAAATGCCCACACAGATTCTTTGGCCACCCTCGCTACCTCCTCGGCGAAAAACTTACCCCAGATGATAATGGTTGAAGACTTAAACACGCCCACCCCAATGACGAGGAACTCACCTTAGGTTAATCAAATCAAGTCGACATTTAGTTGGATGGATCCTATAAAGTTATTCCTTGAGAAAGATATACTGCCCGAGGACAAGTCAGAGGCAGAGAAGATACAGAGAAAAGCTCCTCGGTTTTGGCTATCCAAAGACAAAAAGTTGTACAAACGCTCTTATTCTGGGCCATATCTGCTTTGTGTACATCCCAAAGCCTCAAAGGCACTTCTAGAGGAGCTACATGAAGGGATTTGTGGTAGTCACACTGGAGGAAGGTCTTTGTCTCACTGGGCGATTACTCAGAGGTATTGGTGGCCAGGCATGCAAAAAGAAGCACAGGAGTATGTTAGGAAATGTGATCAATGCCAAAGGTTTGCACCAAACATTCATCAGCCGAGAGGAGTTCTTACTCCTCTTTCTAGCCCTTGGCCTTTTGCTCAATGGGGTTTAGACATCATTGGCCCTTTCCCTAAGGCAGTAGGAAATAAAAAATATTTATTAGCTGGCACAGATTATTTTACGAAGTGGGTAGAAGCTGAGCCTCTGGCCAATATCAGGGATGTGGATGCCAAGAGGTTTGTTTGGAAAAATATTGTTACTCGGTTTGGAGTTCCCCAAGCTCTCATCTCGGATAATGGTCTTCAGTTCGACAGCAAAGCTTTTAGAAAGTATTGTTCTGATTTGGGGATAAAGAATAGATATTTCACTCCTGTCTATTCGCAAGGAAATGGACAGGTTGAGGCTGTCAACAAAGTCATAGTAGGCGGGCTAAAGAAAAGGCTGGATGACGCAAAAGGAAGATGGGTGGAGGAGTTGCCACATGTCCTATGGACGTATCGAACTACACCTCGGTGGTCAACAGGGGAAACCCCATTCTCAATGACGTATGGGGCTGAGGCTGTGATTCCTCTTGAAATGGGGTTTCCAACGCTAAAAACCAGCTCATTCACCTCGGATGGAAATGATGAACTATTAAAGAAGAATCTAGACTTAACAGATGAATAACGAGAAAATGCGATGGTTCAATTGGCCTACTATCAGCAAAAGCTAAAGCAAGGTTATGATGCGAATGTCCGATTGAGGCCGTTAACTCCAGGAAATTTAGTACTAAGGAAAGTTTTGGGAACTACCAAAAATCTGAACTGGAGAAAGTTGGGGCTTAATTGGGAAGGGCCATATCGTATCACATTCGTAGTAGGGATAGGTGCTTATTACTTAGAAGATTTAGATGAAAAAACTGTACTCCATCCCTGGAATGTAAGCAACCTAAAGAGGTATTATTATTAACAAGTTCTGTTTTACTTCCTTTTATAATTTATCTTATTTCTGCAATGTGTGCTTCTAAATCTATTGAAATATTAAATAGAATCTAAGTCATGTCAGGTCCTCAGACCACAACTTAGTGGAAATTAATACACTGAAATCTATTGAAGTATTAAACAGAAACTAAGTCATGTCTTTTCCTCGGATCACAAATTAGTGAAAATTAATACACTAAAATCTATTGAAGTATTAAACAGAAATTAAGTCATGTCAGGTCCTCGGACCACAACTTAGTGGAAATTAATACACTACGAAATCTATTGAAGTATTAAACAGAAACTAAGTCATGTCAGGTCCTCGGACCACAACTTAGTGGAAATTAATACACTGAAATCTATTGAAGTATTAAATAGAAACTAAATCATGTTAGGGTCCTCGGACCACAACTTAGTGGAAATTAATACACTATGAAATCTATTGGAGTATTAAACAGAAACTAAGTCATGTCAGGTCCTCGGATCACAACTTAGTGGAAATTAATACACTATGAAATCTATTAAAGTATTAAACAGAAATTAAGTCATGTTAGGTCCTCGGATCACAACTTAGTAGAAATTAATACACTATGAAATCTATTGAAGTATTAAACAGAAACTAAGTCATGTCAGGTCCTTGGACCACAACTTAGTGGAAATTAATATACTATGAAATCTATTGAAGTATTAAACAGAAACTAAGTCATGTCAGGTCCTCAGACCACAACTTAGTGGAAATTAAAACACTAAAATCTATTGAAGTATTAAATAGAAACTAAGTTATGTCAAGTCCTCGGACCACAACTTAGTGGAAATTAATACACTAAAATCTATTGAAGTATTAAACAGAAACTAAATTATGTTAGGTCCTCGGACCACAACTTAGTGGAAATTAATATACTATGAAATCTATTGAAGTATTAAATAGAAACTAAGTCATGTCAGGTCCTCGGATCACAACTTAGTGGAAATTAATACACTGAAATCTATTGAAATATTAAACAGAAACTAAATCATGTCTGGTCCTCGAACCACAACTTAGTGAAAATTAATACACTATGAAATCTATTGAAGTATTAAATAGAAACTAAGTCATGTCAGGTTCTCAGACTACAACTTAGTGGAAATTAATACACTGAAATCTATTGAAGTATTAAACAGAAACTAAGTCAGGTCAGGTCTTCGGACCACAACTTAGTGGAAATTAATACACTATGAAATCTATTGAAGTATTAAACAGAAACTAAGTCGTGTCAGGTCCTCGGACCACAACTTAGTGGAAATTAATACACTGAAATCTATTGAAGTATTAAACAGAAACTAAATCATGTCTGGTCCTCGGACCACAACTTAGTGAAAATTAATACACTATGAAATCTATTGAAGTATCAAACAGAAACTAAGTCATGTCAAGTCCTCAGACCACAACTTAGTGAAAATTAATACACTGAAATCTGTTAAAGTATTAAACAGAAACTAAGTCAGGTTAGGTCCTCGGATCACAACTTAGTGGAAATTAATACACTATGAAATCTATTGAAGTATTAAACAGAAACTAAGTCATGTCAAGTCTTCGGACCACAACTTAGTGGAAATTAATACACTATGAAATCTATTGAAGTATTAAACAGAAACTAAGTCATGTCAGGTCCTCAGACCACAACTTAGTGGAAATTAATACACTGAAATCTATTGAAGTATTAAACAGAAACTAAGTCATGTCAGGTCCTCGGACCACAACTTAGTGGAAATTAATACACTATGAAATCTATTGAAGTATTAAATAGAAACTAAGTCATGTCAGGTCCTCAGATCACAACTTAGTGGAAATTAATACACTGAAATCTATTGAAGTATTAAACAGAAATTAAGTCAGGTCAGGTCGTCGGATCATAACTTAATAAATCTATTGAAATATTAAACAGAAACTAAGTTGTGTCAGGTCCTCGGACCACAACTTAGTGGAAATTAATACACTAAAATTTATTGAAGTATTAAACAGAAACTAAGTCAGGTCAGGTCCTCGGACCACAACTTAGTAGAAATTAATACACTATGAAATCTATTGAAATATTAAACAGAAATTAAGTCATGTCAGGTTCTCGGACCACAACTTACTGGAAATTAATACACTATGAAATCTATTGAAGTATTAAACAGAAACTAAGTCATGTTAGGTCCTCGAACCATAACTGAATAGAAATTAATACACGGAAATTTATTGAAGTATTAAAAAGAAACTAAATTATGTGAGGTCCTCGGACCACAACTTAGTGTAAATTAATACCCCGTGATCTCAATTGAAGTAGGGTACAGAGATTAAGATGTGGCAAATTGTTTATATAGCAAATTTAGTTGGAATCAATTCTTCTTAGGTGGGATCCATGCAACTAAACTTGTATATCAAGGCAAACTCCGTGAGCATCACTTAAAGCATTTAAAGGTGTTCCATACATCCCTGGATTAAACATTTCGAATACCACTTTAAATACGGACAATTCTTAGTACATTTAAAGCAAGCCTTTGTAAGGCTGTGAAGTTCATTGTTATAGTCTGCTTTAGTTCCCAATCAGTGAATATAAAGTTAAGTTTTACCTTATATCATCAAATATTATCCTTCAATAGCATGGGATCAGGTAGAAATAAAGACCATTTGTGCAGGAAATTGTACAAGTGATAAGCAAAACCACAATATCTCATGTAAATTTAGAAAGAGAAATATACACTACGATTAGAAATGTTCTCGAAAAGCTTTAAAAAAAAGGGGGGGGGGGGGGCGGAATAAAGAGAATTTAACTACATTAACTATTTGTTTAATTTGATCTAGGGCTTGGGATGAGGGGCTTTGTCGGTTGCCTTGGGAGGAACATCTTTCTCTTTACCTTTGGATCTTCTCCAACAGGTAAGGTGGTTGAGGCTAAGGCTTGTTCAAAGTTTTGAGAAGCTGCTCCATCCTTAGGCCTTTCTACTCCTTTGTCCGAGGACATGTCCTTCGCACCTTCGAGCACTTTAGGTTGCTCCTGCTGATTGAGAGGGGGAGGAACTTGAATTTGAGCTTCCTTGGTTGATTCAACAGTTGTAGAGGATGCCTCTTCTTGTTGAGTGGAGGGACCTGGAGCTCGAATGGCTGGGGGGAAATAAATGTTTTCAAGTCTTCTCAGTTCGGATGAAGTCTCGACCCCAGCTCGGTTGAGAGCTTCTCCCCAGGTTAGAGCACAGTATGAGGTGGCCAGAATTGTCCTCGGTTTCAGCAACGCCAACATTGTAGCCATGTTGCTCGGCTATGTCTCTTTCTTTTTCAACCTCAACTTTTGCCTTCTCAACCTTGGCCTTAGCTTTTTCAGCTTGATCTCTAAGTCTCTGGGCTTTCTCCAATTATTTTTGCAGAGATGATATTTGTTCCTTGGAGGTTGCCAACTGGACGTTAGCATCGCGCAAGAGTTTCCTCTGGCCCTTAGCTTGCCTTTGGGTGTTCTCCAAGGCAGAGTTAGCACTTTTCCAAGCATGTTCTTCCTCGGCCAGCTTTTTCCTCAATTGTTTAGTAGTTTGCTCAGCAATGGTGAGCGTATGCACAGCTGTTGCCCGCTTTTTTCTCTCGTCGTCTATTTGCTGGTAGCAGGCACTGGTTATCTCCTCCAACCTAAAAGTGGCTTGAACGGCCTAGAATAAAAAGAGTTAGAGATACAATACATACAGGTGTTTGCACAACGTTCATAAAAGAAATAATAATAATAATGATAAGAGTATCATACCATGCCCAAATATCTTTTTGTATTCTGGATGACCTCATTCCTCTTGAGGCCTCTCAGCTTGGCCATATCCTTGGGAAGAAGGAGTGTTTCCTTTAAGGCCGACGTGACGTGACACCCAATTCCACCGTTGAAGTCCCTAAGTGAGGCATCTTCCCTTAGAGGCCCCCTACCGAGCATAGGTGCCGGGAGCCAGGCCTCGGGTTTCAAGGACTGAGTGGTTGCCCTTTCTACCACAGGTTGAGATCCATGGGTAACCTTTTGCTGCTTTGCAGCTCGTTGGACCTCATCTTCACGAAGCGGGCGAGGTCTCCTAGGCTCTATCACTTCTTTGTCTTTGGGCTCTCTCCTCTTCTTTGGGTCATTAGGTTCGGTTCCATGTGGTTGGGGTGGCTGACGAGGAGGAGGAGGGGGGAGGTTGGGTTGAATTGACTTCCCCGGCGCCTCCCTTCCAGGCTGGCTTTCGATCACATCCATTAAACTCCTCTAGCTCTTCCTTTGGATGCCCATTTCTTCAAAAGTCACCTCAGGGGATTGAGGTTGGTTGAAAACTTCAAACTCGTCTGCAGAATCCAATAGTTCTACAACTCCCTCTGAAGTTTGTTCTTCTTCTTCTTCTTCTTCTCTCTTCACTTCCTGAGGAACTGAGCATGATGATGAAGCTCCTGCGGAGGAAATGGCCTCGGATAACGGCTCAGTGAAAGTAACGCCTTCAGGAATCGGAGCACCCTTAGGAATAATAAATCCCTCAAAGGCTACACTGATACGGTGAAGCCGAGGATCTTTGGCCCTTATCACGCACTTGGGAGTTTGAAATGCCTTGGAAATTGGCTTGTATCGAAGGATTATGTGGGTTGCTCTCAGTTGACCATCCGATGGGTTTACGTACACCTCGGACCGCAGGATTCTATCTAAACTTTCCCTATTAACCAATCTGAACTGAGGTTTGGTAGCTCGCCTGTCTGCAAAAAAAAAAAAAAAAAAAAAAAAAAAAAACTGTCAGAAATAGAGGTGAATCAAACTAAAGAACACAATCCAAATTATAGGGGTTTATAACCTAAAAACCCCACCTGGTGTTGCTTCTTTGGTTGGACAGGGTAAACCATCATGCCATTCTCCAGAAAAAATAAGAAAATCGTCTTTTAAGCACTTATTCGATGTGGGGAGACACTGAATCAACCTTACTTCAGGGAAACTAGATTTCAAATAGTATCCTTGACCCTTCAAATGATTGAGATTGTACACCCAGTTCACATCGTGATGGGTCAGACCTAGGTTCAGCTTTGCTTTTAGTACTTCTATACTCCTTAACACCCTGAACATGTTTGAAGCGCATTGTGTGGGAGACAACCTAAAGAACCTAAGATAACTTCTAGTAAGGCTACCCATAGGGATAGTCATCCCTCCCTCTATAAAGGCAATCATAGGGATGACCACTTCCCCTGTTTTCCTATCGTTTAACCACGTTTTGTGGAGGCATATCTCATACCCATAGTTGGGGGAATCCTATACTTAACTCTAAATGTCTCCATATCCTCCTCAGACTCAACTAGACGCTTGAACCTACCCATTTCCTAAAAGTTGTGAAGAAAAACTAGCGAAGAAGATTGAAGGCTAAGGAGGGTTAAAGAAACTTACAGACTTGGAATATGAGCTCCTCGGACAGACTCTTAGTATTTATGAGATCGTGGAGTGATGAAAGAGAGAGAGAGGCAGGTTCAATGAATATGCGCTGAGACGGTGCGATTTTTGTAACTGAAAAGAGAGTTGATTTGAAAAGCTCTTTATAGTGGCGCAGAAATTGTAAGCGGGAAAAATCTCGCTCATAAATATTGAGGGTCTTCCACCGTTAGATTCCCATCTTGCCGTTGAGTGTGGGGGACAAAGAAGTCGCCATCATTTAATGTTGGCGTGTTCCTGGCGCCGAAACATTAGGAGCGTGCCTTGGGCAGATAGAAAGACGCTCTGAAGGTTGGGAAAGTCCACAAAAGAAGTGAAGGCAAGATATCAAAATCTCCTTTTTTTCCGAGGTGACAAAAAACGAGATTTTGAGGGGCTATTGTGGGGCCTATTATCTAAAAGGATACAGGAATCATAGGAAATGGGCTTGGGGCCCAACGGCCCAGTCCGAGGACATGCACTTGTCCGAGGATGATTAACGAAATGTATTGTGGGACCAGTATAAGAAAAAGGGATGAAGGTCATGAGCGGTGGCCCAAACCGTGTCCGAGGACAACACTCATCTCGGATACCATGGTCCGAGGTGGGTATAACTATTTAACTATTCAGGGCACCCCGCAAAGTTACATTAGAATTGGATTGTGAACGTGGAACAATGGAGGAACTGAGGGAGATAACAAGTATCTTCTGGAGCTGCTATCTCCACATTAAATGCTTTCCAACTAACTCTTTGCCCGCATTAATGTGGAGGTGATACCTGAACAGTAATTAAGCAGCCTTATGGCAACTAAGTGAAGGTTCCAGGAGGTGCTGGATGGGACAGAAAGGAATTCTAAGAACAGAGCCTACACGTGTATGGTGAAAAGAGAGTGATGAACGGAGTATATAACCAGAAAGTGGGTGACATTAGAGGGGAACTTTTTGGAAAAACAAAAGAAAAGGAGAAGAACGAGGGAACTCAAAAAGATACCCCCTGAAACCTAGCCGAGGAGAGTTTTTATCATACGATTAGCTTGAAGTGTCTTTGACTGCACTGTAACCATGACCTTTTCTATCAGGTAGAACTAGTTCTTGCATCTACACTCTAAAAATTTATTGTTTGAGCTTGTTGGGCTAGAAACCTATCCTTATTCTGGGTCCAATCCAAATTGAGTCCCTACAAGAAACATCATAACTTGCATGATAATATCCAACATGATATCATTTTTGGGGCCAACAAGCTCCAATAAAAATAGTTTTGTAACGTAAATATGGAACAATATAAATTCAAGAAGTACAATTCCTAAATAATATTGTTGCACAACTTAAAACAACATTATTAAAAAACAAAGTGACACTTCGGAAATTCTCAAGTAGTAAGTCTTGTTATTGCACCAATGCAAACATTCCTCCAATTGATTCTGAAAAATAGCATCATGTTAAAAAAATCATACATAACTTAGTAATTAACGTGATAAAAAATAACATCGAAGAAGATGCTTCACAATCAAATAAGTAGGCGATCTAATGCATAAAAATAAATGTTTAATGTGTAAATTGGAAGGGAAAATTTGCCATTTTTTAGTACCAGTAAGAATGTCTATTGATAAACCATAGTCACAAATAATTAATGTGTATCAAAAACTTTTCTGCTGTACCATATAACTAATATGTATATAAAATTATCATATACTAAATCAAGAAATATATCAAAGGCATCATAAGTCTGTCCATTTGATATGCGTGGACCAACTTGCCCATGATAATGGCAATTTAGGGTTTTAATTTTGTTTTTCCATTATTTAGACATTTTGAAATTAATGGTGTGAGAGTATATAATGCATGTCCACCATAATAACAACTAAGAGATTTTTATTTTTTAATAAGGTACAATATTTTGAGAAATTATTTATAACCTATTGGTGTTGATTTGAGGAAAAAATACAATCATATTTTTCATACATATGTGCATTCATGTTGAGAGAGAGAGAGAGAGAGAGAGAGAGAGAGAGAGAGAGAGAGAGTTTTAGAACCATTTCCAAATTTTCTTCTTGGTATGCCGAACGTAACAATGTGTTATGCAATTTGATTGACCGTAGGGATTTTTTTTCGTACTTTTTGCATTTATCTTGGCATGATTTAACAAGATTATATATTGGCTCATTTAGGTAGTGGTTTCTTTATGCAGTTTTCAAAAGACTTCACAATACATGAATAAAATTTTCTTCATACATATCAATTTGGGCATAATTAGCATAACTCTGACAGTTAATTATTATATGTACTTCAAGAAATAAATTGACACATAACAAGCACATCATCATTAAAATTTACATGTACCAATTATTGTATGTCATGTGGTATAGTTTGTCAAGATCATATCAATTTGAAGAAGGAAATGACGTGTCATTGCAATATACTTTGAGAAATAGATACATATAATTGTTGTATACATCTACTAGTCTTAAAATCCAACTTTTATAATAGATAGATAGATAGAATTTTTTTTTCTCTACCCGTAATTATCTACTTTCAATGCTCTTTCTTCTCATTATTTATAAGTAATAGAAGACGTTAATACACATTTAAATGACAAGATAGTACTTCCTCAAAAAAAAAAAAAAAATGATAAGATAATTGAGTTTAAAATTTAAAAATTAAGAAGTCAGAAGGGGTCTTTAATAAATTAAAAAAAAAAAAAGGCTTATTCATTCCTGTGGCTACTTTCCTGGAAAAAATTGCCAAATGCCCTTTTCGGCAAACTAAGCAGCATTTTTTCCCATTTTCTAAACTAATTAGGGAAATACTCCTATTTTATAACTCGATTTGAGATAAATCGAGTTAAAAAAAAAAATTTGGAGCCCTATAACGGCATTTTCAAGGACCTATAGTAATGTTTTAAGGACCTATAGTGGTATTTTGTAACTCGACCTCCATGAAATCGAGTTATGGGCAATTTTTTTATTTTTTTTATTTTTTACTTATAACTCGATTTTATATAGGTTGAGTTACAAAACGCCACTATAGGTCCTGAAAATGTCACTATAGACTCCTTAAAAATGCCACTATAGGGCCTAACTCGATTTATTACAAATCGAGTTTCAAAAGAGAGGCATTTCTCTAATTAGTTTAAAAATGGGGCAAAGAGCTACTATTTTTTTCCGAAAAGGGCATTTGACAATTTTTTCCCTACTTTCCTTAGTAAAAACCAAATCATTAGGCATCCATGAGTGTAAACCCACCAAAAATTTGACAATTTTGTTTATATTTGTTCATAATATGTTGTTGTTAGTGCTAATAAAAGTGATCTTACCAAGAGCCTCTAGCCCAGCTAGTTGGCATCTCTAGGTGTGTCTATGACATCTTGGGTTTAAATACCCACTTCCCTATTGTAATTATCGAGTTATCCAAAAACTAAAAAAAATAAAAAACTAAAAAGAAGAACTTATGTTATGAATGAACCCATGTGAAAGTAATGTTACTTTAGTTATATCTTGCTATGACAATGGTTGTGAAAAATTGTGAAAATTTTGTGTTCATAATATTATTCTTATGGGGAAAAACTAAACTGCCAAATTAATTAAACGTATGACTTATAAAATTTGTATTGAAAGTCTTTTTAAACCAAATAATTTATAAAACAACCCATTGTATTACATTAAATTAAATTGTTGTAATTTGAAAACCTTTCATCAATAAAATTACATAGCTAAAAAACATGTTAAAACTAGATTGCTATAAAAATAATAGGATTGAAATTTTTTCTCCTAGATCTAGTTAATAGTGCATAGTATTTTAGATCATTTAAATTTTGATGCCACACTTGATTAATACACTTTCAGATTTATAATATTTAATATAAATTATGAAATAAATTCACTTCCAATTAGGAGGATCCTAATTCATGTACAAACCTTTAATCCGTGCAAAGAATGCATGCAAAGAAAAAAGAAAACTTGTATAAAATATAAGATTTATTTTATTTTTTTTAAAGATATGGTAGTCACTCACAAATCACACCTTTATTTATTTATCTTCATAAAGAAAGAAATTTTTTTTTAAAGCGATTCCATAAGTTTAATGTTGTGACTTGACTTGTCTTTTAACTAAGGTCTTGTCTGTTACAGCTTTACAAATCAGGTTTTCTTATTTTTATTTTATTTTATTTTTAAATAAAAAAAATCCAACCAAAATTATTTTTATCTCTCCCCCACCCCCCCCCCCCAAAAAAAAAAAAAAAAAAAAAAAATCAAAGTATGAATTATCTAACAGATCATCCGTACAGAATTTGCAAAACATGGGCTGCTGTTAGCACATATAGAGGATAAAGTATACAGAACTTATAAACAAATGAGAACAAAGCTTACCTAACATGCGGATAAGTTAATAATACCTAAATGCATGTGGGTCCAAATTTGGATTAGTCATTGATTTACAACCGGCCAAAGAATTGGTCATATATATATATATATATATGTCGAAAGCTTTTAATATTAATTCTTTACAAGCATACCAAAATATTAATCAATTTTTAGTATAGACAGACATTATATATATCTCTCATAGAATTTGAATAATCCTTATTTTTATTATTTGTATGAATTTTCAATTTTCAAATGTTATTATATCACACTGAACGCCAGCCAAGAATTGTTTACATATGTAACCAAGGCATGCAGAGCTAATAATGAAACATATATGAATGTACCTAATGTATCATAGTTCTCTATAAATAGATGAGCCTTAAGCTTTCTCTACTGTCTTCATTCCATTGCGCCTTCTTTTGCTTTATAGCATAAGTAGCAACTCTCTTTTACCGTCCAATCTTTGTTGAAATCACGAAGACACTGTTAAGAGTTCAATAAGAAAGTTTTTAATTGTGTTCATGTTGCTTCTTTAGAGCAGTACATGCAAAGCAAAACTATCTTCTACATTTTATGACAAAAAGTGTCCTAATGGACTGACCACTATTCGGAATGCTATTAGAACAGCTGTTTCACGAGAACGTAGAATGGCGGCCTCTCTAATTCGTCTCCATTTTCATGATTGCTTTGTTCAGGTACGTACTGTGACCTTCGCCGGTTTCTCTAGCTTCTTTCCCCAAATATGCCATTTAGGCATTAAAATTTCAAGGCTAGCTTGGCTGTGCAGGGGTGTGATGCATCAATTTTACTAGAAGATGGCGAAAGGAATGCACTGCAAAATGAGGGTTCAGCAAGGGGTTATGAGGTCATAGACAGTGCAAAAGCTCAGGTAGAGAAGATATGCCCTGGAGTTGTAACTTGCGCAGATATTCTCGCAGTGGCTGCTCGAGAAGCTTCCGTTGCTGTGATTACTATAATATAAATCCTCACTCTCCTTACCATATATATTTGTATGTCTGTCTATATATGTATATAAATGCTAGGAGTACTATATATTAATTTTAATATATAATCCTCATCACCAATAAAAAAAAAAAAAAAAAAATAAAACATTTATTTGTTTATTTTATAATTAATTGTAACAAAAGAGGATAGGGGGATTTGAACCCTTGTTCCACTAATAAAGATCTATCAATGCCACCAAATTATAAGACTTTTAAAAACATTCATTTACAAAAAATCAATCATGAAAACAAAATTTGATAAGAATCTCTTTGGAAAACAGGTTGGTGGTCCATCTTGGACAGTGAAGCTTGGAAGAAGAGATTCCACCACCGCAAGTTCCTCTCTAGCTGAACAAGAACTTCCAAGATTTACTGACAGCCTTGATAGTCTAGTATCTCGTTTTGCTAACAAAGGGCTCAGTGCAAGAGACATGGTTGCATTGTCAGGTTAGAACTTAGAATGATTACAACACCTAAGATATCCTTTTAATCTTTTAGTTGTATATAATGAAGGTGTCAAAGATCAAAGATGAAAATATAACATAACATTGTTGTAATACAGGTTCACACACACTAGGGCAATCTCAGTGTTCCTCATTTCGTGGTCGGATATACAACGGGAGTAACATCGATGTTGGAATTGCTAGCACACTAAAGCGTCGTTATTGTCCGGCTACCAGCAGGCAACCTGGGGATTCAAACTTGGCACCACTTGACTTGGTGACACCAAATTCTTTTGACAACAATTACTTCAAGAATTTACTGCAAAAGGAAGGTCTCCTTCAATCAGATCAAGTCCTTTTCAGTGGAGGGAGCACAGACAGTATTGTCTCAGAATATAGTAGAAGCTCTGCCACTTTTAAGTCTGATTTTGCTATCTGCCATGATTAAAATGGGAAATATTGGCCCTCTCACTAGTTCATCTGGGCAAATAAGAAGGATCTGCAGTGCTGTAAACTGAATTAGGCGTTTGTCCCATTCCTCTAGTTTGTCATTTTTTGGTATTATTCCTTATTCTAGTGAATAAAATCCTTTGGATTACAGTAATTGTAAAAAATATTTTACTGTATGTTAATTGTAATGTGATTCATTGGGTAATTCCAGCTTTACATATAAAAAAGATCATGTTACATCAAATTCTGAGAGAAAAAAGAATTTTCCATAAAAAATTTTATTTGTTACAAGCTTTTTTGTTTAGTTTTTATCTTAAGGAAAATTTTGAGATCTCATTTTTTTTTTTTTTTAACAGTATTGATGTATTTTGGTCCAATTTTAATAGTAATAAAAAAAGCAAAAATTCAAATAAATTAACCCGCCATAAACAGATACAAGCAAAATTTTTTACATGTGGAATAGATCAAACATTTGATGTTATACCCTTTCTTAAATGTGCTTGGCATTAGCTTTAAATAGGATAAAAACTGCCTAGTAAATTTCATTTGGCTAAATGGGGCTAGACCACCTGCCATAACTAAAACCTGTAGTAAATTGAGTCTGGGAGGGAACAACAAATAATTGTATGTTGTTGGAGTTCAAAAATGTGATGATTTTCAGTAGAAACCATAAAACAGGTGGCTGGTGGATATAATACGAAAGGATAAGATTTGAGTGGGTATCGTACTCCAAAAAAGGAAGAAGGGGTATTATAGGATGACCCTTTAAACTTTTATATCTCACAATTACATTATAGTTGCATCATATAATTGTTTACATGGATCTATGATTCATAATTTTAAAAAATAAAGTAAAAATCAATAAGATTCCTGATCCTGAATTAATTGAAGAAGAAACCAACAAAAGAAAAGGTTGAAGTAGAAAGAGACCAAAACAAAGAGTTTGCAAACTGAACAATTTCTTTTTATATTGAAGTTTTAGCCACCACATAATAATATGGTTTATACGATTTTTCACGTATCAACCAAATTATTAAAAAAAAAAAAAACGAAAAAAAGGTTTCAATCCTGCGTTCCCTAGGCCTATGAACCCATTATAAAGGGTCCCAACATTTAATGATAACTAATTGGTCCTAAAAAACACACAACTTGGGTTGTATATTCTTTTTCACATCACTAAAAGATTCCAAAATATTTGGCACTAACTCAATTGAAACTTAAAACTGTTCAAAGTTCCAACAGAAACATAATCCATCTAATATTAACCATCTAATATTCTACATGACCACACACCAAACAATTTCTCTCTCATTACCAACATGACAATCAAAATTGAAAAATTAGAGTTAAACTTTACTTAATTATTGTCATGTGTGTTCCAATTAACTAAACTAGTAAAGTAATAAATTCATCAAAAAGAATCTAATACTATATATAATAGCAGAAGCTTTTAATGAGGTGCTGACACGTTAGCAAAAATGGCTACTTAAAATTTTGACACGTGTACAATTTTTCCTTTTAAAAAATCGCCCGGTGCGTCTATAAGAGACACTTTCAGACAACAGCACACCGCTTACCCCTTTTAAAAAAATATATATATATAAATAAAAAAAAACACAAACACAAACCCTTATAACAAGTCCGGCCGCTTACGCACAAAACAAAAGCAAGAACAAAAAATCAAAAAAACCTAAAACCCAATCCGTATTTCCCGATCACAATTCAGACCCACCCAGGCCAACGATTCCTTGCTATTCAACAACAAACAATTCAGAAGGTAGTCATTTTTCCACCTTTTTTTTTTCCCCTATTCAATTGCCGTTTCGAGGTTTTCCAGGCAAAGAAAAAGGTATAGTCGAAAGTAGGCATTTCCACCCTCTTTTTCCCTAATTTCTCATTTATTTTTACAATTTATTGAATCCTGTATTGTCCGATTGAAGTTTAACCAGCCGAAAAGCAAAAAACTCAGCAACGGTGAAAACTTCTGCAGCGGTGGAAACCTCTGTTCGTTCTCTGCAACAGACGATTTAGAAACTATCCCGTCTCTGATTTTCAACAATAAATATTTCAGAAGGTAGCCTTTTTCCTCTCTTTTGTTGTTTTCTATTCATTTGCCGTTCCAAGGGTTCACAGGGAAAAATGGGTATAGTCGAAGATAGGCATTTTCCCACATTTTCCTCTCTTTTGTTGTTTGCTATTCATTTGCCGTTCCAAGAGTTCACAGGGAAAAATGATTATAGTCGAAATCAGGGAAACAACCTAGAAGATCAAATTCTAAATGAATTGTTATTAGGAATTTTTAGTTTCTGGGTTTTGTATCAAATTCTAACTGAATTGTTATTAGGAATTTTCAGTTTCTGGGTTTTGTTCCTTTGCTTTCATGAATTTCAGTTTCATATTTTGTTTCGTTTTTGCCTATTTGGGTTGCATTCGTTTTGGGATCTATTTAAAATCGACATGCATGACTTTTTATTTATGTTGTTTTTTTTTTTTTTACAATTGGTATTTATTGCATTCCTTCTTTCTATGTTTTTGTTTCTGATGTTCTCTTTGTTCGTTTTTGTCAAGTTATTTGAGTACTTTTTATTAAAAAATTAAAATTAAAATTTAATTTTCTCCCCTGCAGTTGCGATACATAGGCTACAATTCACAGATCATAGTGATTGAGGCATTGCATTAGAACGAGTACCAAAAATTTTGAAAGGTAAGTTTTTACAAATGTTAACTTTTAAAAACTCACCGATTCAGTATGTAACCACTCTATCTGCCTTCTTATATACTGTTTCTCTTCAATTTTTCCCTTTTTTAGTTATGCTCTTTTTCCTCTGCGGGAAGAAACTCAGTGACGCTCGAAGAGAAAGAACAGGGGCCTGCCTTCACTAGCCTGCCACCACTGGTCAGCCAGCGAAACCACTACCGGTAAAACTGATTTCTTTCTTTTTTCCCTTTCAGTTGTACTGCTTTGGATTTTATTTTCTTAATCTTCTTCTCCTTTACTATTATAGAGTGAATTGGAGAATTGAACCTTTACTTAGCAATAGTTGGATTTGAAATAAACTCATTCTATTTTGTAGAATAGATTAGGTGATTACGTTGGTTGTCATTACTCATTAGGATATTATTATCTCATTAGCCAATTGTTTCGGCTATTTTAATTCTAATTAGTTTGCTATTTGAATTATTTTCAATTGGATGTAATCCATATCATGGCTGTATTTTATACGGAAAAGTGTAGAAATAAAGATCATTAGAAAAATTAAACCAACACTATCTCTTTTCTCTCATTAAGGAGATTAGACATCTCAAATTGACTAAAATCCTCTGTTCTTTTCAGTTGCTAAGGAAATTTTGCATGCAGGTTACTCATATGCAGTCAACGGATAATTTTGATAGAGGAGGTACAGTACTTTTTCCTAATTTACTGTTGGTAAATGTATGATATAACACATAAAGTTGTTAATCTAAGAATTTTTTATATCCTCTTTTTTTGTGTCTTCATCATCGTTGTTGCTGATGATGCTTATTACAAAGCCAGCTTTCTGTTTTCATTGGTGAATAGGATTTTCTTTTTTGTGAATTTATGGTTTTCATTTGGTAAAAGTTTGGGTTTTAATTATTACCAAAATGAGAGGGTGAAAAACTATTCTCTTTCTTTGAATAGTGATCATCTCAATTTGCAAAAGAAACTCTAAATTCCACTATTGGCTACAACCGGCTAAATCTTCCAATTGTTGATGTATGCTACAAGAACTCATGTTACTTCATTGGTAGATAGGATTTAATTTTTAGCGAATTTATGTATTTGATTTGGTATAAGTTTGGGCTTTAAGTTTTCCAAAAATGAGTGGATTTACAACTGTTCTCTTTCTTTGAATTTGTTTTCAATGCCATCAGATTTTTGGTAATTGTATTGTCAAAGCTATTCATATGTTTTTTTTTTTTTATTTTAATCTGCAATTACTTGTACTGTTTAGTGCCTATGATTATGTTTGATGATAAGTTCGAATTAAAGCTTTTAATTTTGAATGAAAAAGTAACTTTATATAGGTTCTCAAAAATATAATTGGGAAACTTTTTTACAGCAATGGAGAGGGGGGAATTTGAATCATGTTTATCCTATAAATTAAAGCAACTACCTTATGCAATAAACATATAAATATAATGCATTTTGGCTAAATTTTGATGCGTTTTGGGATGATACAATTATGTAATTTGATTTATGTTATCAAGATGTAATCTACAATTTTACATTGAAATTTTATTCATAATGTTCTACTCATACCAAAAAAATATGTTCTGCAGAGTGCAAAGGCAGATATTAATGTGGAGAAGGCTTTCTTTTCAAAAGCAAGGGATATTAAATGAAGGCTTGCTGATACTAATTCTAAGATTGAGGTATGTGTGCATCAATATTGGATAGACTAAATCAATCATCATAGAGAGCTGATTGAATCGATATTAGATTTCTGATTCCATATTTTGGCTTCTCTGTTTGTGTTGGCTTTTGGCGGGTGTCCGAATTGGCATATACATTGAACTTATATGTATGACATTGAAATTTTTTATTCAATGTTTTGGTTTCTCTGTTTGTGTTTGGCTTTTGGTAGGCATTCGGATTGGCATATACATTGAATTTATATGTATGACATTGAAATTTTCATTGTAATGTGGCAACTGTGAAATGATAAGGGAATGGGCATTAGTTATGAATCTTATGGTCATTGGAAAAGACAATTGTGAAGAAGGCTTTAGCACTTTAGATTTTATCTATCAATATTCTCTAAATTTTTTTCTTCCCTACTCTTTTTCCATGCTTCATTCGTTTTTTTTCCCTCCAATACATGATGCTTCTTTTTCTCCCAGTTTATCCATCATTGATTTTTCTATCTGTGTATAGAGCAGAAAGTAGGTAGGCAATCTGTCACTAACACAGGTTTTATTACTTTTTTAGGACTTCACCTTTCTTATATGAGACAGTATACTTTTTTGTATTTGTGTTTAGGACTTACTATTACTTCTGTTAAATACCTTTTCACACTGACCTTATTTTAAAATATTTTTTAATGCCATTTTTTAGTGTATACTACCATGCACATGATCATGAAGATTAGTTTTCTGGTGGTTATTAATTTATGTTATTGAATCACACTTAATACAGAATACCTCTTTGGCCTTCAAATAGTGACATGCATTGATCTCAAACGATATGGTTTATGTATACTGTTTATCTTTCTTTTTTTCTTTTTTCTTTTTTTTTTTGAGAAAGATTGTTTATCTTAATTGATTGTTAGATTACCAAAATCTTCATTTTTTTTTTCATTTTTTCTCCTCTGATTTTTAATTCAGTTACTTCTTCATTCTGCAGCCTTTGAAATGATTTGTTTTGCTTGGAATATTTGGATTTGTTTTTTTAGGGTACTCCAGACTTATAATTCAAAGGCTATGATATTTAGATTGTTTTAATAATTGGGCTTCTAATTAATATACAATGGATTTATCTTTAGTGTGTTAACAGTGTTTGCATGACTGTTGACTGAGTTTTTTAGCATGATATGTGTTTGAAAACATGTCTTATAGACCTGCATTTTCTTTCCTTAGTATTATGTTGTTTAGAAAATATATACCTGCAAAACGAATCCTCTAACTTTTAATACCATTAAGATTTTTTTTTTTTTTTTTTGAGAAACTAATACCATTAAGATGATTGCACTATTGACTCATAAAATAAATGCCTACAAAAGAGAAAGCAAAGGGTAGCCCATAGCTGTATGATGCCAGTTACTATATCTTCGATCCATTTTTTTTCCCAGTAATATGTTTGAAATATGCCTAAAGGAATACGTCCAGACCACAGCCACCCCCTTATACTTTTAAGGGCTAGAATATTAATGAAAACAACATGGAAAGTGTACCAATAGTAGTTTTACATAAATATCTTTTTAGAGTAAACTTACTAGAATTAAGATACATCAATGCTTTTGACTGGCTTAGTATAGGGTGATTTCTTAGGTTTTGTATGGCTAAATATTGTAGTGCTCTTTACACTTAAACTCACATGACTCAATTAAAATATATAAATAAAGGATCCTATTGTGCATCTTTGATTCTTAAAGGGAATGTTCATGTCGATGATCATGATCATCTCTTTAGAAGTATTTGGATTCAATTAGTTTTTGTTTTGGACTGAACTGAACTAAACTATAAAACCATATTATGATTCAGTTAGGTTTTTCCCATCAATTTTCAGTAGCAAAATATATTGTTAGGATTCTCTTTTGTTCTGTTTTTCTGTTTTGGCTATGCTTTCTAACCAGTTTGCCTAATCTGTATTTCTGAGGTTTTTAATTCAGTCTACCTCAAAGATTACATTGTTGTGATTTTGAGGGAATTTGAATTTGAATTTATGATGATTCTAAAATTATTCATTGCAATTTCAAGCTGAGTTTTTACATATGGTTTATGGTCTCCATCATTTTTCCCTACAGGTGTTTGTGGGTCTTGGTGTAATAATTGATAGTAGTGGAATACCTATAATGCCAAAGTATGTATCTTAGTTCTTAAAATTATAGGTACTAATTCTAAAATAGTTGGTTTCCTGTCAAAATGATTGGATATGTAGTTTTATAATTTTTTTTTTCCATAAATTAGTTCATTAATATAATGCCTAATTTTATTTCATTGTCCAAAGTATATATACTCAATTTCGTGAATTCAGTATGCTACCCTAATATGAATGACCTTCATTATAACCACTATGTTCCATTTTATTGATCACTTATATACAAAATGAAGTAGCAATGCTAAATTATGTTATTAAACTTGAGTTTGGTGTTACTCAACCTTCAAATGTTTTTATTATTAATGGTTCATTTATTTAAACCTGCCAAATAGAAGAAGCCTTTTCCTACAATTAAGGCGGTGTTGCCATGTAGGAAAAAAGGTCATCTAACTTTCAGCCACGTCCCCAATTAAAAAATGAAACATTTTACTGTTTAGCAACACCATAACATAGTTTAATAGTCTCTTAGTATAAAAAAGAAAACTAACTGTGTAATCAAAAGGCTTGCTTTTATTAAAAAAAAAAAAAAAATAGCTTGCTATACATAGAAAGAGAAAGAGACGAAAATTTCTGCTCCATTCGTTCTCTGCCCCATCCCTTCTCTGCTCTGTTTGTTCGCTGCCCCATCCTTTCTCTTTATTGAAACATATTTATTTCTTTTTTTTGTATGTTCTTTTTTTACCCGTTATTTTCAAGTTCTTTGAGCGTCTTTTCCCCAATTTGTAACACACATAGTTCCATTTTCAAGTTCTTTTATCCGTTTTTTCCCCAATTTGTTACAGTTTCTTTTTTTTTTACCAGTCCATTCTGAGACCTAATCTGTCTAGAATAACATTTTTTATTTTGGTCAATGTTGCATGCCATACATTTGATGAAATTTCTCATAGTCATGCAGTATTAAATGTCTCTTATATAAAATTTAAAGAGATGAAACTTCATAATGATTTTTAAAATAGAAGAATCTTGAAAAAATTAATGTTGTTATGATGGGGCATTAACAATAGTGAAAATATTTTATACCTCCTTACAGAAAAGATTGGTGTGAGGGTAATGTAGCTCTCATGTGTTTTACTTTTATGTGTTGAGATTTCCATTTGAGGGTTTTGAATTTTAAATTTGGATTTCTATTGCTTAAGTTTCTATAGGTCACATTTGTATGTGCAATTTATCTTTTTAATAAAAACTTATAGAAATTGCAATTGGTCAATCAATTTCGCAAACACATTTACGTCTTTGATTAATTTTGGTGATAATATGTTTTTTCATTCAAAGATTGCCTTTTAAAAATATTGTTTGCTAATTTGTGGGTTGACAAAATAGAACTTGAATAGGTTTTTTTTACAGAGTTGGTCTAAAATTTCCCACGGCCAAGGTGGGATGCAAAATTGGGTGTGGATACATAGCTTGAGGTCATTCACAGCGAAAGCTCCTACCTATGCCTTGGAATTTTTTTAAGAGTATGCTCTATAAGTACTTTTATTCTGTTTTGAGATGATTAAAGATTTATCATAATTATCTCATTGGAATTTTGGCATAGTTAAAAAAAGGGGCAGCAAGTTATATAAATGTGCACATGCATAAATATTTGTATGTATCAGTCCTGCCAATTTGTAGTAAAGAATTATTATCTTCAACTATAAGATTTTAAAAAAATATATTGTTTCTTTAGCCAATCTGATTGTTTTGGTTTTGATGTAATAATATTATTCTTCTTTTCTTTTTGGAAGGCATAACAAATTGAAGATATACTATATGATAGTAGGTCTAAAACAAAACTAAAAAATTAAACTAAAATCAAAGTAGAATTTTTATTCATATATATATATATATTGTTTTGCTTTCAAAGTTGGCTAAATTAATAATGTCTATCATGTGTTGGATGGAATTCATGATATATGTAATGGTTAGTGGAACTCATTTGCTGTTTCATATATCAATGTTTAGTATTTTTAAAATAGGCAAATACTTCTATTCTTCATATTTTTATAATAGGTCTTGATGCCTACAACCTCCCATTAAAGATTATGCCACTTTTTTCGGTGTTTTGAAGTGCATTGTTTTCCCATAACGTTGTACTGTAACAAGAATAACTCAAGATGTTGGTTATTGTGTCTTTTATATCACAGAGGTGTAACAATGTATATTTTCTTTATTTGTAAGCAGTCAATTTACATATTTGCAAGCAAATTTAGTAAGGACAAGTGAAATGATTTGTTGGTGGTAATGTAGTTGAGAAGATTTTGGATTCATAAATCAACCTTTTTATTTTAAATGTGAGCTATTGTAATTTTCTTTTATTCAAGGTTTTCTTATATATTGTTCAATATACATTTGGCAGTCAAACAGATTCATTTAAATAGAGCACCAAAAGAAAAAGGCATGGAAGACGAAATAATTTCCAAACTGTGTATTAGAAATGGTCCTACACTAGCTAGGAAAAATAGGAGAATGGTCATGGGAACAATTGGAACCATCTTCTACTAGAGTTTCATTTATACTTATGTTTGATTTAGTTGCTCCAAAGGAATGGCCAATATGCATATATTATGCTATTTCTTGAGGTGCCAGTTAATTAAAGCATCAATCATTGCTGGAAACAAAAAAGTCCATCAACATTTAGAAAATACAAATGGCACAAACCTCTGAAAGTTAAAATATTTTAGAATTGTTATGATATAATGTTTATGAAGTCTGAAGTTGGTTTATTTCAACACTCAATTAAATTGTATTATGCTATTGCTAGAATTTCATTGTAGTTAGAATATATATCCTGAATATTAGTTTTAATTTTGATCCCTGATTATAACTAATTGTGCTCTAATGTGTTTCTTTATTACATTACAGGGAAAGTTTTTCTTAGACAATCTGACAATATTCTTAAATTTCCAGGATCAATGGTCTGCATTTAGGCGAAACTCAATGAATTTTTTTATCCTGTATTTCTTTGTTTGTTGCTCCACATTTTCCTTTGGTGTAGAATTTTGTGACACTACTTACTATTGTAGTTTGATGCATTTCATGGATTAATACTACAGGATCTGAGTATCATAATATTTTAATTATTAATTATTGTTTGTCAAAGTCACCTATATTTGCTTCTACAAAAAAACAAAGACAACTATAATCTCTCTTGGACTAGCATAATTTTATTTTGATGATTTTTTGGACCTTTGGAACATGTTTTGAATAAAAAATTATTAGAGTTAAAAAAAAATAATAATAAAAAAAAGCACTTTCTTTTTCCTTGAGTGCATGGGTGGTAAAGAAATACAAATTTTCTAAATCTATTTCTAAAAGGTTTATTTAAAATTTTGTTGACCGACCATGAAATTTCAAGATTAAATTTGGAAGTCTCTCTAAAAGACTCTTTGGATTCATGTCTTTTTCTTGCAAGTAATTATTTGATTTTATTTTTTGGTATTATCTTAATGAAAAAATGTTTATATTTTCAATTATCATGTCTTTTGTACTAAATAAAAGTATCCCGCACATTGTGCGGGTTATAAGCTAGTTGAAAGTAATGGTGCAATTTCCATGAGCATTTAGGAGTGGAATGGTCATTTTGTAAAGGTTTAAGGGTGGAATGCTAATTTTGGTAAGTTTGAGGGTGAAATGGTAATGATGTTTAGGGGTAAATGATAATTTATGAAGCTTAAGGGTAGAATGGTAATTTTGTGCAATGTTCAAGATAAAATGGTAATTTCGAAAGTTCAAGAGGAGGAAGGGGTAAAATGATAACTTTTTGAGTTTATTAAGTCTATTTTATACAGATGTATATGTGGGGGGGGGGGGGGGGGGAATTTTACAAAATTTGGGGGTACAACGAGAATTTCAAGAAATTTTGGGGTTAAATGATAAATTTGTCAAATTTAGTTGTAAGAAGTTGATTTGATAATGTTTAGGGGGTATGACGTTAATTTTATGAAGTTTTGGGGAAAAATCATAAATTTAACACAAATGATAATTGACTGAAGATCATAAGATGGTTTTACCTAGAATTAATCTGTGGTTTCTTTTCTTTCTTTCTTTTTTCCTAGTAAAAGTTAGTGTCATAATTTCCATTAAAAAAAAAAAAAAACAAACAACTTTTGGATAAGTTTGTTTTGAAGATAAGGATTAATAGAAGAATGTCCTATTTTATATGCATTTTAAGTGGAGTTGGAGATATATTTTTATCGGGTTGTCCTTAAGTTTGTTTCTCTATTAAACATGAGATTTAGGGGTATTTCTGAACCACATAAAAGTTCAATTTAAAGAAAGAAATCCTCTTATAAATGGTATAGATAAAGGAAAAATACCAAATTCAAGATTACAAATCCTTAGTAGTCATGGACTAAAGTTTAACTTTGTCCAGAAAGGGAGAAAAATAAAAAGACTAAAGCTTAGAAGCTATAAAGGCTTGGTCAGTTTTAGGGCTAAAAGTTTTTGGACTTTCTTTCTCATGAGATTCTCCATTCTCTTGCTTCTTGCAGGGCTTTTCCATAAAAAACAAGTTGTTACATTTTTTTAGTTTCCAAACTAGAGCCTTTCTTCTTTTGATTTTTGTTGGGGTTTTTTTGGCAAAAACAAATCCTCGATTCTTCCAATCATAAGAATAGACAGATCAAGAAAGGATCTCGATCAAGTAGTAAAATATTTTGAAAGACCCCTCCTGTTGATTTGAGAAAAATAAAAATTCATCAAAATTTTTTATAATTTAATCTTATCAAAGACTATCTACATTATGTACTCTTTTACACATGATGTGTTTGTCCCTAGAGGGAAAATATTGGTTAATATGATATATTCTAGTAAGGTGTGTAGTTTTGTCTTTCTTGTGTAGGCTGTTGGGTTTGTGTAAGAAACAATTAATGCTATGTTTGGTTGAACGAAGGGGAAGGAAAGTAAGATTTATTTATTTAGGGTTAAAAACTTTAAATAAAAGAGAAGAGAGAATGGAAATATAAAGAGAAAGGGTTGTGTGGGTGTTGATGCCCATTTTTGCAAATCTGTTTCCAAAAGCTCATGAGGAAGAAAGCTCAATAAGAAGTAAGACTCAAAAGCCCATACGGAGGAAAGCCCAATGAAAAACCAAAGAGCAAGAAAGGTCCAAAGAAAGAAATGCAAGAGAAAGCGATTTGCAGCAAAATGCAGATCAGCAGTAGAATACAAATCTGCAGTAGAATATAGATCTGTTGTAGAATACAGTTCTTTAGTGGAATGGCTTTGACAGATCAAGGCAAATTGGGCTTGATAATAGCTTAATTTTGCATATTTATATCATTATTAGAAAGTATTATCATACTTATTTTGAGTTAATTCATGTATTTTATAGTTGGTATTGGAATAATGCTAAATAATCAATTTTATATTTAATTGAATTTTAATGCGTGAATTTTCTTTTCGTAGGATGATGAAATTAAATAAGTGGATTTGTGTAGAAAAGAAATCTAATGGACTTTAATTTTACAAGGGCTATGATGAAGTCAAAGAGAGTCAACCCAATTAAATTCAAGTCTAATTGGAGCAACGAATCAAAAGAAATTTGCATCAAATCCAAGTCTAATTTGGATTAGGATTCTAGGCTGTGCACCAATTAGTATTTAGAGTATAACTTTCAGATCAGATGTTCAATCGAAATGATTCAAGTTGGACTGGAAAGCTAACTTAAAAGGCTACAACTTTGTATTTGTTAAAAGTCTGAATTTTGAAGTTAAATGGGCCTAAAACGTCGATTAAGTAAAGCCTAAAAACTTGGGATTTTCTCCAAACGGGAATTCAACTTGTAATAGGATTTCTTGACCTATTTAAAAGCTCTTTAGGGAAAAATTCAGAGAAAAGCTACTGTAGAACATAATTTAGGTCTTCTTAAAGTTTTTATTTTTTATTTTTTATTTTTATTTTTTTTATAGTTTTTAGAGTTTTCTTTGTGTTATGGCTTACTAGAAGCCTTGCTAAGGTAAGGGGTGAAACCCAACTATTTATTGGTATGTTCTTAACAATTATTTATTGGTTTTAATGCTTATATTTTTATGTTTTTGATTGTTTTACTCATCTAGAAAAGTTTTTAGTTTTGTATAATCTTTTGATTTATTGTAGACTCTCGGCACGTTAAATGCTTAGTATTCCCTGTGAATTAATTTACTAGTTTTGTTTTGCCTAAAATCAATTAATTGCATGAAACTATCTTAGACAATTAATTCTTGAGTTTTTTTTGTTAAATCATCCGACTAAGATCATCCTTCATATGAATTTTAGTTGAGTTATAAAATAAATATTGTTAAGACTACCAATAGATGTATTGTGTGTGGATCCCTAAATCTTAGTGCTCTAATATATTATTATTTTCTCTCAATTTAAATTACCTTTACTAAACTATAAAAAATCTCTTCAGTTAAACTTTATTATTTTAGTTTTATTCTCTTATGATTTGTTAATCAATTTCTTTTTCCCTGTGGATTCGACTTCGGACTTTCTGAGTTATTACTTCGCGACAATCCTATATACACTTGGGAGCTTTATTTAAGTTGCAGCAAGGCCTAAGACCCTTTTAATCCAGTCAACATCATTTGGCCCACAAAGGCCCAAATCCTTTTGTATAAAAAGATAGGTGTGAAAACTAATAAGAAGAAGCACGATGAAAAGAAACAAGGAACAGTAGGAAGTGTCAGTAGTGGGAATTGCGTGAAGGAAAGAAAAGCCAAACTAAAGGAAATGACAAACACAGTAGGAAATACATGAAGAAATAAGATAGAGACATGCAGCAAAACGAAACAAAGCTAATCTGCTATGGTAGAAACGACATCAGAACGAAAGAAGACAAAAGCAGAAGATAGTGGAGCAAGCACACAAGGGCCAGAGCACTGTCAACTTGTACCTAGCTAATACAAGAGAGGTGGGCCCATGATCAATGGGATTTAGAGGGTGAGGTTTGGTGGTGAGGGGAAAAAGGATCTATATTTGGTTTCCAGCCATAACTTTTTTTGGGAATATACCCTAGTGGAATGGTATCTTACCCAAAAGAGGTAGTAGATGACTGGGACCATCTGATGCATGCCATAGAGGTAAGTGGTGAGGTAGCCCAACCCTTATCTATTTGAACCTAGAGGTAGAGGTATACAGCAAGAATAATGGGTTGTCATGAAATGAATAGTAGTGTAGGAAACATATTCTAAGCAGAGATAGTGGCCGGGCAACCAATAAGTTGGTGGGCAGTCTTGAAGGAATGTCCACAACAAGTCCAAAACAATTGATGAAGCCCTAGGGGTAAAAGGAAGAAATCTCATTTGAATTAGTTCACTATAAAAGGAAGAGGTAGGCATAGATGAAAGAAGGGGGAAGTACCTAAGAGTAGAAACTCATAGTAAGAGAGTAGTAAGCACTTAAGGGAGGCATTTAGAGAGAGAGAGGCACCTAGGGAGAGGGAGATCAAAAGGGAAAATACCCAAGGGAGGAAAATAACCCATGGCAAGACAGTATTCAGAAACTAAGAGTAAAAAGAATGGAGAGAAAGAAAGAAAGAAAGAAAGTGGTAAAAAGAAGAGAGAAAACACGGCAGAAATAGGGGCATGTATCAATAGATCATCTTTCCCTCCCTCTTAGCAAACTCACTCTTTGAAGTTTCAAAAGTAATAGCTAGTAGCCATTTAGGCCTATTCTCCAAAATGCACAACTTGGATGGCAAAAGCCTATGACAAGATTGTTCAAGTTGGGGTTTAGGTTCCTTGTTGGTTGACAAATTCTATGGAAAGATTCAATACTTGATTTCGATTGCAAATATATTTGATTTCACTCGTTAGAACTTATATTTGGTGTATTTAGTCGTTTTGCCGTAGCAAGTTTTTTATCATGCTCGCTGCATTAGTTGTCTTGCTGTGGTATCTTTATTTGCTGTATTAGTTATTCTACTATATCACATTTTTATTATATTTACCGTGTTAGCTATTATACTAGCTAAACATTTTCTGCTGAAACTTTCTTATTTCTTTGTTATTACATGTTTTACTTTTGACAAGAACTAATCGTTATCCTGTCATAAGTATATATACATATACCTTGTATCTCATGTTCTGCAAAATATATTTTATATATGTATATGCGAATACGTTTAAGTATACATACGCATATATGAGAATAGGCTAACCCATGTAAACTAACATTTGCTTGATGAGTATTTTTTTGGATTTTAGATTTGTTTATGTGCAAGAAGTAGAAAAGTATTTCTGCAGTAAAAAATGAAAAGTAGTCATTCACATTGCAGAAAAGTGCAAAAAGCTTTACTGCACAGAAAAAGGTTTTACTGCATAGAAGAAAAATCATTCCTGTGCCAAAAACTGGAGAAAAGTTCCTTCGGTGGTAGAAACAGAGGATAAGCCCACTTTGTAGCGTCTTCCCTTCGACTTTGGACTCAACGTTTGCACACAAACTAACAGCGGCAAAATGTTACTTTAGAGCCTATTCTGCGGAATGCCAGACCCAACTTCACTTTTAGAAAAAGCTTAGACTAATCGTTGTCCAATAACATCAAAACTCGTGTCTAAGGTACAAGAAACGTAAAAGAAACCCTCGACAGTGGGTATCAATAATACTTATTTTCCCTCTAATTTTAACTAATCCACAACAATTGTTTTTAAAAGAATTGATCCACAACATTATTATTTTATCCTTGGAAAGTTTTGATTTTTCAGTGAAATTACTTTTATACACTCATATTAATTATTAATTTATAATTTTCAAGGATCAAAGAGTAAAAGAATTTTTAAATTTATTTTGTCTATTTCTTTTCCCCTTTATACCTAAATACGTATCTGAAATTCGATATAAATAAATAAATATATAAAAAACATATGTAAAAGGCCATAAGTCTTATAGCATAGTAGCATTTATTTATCTCATTTGTAAAGAGAACCAAATTTTGAATCTCCACTTTTCCACTTGTTGTAACAATTTATCCAAAAATCATAATAAAAAAACACATGTGAAGAAGATTTTCTTTTCCTAACCTATGACTTTTTTCCCCTCTTCTCCTTGCTTTGCTTTTGTGGAATTAAACAATAACAAAGTTTAGTTACAAAATTGGTTGTAAGCTAACGTTACAACCTTATTCAATATCTTTTTATTAGATGTGAATTTTGAAAAATTCACCATTAGATTATATTTTCTTCTTATATCCTCCATGCTTGCAAACTTTCTAAAAAATTAAAGATTAATAACTATATCATTAATAAATTGTTTAAATTTCAAGTTTTTGTAAATTAAAGTTATACATAAAATATAAATTTATAGATCATATAGTAAATAATATTCGATCGGCACAAAATTTGACTTGTATTAAAAGTGTAAAGAACATGCAATCCAATGGTTAGATTTTCGAAATAAGTAGTAATGTTAATGATATTTAGTAAGGTTGTAGCCTTAGACTACAACAAATTTTGTAGCTAAACATTTTCTTAAATGCAATGTAAAAAGAATAATTATATATCAATCAAACACCAAATATGATTGAGCCAGATTTAACTCTCAAGATGTTTTGAATTATCTTCTTCATGAATAAAAGTTACTATCTTCTCATAATAAAAAAAAAAAAAAAAAATGACAATACGGAACACTTATGACCTAACCTGTGAGGATATTTTTCAATTGGGGATTCCTCAATAGCCATGTCTTCTTCTCCCCAACCATTTTTGTCCATTTCTATCTGTCTTTCTTTTTTATGTTATTGAAACCACATTACAGAGGTAATATACACATATATAGTGGAAGATTGTGGTGGGCCCTTTTATATTGTTGGGTTTTGATCTCTCCTGCTGTACAGCGGCCCGTGGGTTTAAGGTAAGAGAGTTGGGGCTGACTTAAATGAAATACACTTTAGGCCAGTTTGTTCACAAGTCAAGCCGTCCCAATATAGACGCGTTCTGGTAGAAGCATTGAGTGTACGACGTGATCATAGCATGAACAAGTGTTACAAATATTATAATAGGAATATAGTATGGTAGAACAACTATAATACTAAACAAATAACGTTAACACTAAAATAAAGGAAAGTGTTTTAATAAAGTTATGGTAGAATGATACAACAATAAAAATAACGCTATAGCAGCCAGTTTAATAACAGAATGATAAACTAATCACCTAACAAGCATAAAAGAAGAACGTGTCTGCCCGAAGAGTAGGCTTAGTTTCTCAGCAGATGCAAGTCTAAGAAGGGAACCAATGCCCAATGTGAGTAACCTTAAGGAAGGCTTCCGCCACGAAAGTTATGCATTTTGGAAAAAGGGCCTAAATGGTTGAAGCTTTAATTCTCAATCTCTCAGTGAGTGGGCCTGTCAAGAAAGAGAGAGATAAGGTAGTCTATTGATGCATGCCTCTATTCTTACCACTCATGTGTCTCTGATTTTTGTATATTCTTTTCTTTTTTCTTTTTTCTTTCTTATTTTACCTCTTCTTCTTTCATTCCTTTCATCCACCCCCCTTTTTCTTCCCTCTACTATTCATAGCTATCCCTTTTTATACTGTCTACCATGATCGAATTTGCCATGTTTACCCCTTAACGGCTTTTGGCTCCTTATGGGTGTCCATCCAAGACTGTTCACAGGCCTGCTGGTTGCTCAGTCACTACCATTGCTTTAAATGTGTTGGTTGCACCACTCCTCACTCCCAAACAAAATTGCTTGTCTTGTTTCTTGCCTCTCTTTATTTTTTACTTCCCTCATTTGGATAAGGATTAAGCCTCTTCGTTACCTACCTCTATGGCATGCATCAAGTGGTCTCAGCCCATACTTACCTCTTTTGGGTGAGATGCTATCCTAATAGGACATCTCTCCCCAAAGAAGTTTGAGCGCCCAAAATAGACCCCCTCTTTCTCCCCACCACCAGACCACACCCTCTGAATACCTTGACTCGTGGTCCACCTCCCATGTATTGGCTGAGTATAAATAGGTAGTGCCTTGGCCCTTTGTGCACGATCCATTTCATTTGAATTTGTTTCTTTTTGGCCTTCACACCAATTCTACTACCTCCATTTTTTTTGCTGTACGTTCTCGTTGGTATTTATCTCTTTTGGCACGAAGGATGTGTGGGCTTTTGGGTTCATGTTCCCTGCCTTTTATCCCTTCTTGGATTGGGCATTGCTTATGCAAAGGCCCTCATCTTCCCGTTGAGTCCATGTTTTTCTTCCTTGCATTCATAGGGCCTCTTGGCTATCAATCCTATCATATCACTTCATCCTGCCTGCTATAGCTTTACCCCCCCTCCCTTTTACTTCACGTTACCTTGTGAACTTGTGGGCTGACGTTCTTGTCATGCCAGCTCACTTGTTTGTCAATATTTCACTCAAGGCCTCCTAGGCCCACTTTTCACATCTTCACTTCTTTTGGATTTTGTTGGCCAACATTCCTGCCATGCCAGCCTATTTCATTATTTCATTCCTCGGGCTTCCTCAGCCTGTTTACTTCCTCTTTACCTCTTTTACTCCCATGGGCTTTTTGTTAGATCCTTTAGGCTTCCTTGGCCCAATTACCACATCTTTACCTCTTATTACTTTTTAGGTTTATTGGCCTTTGGACCGACCCATTGGGTTTACTAATTCATTTCTCAAGCTTCCCTGACCCATTTACCTCTTTTTTTACTTATTTTCATTTCCATTGGCTTACTACTTCATTCTTTGGGCTTTCTCGGCCTGTTTACTTCTTCTTTAACCATTTTTTTTAATTTTGAATTTTTTATTGTTGTGGGCTTGTCAGCCATCAATCCTGCCATTTCAGCCTGCTGGGCTCATTTCCTTATTCCTTTACTATTTTCCCTTTCTCACCTTCTCTATATGTTGGGCTTCTTCTGTTGTTGGGTCCTTTGTCAAAAGTGGTAATAAATAAGGATCAAGTGAGATTCATTGATATATGGACTTTACAAAAATAAAATTTCAAAGACATTTCATCACTATCTAAGATTGGTAAAAGGCAAAGAATATTTTCGTGATTATGTATGACATGCAAGTGTGAGATTCTTTACCATTTCCATTTTTTGCCTTACATGATTTACTTAGTAGGGTTGACATGTTAGACAAGTTGACTTAACCACATTAGATAATCAACCGTGGCCTTGTAAACATTTGAGGATTCCCAAAGGTGGTGTCAGAGTGTTTTGACACAATAAGAGCATTCCCATCAGGTGTTCTATAAATATGCCATTTTGACACATCAAAAAGCTTTTTTTATTATTTTAACACACCATTTTACAATTCACCGTTCATCACATCTTCTATTTTTCAATTCTATACATTAAAATAATATATAAAAATATTAAAAAAAACATTAAAAAAAACATCAATATAAAAAAAAATAAAAAAAATAAAAACCCATCACTGTACATAAACACAAGCACTGAATTATAACAAACCTACCACCATACACAAGTATAGCGCGCCGCCACCACCCACAAGTACAACTTGCCACCACCAACAACAATCCACCAGCCGCCACCACCACCCAATACTACTTATAAAAAATCCCCAAAATCAACACAAAACTTTCAAAAAAAAAAAAAAAAAGATTGAAGGAATGAATTAACTCCATTTATACAACCCAAATCACATGGAATCAACCCAACTCCACCACCACCCACAATCACATGGAATCCACAACTGAAGAAAAAAAAGAAAAAAAAGCCCAAACTTACATGCGATCTCCACTAGTCGACCTTATTAGTGAGGCTGAACTCCACAAAGACGGCCGATCTCAATGGCAATGGTCTAGGCACAGAGAGAGAGAGAGAGAGAGAGAGAGAGAGAGAGAGAGAGAGAGAGAGAAGGAAAATGGAAAAAAAAAAAAAAGAAAAGAAAAGAAAAAGGGAGAGGTGAAGATTCTAGAGAAAAAAGAAGAAGAAAAAAGGAAGAGAGAGTGTCAGAAGATGTAAGGAGAGGTGAAGAAAGAGAGAAGAAAAAAGAAAGTGAGAGAAGAAAGAAAGTCATAAAAGAAGAGAGAGAAAAAATGAATAATTTTTTTTATAGCATTTTCGTTTGTACCGTTCCAAAACGGTACTGTTCATAAGATGGAACAATACTGTTCATATGTGTCAAATATTATAGCATTTAGAACCTCATGAGAGCACTCTCATCAAGTCTCTCAAATGTGCCAAATACTAAAAATTTGGCACATTTGATACATCAAACACAAAAATGAAGGCTCATCAGGTATGTTAAATGTTCCAAAAATTTGGAACGTGCTACAGTACGCTCTCATATTTGAGAGCGTATGGACAAAAATGGCATTTGTGTTTAATACTTTTTTATTCTCTTTTCTCTCTCCTCTCTCCTCACTTTCTTCTTTCTCTGCTCTCTCCGTCACTCTCTATCTCTTCCCTTTCAGTCCTCCCAGCTCAAGATCTCTCTCATCCTTACTCAAGATCTCTCGTCGCCTCACCTCGCCATCAACCTCCACAGCCTTCGTCGCCAACTTCCACAGCCTTTGCCGCCGACCTTTAGAGCTCTTAATTGAGTCGTGGGTCTGACATTTGGGATGGGTTTCTCTGTGTGGGTTTTGGGTTATTGATTGGTCGGTTGGGTTGGGATTTTGGGCCGGTGGTGGTGTCATGGTTGTGGCGGTGGTTGGTTAAGTTTTGGGCTGGCGATATTTATGGCTGTAGTGAGCGGCGGTGTTTATGGCTGTAGTGGGTTTCGATGTGTGGATTTTGGGTCATTGGTTGATCGGTTGGGTTGGGATTTTGGGCTGGTGGTGGTGTCGTGGTTGTGGCAGTGGTTGGTTGAGTTTTGGGCGGCTGATGGGCGACGGTGTTTGTGGCTGTAGTGCGCCGGCAAGGTTTGTTGAAGATTTTGATTTTGATTTTCTTTTTCTTTTCTTTTTTGTTGAGGTTTTTGGATTTGGATTTGGAATTTTTATGGAGATCCAGTGATTGTGATTGTTGTTTGTGGAGGTTGATTTGCCGTTGGTGGTGATTTGCCGTTGCCGTTGCCGTTGGTGGTTTGTGGAGGTTGATGGTTTGTTGAAGATTTTGATTTTATTTTTCTTTTTCTTTTCTTTTTTGTTGAGGTTTTTGGATTTGGATTTGGAATTTTTATGGACATCCAGTGATTGTGATTGTTGTTTGTGGATGTTGATTTGTCGTTGGTGGTGATTTGCCGTTGCCGTTGGTGGTTTGTGGAGGTTGATTGTGATTGTAGTTTAATGTGATGAAATTGTTTAATATTATTTAATGGGTTGGGTATATTACTTTAATATATAGAATGGAAGTATAGAACATCTGATAAATGACATGTTGTAAAATGGTGTGTTAAAATGATAAAGTAGGTTTTTGGTGTTGTAAAATGGCATTTTTTATGAGAGAGCTTATGAGAATGCTCTGAGAGGGGTTATTTGGTGTTTGGTGTGCCAAATTCCAAATATTTGACATTTGGCACACCTAATGAAAATGCTCTAATAGTATGTATAATTAAAGCAAAATTTAAATTTGAGGTGATGCTTCCATCTTATCAGTTTCAGATAAGATTTATAAATAAATCCAATAAGAGTCTGGAATTAAAAGTGATAACCAACAAAAAAAAAAAAAAAAAAAAAAAAAGTAGAAAAAGGACCAAAACAAAGATTTTGAACAAAAAAGTAACACAAAAGCTACATATTGGTTTCAATTCTGCCTCTTTCCAAGTGCTTGGCCGACTCTTGGCCTAGGTCTAAGGATTCATTTCAAAAGGTCTTAAAATGTTATATTTTATGATCAAAATAGGTAAGAAAAAAAAGTGCTAAAATTTTATTTTAATCTCTATATTTTAGAGTCATTGTCAATTTTATCCTACATTTTGGTAGCATTTGATCTATATTACCTTCAATTTACAGTCAGCTTGTAGTTAATTAATAAGTTGAAAGTAAGGATCAAATTGATTGTAAGTTGAAAATAAGATTGACTAAATTAACTGCTACCAAGATTTATGGACCAAATTTATAATAACCCCAAATTTATATTTTTGCAACCAAAAAAAAAAGAAAAAGCACCATTGTGTTGTGCATTCTTTTTCTCACCTCCAAAAGGTTCCAAAATATTCATCCAATAGAAACATAATCCAATTGGAACTCAAAATTGTTTCATTAAAAAAATGTTTTCAATGTGGCATATCGTCATTGACAATTAATTTCTTGTAATAGCCTGAAATTTTCATTTTTGTAAACCAATCTTCTATCTAATATATATTGACCACCTACTCTTCATATGACCCCACATTAAAACCCCAATTTCATCGTTACACCTGAAGATCCTAATGTTTTTTTTTTGCCGTAAGTCAGGGGTTTTTGCTTATCGTTTGATCTCCAAATGCTAAACTTGAGTTGTTATTATTACCATTCAAGAAAAGGGTAAAATATCACATTTCAGCTATTTTTTACATTCTCTCTTAAATGCGTGTATATCAACCTTTTGAGAAATATGTGGGTATTAAGATTTTATAAAATCTTTGCTATAAACTGATGTATCACCTTATGCGCTCTCATGTGCTTTTCAGTTTTATTTTTTTTTATTTTTTTTTATCAAGCACATATTCCACATGCCAATTGCCAAATACAAAGAAATTTGGGCAGTATGAACATATTGTAGAACAAATCATCAATTACCGCAAAACTAAGAAAAATAATGTTTTGTAGCAATTCATCTGGTTCCAATGGTAAAAATTACAACATCATACAACAAAAATTTTAAATATACAGTATTTATATATAAGAGAAGCAATCAATATTAAAAAAAAAAATGTGCTTCAATCTAAGTACATTTTGGCAAAATACTCCTGCAACCATTTGGCTTCCACTTGCAACCCAGAATCCCTCAATGCATTCATCGACGATCGATAAAGCCTCCCATCTAATCGTGTTCCTTCAGATTTCATATCCCGTAAAAGCTTCACCAACTCATCGATCCGACTACTCCTTGAAAAAACTCCAACCATAATTCCAGCCATGACCTTGTCAATCTCACCCCCATTGATCCTAAACTCATTGTAATATCTCAGGCACGTCTCAAACTCCTTGGCCTTACTATAAGCACTAATAACACTAGTGTAACTAACCTTATCTGGTGCAACCTTTCTTCGTTTCATCTCCTTCCATAGCTTCTCAACCTGCCTTAAATTATTGGCCTTTCCATGCATTTCCATCAAAGAATTGTAAATCCAAACATTTGGTTCACACCCTCTTTCTTTCATCTTGGCCAAAAGCCTCATTGCATCCTTATGCCTCCCCGTTTTTCCATACATTACAATCATGCTAGAATAAGCTACAACACACTTATCAAACCCCTTTTGTTCCATCTCTGAAAATAACATTTCTGCTTTCGAATAGAGCCCAAGATGACAATATGCATTTATAACCGAGGAGTATGTTACTTGTCCTGGTTCACATCCCTGAGAAATTAGCTCTTCGTATACCTTAACTGCAGCTAGAAATCCTCTTTTCTTTGAGAAGCCATTGACAATTGCACAGAATATACAATCAGAAATTCTTAACTTTGAACTTTTCATTGCGTTAACAATTTCAAGTGTCTTCTCCATTAGTCCTTCTTTCACATACATCAACACTAGTTTTAAGTACAGCCCCGGATCTCTCAACATTTGTTTGCTTTTCCCTTCTTCAAAAAGATCTTCGGCCACCTTTACTTCTCGCAAGCTTGCAAAAGAACAAATCAAAGAAGAGTAAACCGAAGAATCCTTGGAAATTCCTTTCCTTGTCATTTCTTTGAAGTATTCAAGAGCTTCAAAAGCTCTTCCTGATTTTCCTAGAGACTCAATTAGAGTCCCATATATACGAGTGCAAAATGGTGATGAATAAAAATCTAGTTGACTACTTTCTAATTCACAAAACAATTCAACCACTTTCTCAGAATCACCTAGTCTCATATAAGCTTCCATGATATGGCAAAAACATTCAGAATCCAGAACAACTCCGGCAGATCTCATTTTCCCAAATGCTACAATGGTGCTTCTATACATATGAAGCTTGTTATAGCCTCTTATTGCAGAACCAAAGGCCAATACACTGACTTTACCATTAGATTTGAAAACTTCAAGCAAAGTCTCAACAATTTTGAATTTTCTAGCTCTAATGCAACTACTAACCAATTTTGAACAAGTGGAACTATCAGGCAACACATTGTAGTTCTTGAAATCATCACAAACTACTAAAATCATACGCCATTTCTTTGAACGTAACAAATACCTGATTACATGCTTTAAAGTTGATTTCTCCGGTCTAAATTCTGGGCTTCCTTTCATTTTTTCATAGTACTTGAAAGCAAGATCCTCGGTTTGAGGACTTCCAAATAACCCAAGTAAGAAATCATTTAATTTTGCAGAATCTGGTACTGGGTTTTGCTTAGAATCTTGAAACGGTACATTCAACTCGATCACTGGCAAGTTGCTAGAGGCCTCTTGGCCATCTTCTAATATTGGAGAAGAGCAACCTGTGGTGTTGACCTGAAAATTTTGGACTTTTGAGCATGAAATTGCAGGGAAAAATGAAAGGGTTTTGCATGTTGGGATCAAAGTTAATATGTGGGAATTTCTGCGACTGCGAGAGTGAATGCAAGCTAAAGACCAGTCTGAATAATAGGAAATGGCCATCTTGCAGATAAGGTTTCAAGCTGTGGGGGAGAGATTATGAGGTTATATATATACCTTATCCTTACGAGATTTCTGCTATGAATGTGAATTTTACGAGCCACTAAACAAGCGACAAGTGGAAAAATTATGGACCAAAGCTTTCCACGTCCTCCAAGGTAATGGTTGGAGAGAAGGAATTTTCCATTTCCAATAATTATTTTATGGGCATCACATTCTTATGTATCCTCCCTTTCTATCCCAATATGTAGCCCCCACAATTACGTGAGGTTAACATGTTGTGCAATAGAGAATACATATGCATACATGTATGACGTAAAAGATATGTTTTCATTTATTTCCATTGAAATAAAATCCTATTCCAACCATATGCAAACTAGTTAGCAAAAATCAATATGTGAACCACCTCAGTTACAGCTATACTCTCTATATGCCTTCAAATGGCGATTCATAAAATTTAAATCAGGGTTCATATTTAAATTTTTATGAATCTTAGGTTACATAGGATGCCATATTATAAAATCCAAATTCTATCTGAAAGTGAATTTGAACCCCAATTGATTGGTCTTAATTGAATTAGTTAAGTTGATTATTTAATTACCAGTTATGCTAGTAGAGTTCCAATTAATATAGTTAAACATGCATACAACCATATTGCAAAGATTATCAGCAGTAAAAAATTAAAGGACACGTGTAATATGTTTACGAAGGGAAAACCTTGATAGGAAAAACCCTCCTTCAATAATAAACCAATGAAAAAATTCACTATAGTAAAATGGAAATACACAATACAAGAATATACCTAATTATAATATTACAACCTGCAATAGAACTTATTAACGTCACCATACACATCTTCATAAAAAAAAAGAAAAAATGTCACCATAAATATCCTCAACTCCAGTTAAACTCTTCTACTTTCGTGGATCAATTCAACCCATGAATATATGATCCATTACAAACAGTGGCGGAGCTAGGATTCTAGTTTAGGGGGGGCAAGATGAAATAAAGAGTTGAAGGCAAATCAATTTCAATTTTTTTTAATTAGTATAATTAAAAAAATACTTAACTAATTAATCAAAATTTTTGGTTAGCATATAAAATATAATGTAAGTGTTAAGTTGTTTCTTCTTTTTTTTTCCTCGAGCATAGCGTTAGATATATATATATATATATATATAGATTGTATGACATAAAAATTTTGGCATATTGGTTGGAGATGTTGTGATAATATACCATTTTTTAATTTCAAGATTACATAGAGTACATATAAGAATTTTTCTCTTCATTACATTAGACGAGTTTGGAATATTTTCAAAATAAAATTTCAGGTCAAAGCTATTATTAGTAAAAATGATATTTGCAGGGGAATATAATGAGCTTCTTGGTAATCATCAGCCAAGAAAAGTACATTACAAGTGGAGCCAAAAGTGACAGCCCTGTAGCACAATATTACATGCAGTTGCAGAATATAAACTTAAAGCAAACAGAAACATATACAAAGAAACTATAGGAAGTATAATATTAAGGAGGTGTGAGTTTGGGTGAGGTCAGGGGGGGCAATTGCCCCCTCTCGACCCCCCCTAGCTCCGCCCCTGATTACAAACAGCACGCAACAACTTGAATCACTTTGATTGTTGTAGTCTTATATAGTAGCTTCCACTTGGAACACCAAAAGATCTTCAATAACGATGTGGGACACTTCGCTTGGTACCTATTGAAAACAGAAAAGGAAATCCAAGATTGAATAATGCTTCGGTGAATATTATTGATTGGGGATAATCGTATTTATACATACTTGAGATTAGGGAAAGAAGAAAAAGCTAACTAACAGAATAACTGACTCTATTAAATTATTAACTGCATAACTAACTCTACTAAGCACCACTAACAGACTCACATGTGGAGCACGTGTAAACTTAAACACTTATTACATATTGCTAAGCTACAGGTAGTTTAGACTGCTTTAATGCTAAGGTACTTGTCGTTTTCATTCAGCTTGCAGTCTTCAATCTTTGCAACACTCCTTCTCAAGATGGAACATATATAAATGTTATTTACGCCCATCTTGAGAAGAAGGTTATTGAACTATTGATGTCAAGGTGGCTTTGTGAGCAGATCTGCCAGCTAATGTTTGGTTGAAACATGGAAAGTCTTCACTACCTTATCTTGTATCTCCTCACTTACAAAGTGGCAATCCAATTCAATGTGTTTTGTCCTCTCATGATAGACAAGATTTGCTGCTATGTGGATTATAGCTTGGCTGTCACAATAGAGGAGGACAGGCTGAGTACGATTAACTCCTAGATCCTTAAACAAGGCAATCATCCACACAAATTCACTCACAAGAGCTGCCATTGATCTATACTCTGACTCTGTAGAAGACCTTGACACTGTGTGCTGCTTTTTGGACTTCCAAGATGTGAGAGAATCACCTAAGAATACACGAAAACCAGTGGTCGATCTTTTGGTATCAGGATAGCTGGCCCAACTAGAATTACAATAACCTTTAAGGTGTAGCTTAGAAGTAGCAGAGAAGAACAATCCTTCGCTAGGTGTGCCCTTTATGTATTTAAGTATCCTAGTAGCTGCTTGAAGATGTGGATGTCTTGGCTGTGAATGGAACTGACTATCTTGATGTACATTGAAGGTTATGTCAGGTCTGGTCAAAGTCAGATACAACAGCTTTCCAATTAGATTCCTATAATGTGAAGGATTTGTCAACAACTCTCCATGATAGTTTGATAGTTTCAGGTTTTGTTCCATTGGTAACTTCACTAGTTTGGTTGAAAGTTGACTAGTTTCTACAAGTAAATCTAGTACATACTTCCTCTGGCATAAGCTAATGCCTTTGGAAGTTCTTACCACCTCCAATCCCAAGAAATACTTTAAAGTACCAACATTTTTCAGCTTGAATTGATCATGAAGAAACTCTTTAAAATCTATAATAGCTTGTAAACTGTTGCTAGCCACCAGAATATCATCTACATACACTAGAATGACAATGATAACATCACCTTGTACTTTGGTAAACACAGAATAATCATACCTAGACTGAATGAAACCATGAACAATGATAGTAGTAGACAGTTTAAAGAACCATTGCCTACTAGCTTACTTGAGACCGTACAAGGATTTTGTGAGATTGCAAACCAAGTTGCTGTTCTCCCTCTTGCTACCAAACCCATGGAGGGAGCATGAATTTTAAAATATTATAAGAATTAAAATAACAAAAATATGGATGATTTGGTGTTTTGTTGCCAAGGAAATAAAAAAGAAGATTAGGGTGTGCATGGGTCGAGTTAGGTCGGGTTGAGAAGTTTTTTCAACCCAACCCATCATGGTAGGTTAAAAAAAAATACAACCCATTATAGGGGTCCAACCTAACCCACGTGGATAGAGTTGGACCCATGGGTTGGAAAACTTTTTTTAATACTATTATTATTATTATTATTATTAAATTGAACATTATAATATCACCACAAATAAGAGAAAATTTATAACCAAATAATCATGAGCATAGCACCAAACTAATACAAGTTAGTGGCATAGTGGGTGGCCGGTGTGGCAAGGTGGCGGCATGGTGAGGTGAAGGTATGAGCGAGAGAGGAGGGAGTGATAGAGGAAGAGAGTAAGAGACTAAGACCCACGGGACTGAGATGAAAAAATATGTAAGAGGAGAGAGAAAAATATTAATTTTTTTTAGCATTTGTGTCCATACCGTTCCAAATTTGGAACGGTATCATTCATCTATGCTAAATCTTTTAGCATTTTGAGCATCTGATGTGAGAGTTTTTTTGGTGTTTGGTGCTTGTGACTAATGAAAACATGCTACCGTCACTGACTTTTTTCCCGTTAGGTGTGCCAAATGCCAAATGGCATTTGGCACACCTAACGGGAAAAAAGTCAGTGACGGTAGCATGTTTTCATTAGTCACAAGCAATGGTAACAATGGAAGATTTTAAATTTGATAAGGATTTGGCATAAAAGTAAAATAACACCTTTTTTTTAGAAACAAACACATGAACAAAAGGTAAATGAATGAGGCTCTAACATAAATGTACACAAAAAAAAGTTACGTGAGACTTATGTGACTTTTTTTTTTAATCCAAATTTACTGCCAAATAGAAGGTAGGGTGCAAAGTGTTACACATACATTAGTTTAAGGGGGCGTTTGGTTCGCATGATGCTACATTACAGTAATATAACTATAACGTTGAATTTAATCAACCATCTTGTTGGCTTTATACCATGTCAAATTTGCTTGTATTTTAGCATTTAGTAACCCTGTATTTAGGTGGGAATCTTGTAAGGGTAGTGAGTGAGAGAGTGTAAAAAAATGCTCAAGATTGTGCAAAGAAACAGGAACTCGCGATTGGATCTCGTAGGTGGCTCGTGGCTTGCAAGTCGCTAGAAGGTGCACACGGGCCAAGCATGCCAGAAGCTGAAGAGTCGCGCCAGCTATTGCACTACAGGACAAAAGTCTCAGGCTGGCCAGATAGTTAGCTCGCGGTTTGAACTCGCGACTCAACCCAATCGCGAGGTCAACTCACCAGAACATGCTGTTTGGAAAAAACTGACGTTTCACATTCCATTCTTACCCTAATATAAATACCCTTCATTCCCACGAAATGTAGAGAGCTTCTAGAGAGAATTTTGAGAGAGAAACCCTAAAGAAAAACAAGATTGCCTCATTCACAATCTTCACCTAAGAAACTCTTCAAATTCCTCTACTCTCTTCCTCTCCATTGATACATCCTTGATAGGTTCTTAACCAAATCCTTTTCTCACCATACCCACGACTATGAGAAGGTTATTTTGGTGTTAAGGGAAGCAGTTTGGAAGGAACTAATGATTATTGGTTGATGATATGGTTTGTAGCGGAATCCGGTAAGTTAGAAAAGAAAAAGGTTCAACGCAATCTCGTTGGAGCAAGAAGCTTGGAGAGCTTAGGTACCTGGGTAGACTAGGCTTGGAGGTTCTATTGATGTTCATGTATCTCAACTACATTTTCTAGTGGATTATTGATTACTTGAAGGGCGGCGGAGAGGTTTTATGCCGAGGACTTCGGTTTCCTCTTCGATAACACATTGTGCGTTGTCCTTGTGTTTACATTTCTCTTCCCTTTATCTTTACCATCTAATTACTGCTGTGATTGTGATTATTTATGATTTAGATTATTTATCAATTCTGTTATAAGCGTGATTATCATTTTCCGCACATATATTGTTTGATATAAAGCTTGAATTGGTTTTTTATTATTTGGAGGTCTAAACGTTCATAATGTTTTTAACGCTATTTGGACATTCAGTAACATTATTGTAATGTTAGATTCATGTATTCTCTTTACAATGATATAACTTTACTCTGCTTGATTGGCTCCTAACATTCATTGGATCAATACAATTTTTACTTTTGAATTTTCAAAAATATCCATTTTACAAAACTAAACAAAATTTTAATTTTTAATTAAAAAATAGAAAATAACGGAAAAAATCTTTATCACACTTTCTCACTAACCAAATAATTCAAATCCATAAAAATTAAAACATTTTTCTTTCCGTTTCCCACACTTTCTCACCAACCAAACAACTTAGAAACATAAAAAATAGACAAAATTTTTCATTTTCTTCACTTTCTCACCAAACAAACAAACAAACAAAGAACAAACCAAAATTCAAGAATATACTCCAATCTCCACCGTCCCTTAGTGGAGAGAGAGAGAGAGAGAGAGAGAGAGAGACCATCAGCAAAATGTAGATGGAGGAGATAAAATTGAAACTCTAGGGCTTAATATAGATAATCAAAAATCGAAATTGAAATTTGCCCAATGAAACTGAATTTGAAACCATGGGAAACAAAGACTATGGTGGTGTATACTATGGGAGAGGAAAAATAGACATTGATGAAGAAGAGCACCAGAGATGATGTCGATGGTGGTGTTTGTCATCGGTGCCAGAGTCTTAAGAGAAGGAGAGTAAGAGAGAGAGGAGGATGGTTTTTTTTTTTTTTTTTTTTTGAGAATAATAAATATTTTAACACACACATGGGAAGAAGGGGGAATGTCTCAAAGAAACTAGAGGCTGGGATTTGAGTTTGATGAGAAAGAGGCTAGGGTTTAATAAAAATATATTAGGGCAATTTTGAAAATAAAATTCATTAGTATGGACAATTTTGTCCATTCAATAACTTATTATATCCTACCCATCATTAATGTAAGATTACCCTTGTTTAAGAAGGTAATGTAATGAAGGTGATGTGATATATATAGCTTTTTTTAAAGGATTATTTTTTTTTTTGTCTATTTTTAAATGTGCTTGGTACCAACTTATAAAGCCAGTTTTTTGTTTTTTTAACTTTTATATACAGCTTTTTAAAACTTTACTTTTTTTAAGTAAAAGTATACTTGAACACACTTTTAGCAAAAAAAATTAAGCATAAAAGCTAAATAAGTTGTTCTTAAACAGACTCTAATTTCTTTGTTATATTCTCTCTAAAAAAAAGCCTTAATATTTATTTAGCTAACTATTATTTAATACTTCTTTTAATAAAAATTACTTTGAAGAATTAAAAAAGAAAAAGAAATAGATCGATTTACTTATAATATATATATATATATATATATATAGACACATATATATAACCAAAGTCTTTGACTTTTTATCGACTTTTCCAGAGCTTGCCATATCATTATCATTTAAAAAAAAAATATTTTTGTTTAGTTCAAACTTAACAAAGAGTGAAACTCTATCTTTCTAGTAAGTCCAACTTAAATTCAAACTAATTATTATCATTTTTCTAAAACAAAATTATTTTTGTTTAATCCAAATTTAACAAAGAGTGAAACTCTCTAATAAGTCTAACTTAAACTCAAATTCAAACGTTGATAATTTATTTCCAAATTTATGACATTAATCATGAACACTATAAAAGTAGTACAAGCCCCAATATTTTTTTCTTTTTAACAACAAATCGAGTAGAGGTATGAGCTCTTTTTTTGTTATTTCTTCTCCTTTACTTTGTTAAAAAAAAAAAAAAAAAAACTATTTTATGGTTTTTCATCTATTTTTTAAAAAGTAATTTTCGTACATGAACTACTAAACTCTCTTTAGCCATTTTTTACAAGATAAAAAAACATTGCAATAATTGAAATTTAAGGTTGCTACTACTTCATATGTCTTTTCTTCATCTCACAATATGAAAGTATGTTAATTTCTTAGGCAAAAAGCTTATATACGATATATCAAGAGGAGATATGACTTTCATTACTTTAATGTGTAGGTTTTTTTTCAACATTTTTTAGCATGGACCAGATGCTAATAAGGTTCATTTAAAGTTTAGACCTGATAAAATTTAAATCTTATTGCTTTATGAGTTCATGTACTTTTTTCTTTTTATTATATTTCTCTTTTGAATAGTCATATTTTTTTGAATAGTTGCAATAACTTATTATTTAATTATATATATATTTTTTGATATTTTGGAAGTTTTAACATCTGAATTTGTGTACTCATGTGCGAGAGCGAGCGCTGCGCGCGCGCACACACACACACACACACACACATATATACATATTTATATTATTTATAATTTGTAGACTTTGAATCTTTTGATTCCTTTCCATAGTTATAGTCATGGATTATTCTTTTGAATATAATCTATCTTTCTCTTATATTTCTCTATTGTTTAGTCATATATATATATATATATATTTGTTTCAATAATTTCTAAGCAATGAATTATCTCATTCTTTAATATTTTTTGGTCTTTCAAAAGTTTTAATATCTGAATTTTTGAGTTATTTTTTTGCAGTATCTAAAATTGTCTGACAAATTTTTTGTAAACTATTGCACATTCAAACAATGACTTTTTCATCAAATTGTAACACAAATTAAAGTCATATAAGAGCAAATCATGTAATGGTGTAATTTCTTAATTAATTTAAGATTTTATAAAATTATTTTAGTGTACCTCACAAATAAATAGATTCTCGTACATAACACGGGCTATCAAGTAGTATTTATAAATAAGAAAGCAAACGATTCTTTAATAAAATATTAAAATTCAAATCGTACGAGGGAAGGGTCAACGGCTTGCATAACGTTAAACACAAGACCAAGGTTGCTCCATTAGCTCTTTTATTTCCTCCAACAAACAGCCCTAGGTTGCAAAGGAAGACCCATCCACAACAGGCATGGATTTGCTGTCATCCTATTCAATTTCTACATCAAGGATACCAATGTCCACATAAAACCCGATATTTTCCAACGCACCAATACACAAGAATCCAGGCGTGAGGCAAGTAGTGGCAATCTTGAACTTTTAGCACCTTTCACCCTACCCTGGGAATCTTCCAAAAACCTCTCATTTCTAGCTGGATGTGCCACACATGTTTTTTATTTAATTTTTAAATACCACATATCTTAAGTCTAAACAAAAATTAGAAGGAATCGAAGGATTCAATGGTAGGGAATTTTATCTCATAAAAATAGCAAGAGCCATTAAATCCAAAGCCTTATAATGGAGAGCCCAATTTGGTTTATATCTGCCTAAAGTTAGAGGTTTCCATCTGATCTGGTCTGCAATCAAATCAGCCATTACTGAGGGAGCCCAAGAAGATTAACTAGCAGCTAAGTCCTGCAACAGCTTCATGCTATCTTGAACCATCGCATCATTGAAGGATCTCCAAATTGTTCACCAAGAAAAACAGCGATTGCGATTGAACCAAAATATGCCAAGATGTAATTGCGAACAGGTCAAAATCTTCCTCGGTTAATCTTTGTATCAGATCATCAAATAATTCTTGGACATCACCATAATCACGCTCACATATCTGAAATTTTATTGCAGATGCAACAAACAGCATCTGCCACTGCACAGAACCTCAGTGTATGAACTAGAGACTCATCCTCCTGATGACAAATAAGATCCAACATTCCACCATCGCACATCCCTATCAATGAGATTCAAAACTTTAGCATTGTGATCCTTCCATATCCCTACTGAATTGCCATTACCAGCTCTCCAACACAATCCTCTCTAATAAAGGCCTCCTAGCTAACACGCTGCACCCAGCAAATTAAAAGGAGCAAATCCATGCTTTAATCAAAGACAAATTTTCTCCAAATCTCTATGGAATCAGTTGAAGAAATTTTTTATAGGCAATAATCATATAAAAATTGACATCTTTCTTAATAAAATATTAGTAGTCAATACTCTTATATCAAGGAACATAATAAGAGCATTGGAAACATAAAAACAAAACCGAGAGCAGATATTAATAGGAAAAGGGTGAGCTTCACAAAGCACAGCACCCCTCTCCTCTTTTAATTGTACATATATTTTTATTTCTATTTCCCAAGATTACCCATAAATCTATTAATTCATAATAATATAAGAGGTATCAATGTTAGTAAACGTTATACCAATTCATATTGGACATATGACAACAAAGAGTACTGTGCAAATAAACACAAAAATAAATACCACTAGACTTGTCTCTATCCCCTGCGAATATTCCAGCTCCATCATCTGATATTTATTTTGTACTCCCCCAGACATTGCTAGTTTCATTCATGCTTCTATATTGAATTTAGAAAGCGGCCTCTCTCATCACCCACAAAGACAGTTTTCCATGGCATGGCATAATTTGCAACACAGAGTTGTAATCAACTAAAGCACAAACTTGCTACTTATCACTCTACCCCAAGTCACTGGTAATAGTAAAAATCTTTCATCGACCAAAGGAAGCCATTCATTACCTAATAACAAACAAAGATTAATAACCTTCTCTCAAAAAGAAAGTCTAATAAAAGGTAATATATTTATACATGAAAATTGTGTAGGCAGATCAATACTCACCCAACAAATCAATAACAGGTTTCAAGTCCACGGGTCCTTCCTATAACATAATTCACATCACAGTTAGCAACGCAAGGACAAACTTTTCTAAAGAAATAAAATGATGATTTTTTTTTTTTTAAAAGTCAAAATGGAAGGATGAACTTACTCCAGACATTATGATCCCACCTGGGGATATACAACGCGAAACAGAAGCTTTGAAATCCTTAATATCCTTCACAAACTTGTCAAACATTGCCACTTGAGGTTCCTAATATACAAATACTTGAAAATGTCAAAGCCCTCAAACTGCTCTAGAGCTCATAAAAAAATTAACACTTCCCTTGAGAATGACAAAAAGTTGTACCGAGTCCACAAATCTTAATCTAATATTCTAAACTGATTGCCCAATTTGCCAAATTTTGTCAGAAATGAAAATGGTATCCTCATTATTTTGTGCACCCTGCCACATCATCTAAAATGGCCATTTTGAGATACATTCATTAATCTATATATATAGTTAAAGCCATAGCACGGAAAAAGTCCAATTAAATTCTAAATTGAAGTCTAATTTCGCACATGTCCCATCTAATATTTAAATTTTTGTGTCAAATAAATTATTAGGTACAAAAATCGAAGAATCTAAATCCAATTAGATTCTAAATTGGATTTTAATTAGAATTCAATTTTGTGTTATGTGTCCTATTTAATTTTTAAATTTTTGTGGCAAGTGAATTATTGGGTATAAAAGATGAAGAATCCAAATCCAATAAGATTCTAAAATATATATATATATATATATATATGTGGGGCCCGTGGGCCCGGGATCCCCGGCCCACCTTTAGGCTGGCCCAAGGCCCAAGCCGAGGAGGACAATTGTCCCAGATAGTCGTCTAAAGGGTTTTCAGCCCTTTTCGGACCCATGCTGAGGACACACCCTTCCTCGGCATACCTAGTCTAATTCTGGGTAGGGGGCAAACCCAGAATAGGTGGTCACATCCACACTTAATGTATTTGCCTGACCCTCCAAGCTACATTAATAAGGACAAGACCCCCGAACAGTGCAACCTTGGAGGCCGCAACCCACAGTATGGCGAAGAACCTGTCTGATGGGACAAGCTCTGGAGCAGTAGCCTGGATGGCTAACAGCTGTAAGGCCAGGATCAAGCCAAAGGGAGTATATAAGGCAAAGAGCCCCCCTCGTGAAGGGGGGCCTCCTCGGACGCCTGCCGAGGAGCAACCCCAAGTGAAGAAAAACTAAGGAAAATGTCCTGGAGGATTGGCGAGAAGCCGGCCGGAGCCAAGCCCTTCGTCCCACTCTCTACAAATGTATTGTCGGGGGTGCCCTCCAAAAAACGGAACCCCTACAATATATATGTGAGGTTGGATTCAACTTACACTTGGTGCAACTTTAAAAAATATTACATCATTCAATATTTTTTAATTAGATGCAAAATTTGACAAATCTACTGTTAAATTAGATTATCTTTGTATATTTTTCATGTTTGCAAAATTTCAAGATGATTAAATATGAATAACCATGTCATCAATCAATTTTTTAAATTCAAGTTTTTGTTGTTTAAAATAGTGCATAAAAGATGAGTTTATAGATCAAATAGTAAATAACATCCAATTGACAAGAAAATTGGCATAATTGTTAAGAACATAATGAACAAGTAATTTAACAGTGAGATTTTCAAATATGAATTCTATAACAAGTTATTGCGTAGTGTAACATTGTTTGAAGTTACACAAAGTGTAACTTGAATCCAACCTATATATATATATATATATATATATGTTAATAGGATTTCTTGTTTTGGTTTCATCATTTTGCTTACTAAAATACCCTCACACACATTCTTAAATTCTTTAAAATATCCCTATCCTTTAGTTAAATAATTTTAAATTAAAAAACATAAACCGGTTAAAAGAGTAATGTAATATTCCTAAGTTTAAAAAATGTGTAAGTTGTAACTTTAACACCATGTATAATTTGAACTCATATTCGTATATAATTATGATTGTTTTTAAATGTCCCTTGCATTATATATCAGTTTAACATAATATCAATATTTCTACAGTAAAACCCAATTAGAGAAAATTGGCATTGCCAAATTTCTCACCTTTACTATACGTAGAAGTGGGGTAGCCTTAGGCATAGCCTCAACTTTTAATCCTGGTACATAACCTACTGTCAAAACAATGCCATCATTTATATCTTCTATATACTCACCAACTTCATCGTCTGAATCACTAGTAATATCTCCCCACATGACCTACATTAACATTTAAGTAATAAATTACTCAAAAAAAAAAAAAAAAATTTAAGTAATAAAAAAAATATTCAACAAGAGACTTACAAAAAAAAATCAACAAAATAAAACCATTACCTTTTGCTTCCCCCAAAATGAAAAAACGACAATTTATCAATAAAAAAGTAGCAAATAAGAAGGAGATGTAAACCTCTTTAAATTCATTGGTAAGAGCATCCCTTCCAATTATTCCACCAGAAACAGAAATAATAAACGGAGTATTTGATCCCAATCTTTTTGTTATCTGCATTATAAGCATTAGCAAACAATTACCTCACAATTTATAAAGACTAAAACACAATTTCCATCCCAATTTAAATAAATAAATATATATATATATATATATATAATTACAATTCAGTCCATGAAAAATTCATGAGGTATCAATTTCATCATTCTAACTATTTGCCCATTAAATAAATTTCATGTCCCTCAAAATACATACATACATATATATATATATATATATATGGCAAACGAAGAGTTGATCTGGCAAGTTAAAAAGTTGATGTGGCCTAAAATAAATTCAGCAAAAATTAGATGGATTTGAAGGATAAAAGTGTAAATTTGTTAAAACAAAAAAGTTTATTTCTGCTGCGTCCTTGAAATATAGAAACAGAAATAAAGAAGGAAGGTAAACGTAGAAAGTAGAAACATACAAGCCAAAAGCCAAAGGCCTCAAAGAGTCTGAATCTGCTGCCAATATTTGCTATAGCGAAATGCGGTCGAATCGGCTTCGACAGCACCTTATCAAAAACCTCTTGTACAGCAATCTATCAATTTTTTAGCACACAATAATCAGCCACAATTACCAAAACTAATAATAAAAAATCATAATCCAATTCTAATTTCAATCTGTGTGTGAAGAAGTGAGAGAGAGGGGGGGGGGGGGGGGGGGGGGGGGTAGATTGGTAAAATTACATGAGGGGAGGGGTTGAGAGAGAGAGCAGAAGAGATCTTAGGGCGAGAGAGGATGCGATTGCAGAGTTGGTTCCAGGTTTTGCTAACGCACGCCGCCGATGCGAACGATAACGCCGGTAGCTTCTCTAGAATCTTCTGCAATACGTCGTCGTTTATCAGCTCAAACCACACTGTATATGTAGATGTTGATGTAGTAGTACGGTACTTTTTACTACTTTTGTTGGTCTCGCTCTTCGTCCTCGACGACGACGATGACGATGCCGATGCCTTCCCCATCGCTGCGAATAATTTTAAAGAAATTAAAATAAATAAATAAAAAGCTTTTGATTTGAGTATGTAATAGCCGGAACGAAGACCTCTCTCTCTGCTTGTCAAAGTCCTCGTATTTGACTTTCACACCTAATCCATACAAGTAACAACACACACTAAAGCAAAATAAACTACACATATTCCCGCCACTTGTTATCAGTGGGTGGCCGAGAGGTACTTATTAAAGCCGTTGCTCAAGCAATTTCGACATACACAATGGGTTGTTTCTAGATTCTGAAAAGTCTTTGTGATGAGATAGAAGCAATGATGAGAAAATTTTGGTGGGGTCAAAGAGGTCAAGAATATAAGATTGCTTGGGTTAGTTGGAAGAATATGTGCATGTCCAAGTTGAATGGAGGAATGGGGTTCCGAAAATTGCAGGCTTTCAACCTTGCTATGCTAGCTAAGCAGGGTTGGCGGTTGGTTTCGAATCCTAACTCTATGGTGGCCCAAATTTTTAAAGCGAGATATTATCCGCATAGTGATGTTTTTCACGCAAAGCTTGGATCCAACCCTTCTTATACTTGGAGAAGTATTTTCCATGGGTTGAAAGTTGTAAAGAGAGGTACTTGATGGCGTGTTGGTAATGGTGAGAGGATTTTGATTTGGGAGGATAAATGGTTACCGACTCCAACAACATACAAAGTTATCTCCCCCTTGAAGCCTTTTAATGATTACCCTCGGGTCTCGGCGCTTATTGATAGAGATACTAGGAGGTGGAAAGGTGATGTAGTGAGATCTCTATTCTTGCCTTTTGAAGCAAGGACTATCCTAAATATTCCCCTTTGTCACAGCCTTCCAGAAGACCAGATTATTTGGGTGGGTAATAGAAAAGGAGAATTCAGCGTTAAAAGTGCCTATTATATTGCTCTTGGGATAGTTGATACTTTGGAGGAAGGTGAATGCTCATCCGGTGATTCTAGAAGCCCTTTATGGAGAAAGCTATGGCATTTGAAAATTCCTCCCAAGGTTCGTATCTTTGCTTGGAGATTGTGTATGAATGCTCTCCCTACTTTTGTGAATTTGCGAAGAAAAGGTGTTGATATTTGTGATGTTTGTCAGGCTTGTGGCAGAGAGCCAGAAACGAATTCTCATGTATTTGTGAAATGTGAAATGGCTAAGAGGGTTTGGAGGTGTTGGCCGAGCTGTCCAAATGTGTTGCTGAATGCAAATATGAGTATTGTAGATATAGCTATGGAGATTTTGGAAACTGGTACAGCTAGTGATCTGGAGTTCTTCTTTGGGGCTGCTTAGGCTATTTGGTTCAATAGAAATAAAATTGTGTATGAGTCCTCAAGTCATATTCCTGATTTTATTTGGGGTTTTGCAAAGAAGCATATTCTTGAGTTCCAAAATGCTTCAACAGCTAGTTCTCAAAGTCTGTCTCAATCAGAAGGAACGTGGTTAGCGCTTCCTCTAGGTGTGTTCAAGATCAATGTTGATGGTGCTACTTCCGGAAGTGAAAAGAACTCAAGTGTGGGAGTTATTATAAGGGATGCAGAGGGTAATATAATTGCTGCTTGCTGTAATTATCTTCAGGGTCACTACTTGGTGGAGGAAGTTGAAGCTTTGGCTTTGGAATGTGGTCTCCTTCTTGCCAAAGAGCAAAAGCTCTCCCAAATTATCTTGGAATCAGATGCTCTAACAATGGTCAATAGTGTCATAGCAGCTGAAGTTGGTGGCAATCTTGGCCATATTTATCAAGGAATCCTTAGTCTTCTTTCTTCTTTTAATAACTGGAAAATCAAGCATGTGAAAATAGAATACAACAAGGCAGCTCATGAGCTCACTCAGTATGCATGGCAGATGGAATCTTCTCAAGTATGGAAGGGAGTTTATCCTCCTTGGCTGTTGTGAGTTGTTCAGGAAGTTGGTTTGTAGTTTGTTCTGTGCGTTGTATTTCATTCCCTGGCTTTGTTGTACTCTCTTTTTATTTGGCAATGAAGTTTTTAGCAGGTTGCTTTGCTTTCCAAAAAAAAAAAAAAAAAACATTTTTATCGGTAGAAATGTTATTTTCCAAACGTTTTCCCAATAAAATTTAAGTAAATAAGTAAATATGAAAAATAAAATAAAATTATTGGTAGATTCTAATTCTAAGTGTTGTGAAAATGTGTATGACTGCGATGCTTTTCTTTTATTAGCTATTGAATTGACAAATTTTTATTAGTTTTCGTATATAGCTATTTTTAACTTCACTTTTTACCAATTATTAACCATCTACAACATTGTAGATTTTTTTTTAATGGTCAAACTTAAGCAATTTTTTTTTATATAATTTATTTAAATATAAAACTAGCATATAATCCTTGGGTACACAAGTGTGGATGGCAAAGGGGTAGGTTACTTTCCTATTCTTTGTCCCCCTCCCAACTTGATTTTTGGGCGAGGCATTTAGGGCCTATTTGGTTTAGAGAGTTTTCATCATTCATTACTTAATTTCCATAATTCATCACTCACTTTTCTTGGGTCCCACGTCAGATTTTGTTGTTTAATTAAGTTTTCACTCTCAATTTACATCGCTCATAACTCAAAAAACTGAGTTAGAGTGATGGAAAATGAAAACAAAATTTTGACTTTTTTGGATTATGAATTATAAGTTATGGTGGCATTTTTGTAAATTTAATCACATGCATAGGACTTAGCTAGAGTCTTGTTTTATGAACTCAGACCACTCTCTCTCTCTCTCTCTCTCTCTCTCTCTCTCATATTTTTCTCTTCTCTTCAAACCCACAGCTTTCTCTCCTCACTAATCCTCCACAGCTTCTTCACAAACCACTACTGGCCACTACCCAAGCTACCACAAGCCACCAATCCTCCCTTTTTCTTTTTTATTTTATTTTTATTTATTTATTAGATTTCCCCTCCTTTTTTTGGGCTTAAAGTTCCTCTACTTTGTAATTGTTCATGGGTTTAGTTTTGAGGGTTTGAAAAATTGAATTTGATTTAGGGTTTGGTGTTTCAAAAGAAAAGATTTTTGTTTTGTGTAATTGTTTTGAGTTTGGAGATTTGGTTGATTTAGAATGGAGGATTTGAAAATGGAATTTGATTTAGGTTTGATGTTTCAAAAGAAAAGATTTTTGTTTTGTGTAATTGTTGTGGGGTAATGAAAATGCACTTAAGGACCTCGTTCTTGATTACAATCATGGTCCGATGATTACCATATCAACTAGATTTCAAAATAATTACTATGGTCTTAAAAATTGAACCAATCAAAGAATCAAAAAAGAGGTTAGTTTTTGGTTTAACCCAATTCTTGACCGGTTTATTTCCTTTTTTGCACGTTTTTTCAATTTTGACTTGACCGGTTCTAGGTCCAATTTTTGGTTCAATTGGTTGAACATGCCAGTCTGATTCGATTTTTTAAAACAGTGATAGTTACCATATCAACAATAATTCAATAGAATTTTCACACATAACACACCATGAAGTATCAATATAAACCTAATATGATGTCATGATCATGATTTTAAAAACCAGACCAAACCAACTAGTTCGACTGGTTCAATCAGGAACCGAATACCAATTCAATTTGATAAAACCACCCAGAATTGGTAAAAAATGGGAATTAGATGCAAAACCAGTTCATTGATTGGTCCAGGTTTTAAAACCATGGCCATAATCAATAGAACACAATAATCTCCAACCAAAAAAAAAAAAAAAAAAATTTAATGTTTTCTCAAAGAAAGAGAAAACATTAATTTAAGTATCTATGATCAAAACCATATCATTATCTTTCTATCTTTTCTTTTCTTTTTTTTCTTTTTTGTATCATTTGTCCTCAATATTCAATTAACTAATTCATCAAGCTATAGGTGAATCACTCTTTCAAAAACAAAAAAGCAATTTTGCAAAAATTACTTGATTTTTAAAAGAAAGTTGCAAAAGTGTAATGTTAAATGATTCTTAAAATTTTATGAATTAATTGTAAAACAACAGTAGTTTATAGACAAAATTGAACTATCACCCCTAGTTTAGGATGAATTTTAAATTTTTAGATTTAAACTTAAAGTACTCAAGTCCAGCTCCCCTCCCATTAAAACTCTCACAATCTCTCTCATTATTTGTTCTCTTTCTTTCTCCCTCCAACATCTGCTCCTCCTGTTTGCCCTCTCTCTCCAACATCACCATTGTAGTATTAGAGATTTGACAATTAGAGCTTGCCCCTAGATGTTCTTCGAAGGAAATGATTTGACTCTAATCACCAATAGAAACTTGACATGTGCAATGACAGAATACTATCATCTTCTTATTGATGGATAAGTTCGAATTCGGTAAGGGTGGGGGATGTAAAACTCATGTTTTACACCATACAATAAGAGATTGTCATATCAGTTTTTTACTTAAAACTCAATTCATTCTACCACATATAATAACATTTCAATAAACTTACAGTTAAGTTGGATTTTCAAATGGGTATTAGAATTGATTGAATGTGGTTATGTTTATTTTTTTAATATGTGATATGATGATGTGACATGTTAGGATTGGAGGGGTAAAACTAATCTTTTGTGATGGTTAATGCTTAAGGCTCTAAGGGCATGTTTGGTACACTGTAATGATTATTACATGAGAATAGGAATAAGTATTACAAGGAACATATTAAGTTGGAATGTAATAAGTATTACTATTCATTAGTTTGGTAACCATTTAGAACTAGAATTCTGAATATGCATCTACAATTTAGTAGAGTATAAAAAGAAGTGTAATTAAATCATTTTTAAGTCAAATTTCCTAAAATACACTTATTTTAGGGTGTTCAAAATAGAGATAATAATTAACAAGGAATTTTTTTTTTTCCCTTTTGAAGATGTGGCAACTAATGACTTTTTATGAAATTTTTTTAAAAAAGTTATTACATAAGATGAAGGAATAGATATTCATTACTTCTAATAAGGAATAGTTATTCCTCATTTTGAAAAATAGCTATTTATAAGGAATAACTATTCATTATAATAAAAACAAAACCAAACAACCGAATAGTTATGCCATAGGAATATTTATTACATTACAGTGTTTATTACAGTCTACCAAACGTACCCTAAATATGCTTGGAGCGGAACTGTACTATCATGGGGATATACAATGCAAAACAGAAGCTTTGAAATCCTTGATATCCTTCACAAACTTGTCAAACATTGCAACTTGAGGTTCCTAATATACAAATACTTCTAACTTGTCAAAGCCCTCAAACTGCTCTACAGCTCATAAAAAATTAACACTTTCCTTAAGAATGACAAAAATTAGTACAAGTCCACAAATCTTAATCTAATAATCTAAAGTGACATAATTGCCCAGTTTGCCAATTTTCAATTAGATATTAATATGGTATCCTCATTATTTTGGGCACCTTGCCACATCATTTAAAATGGGCATTTTGAGATACATTCATTAATATATATATATATATATATATATATAAAGCCCAAATACAGAGAAAGTCCAATTAAATTCCAAATTAGAGTCCAATGAAAAGTAGTATAGATACATGTTGACTGTGTGAGTAGCAAGCTAAATGGATAAATCTAGCAACGTCAAAATAGTTTTTTACAGAAGGACTGGCATGTAGTTAGTGACTTTGTGAAAGAGAGACTATTGAATGAGCTTTTGGTTTTGGTTGATGATGGTAATGCTCAGGGTTGTCCATGGGTCGAGTTGAGTTGGCAAAATCAACCCAAACCCATTTTTCCACCCAAACCCACCAACTTAAATATGACCTAAACTCACCCAATTATATTGGGTTAAATGGGTAGTAACCAAAACTAGACCCAATTAAAACTAATGTTAATTGGGTTTTAACTAGGTTCCCAATTTGACCAAAGTATCATTTCTATAAATCACCAAACTCTAAAATATCCCAAAACCACTAAAAAGACCAAAATACCCATAAAACCTCAAAAATTACCAAAATACCTCCTAAACTTGAAAATGACAGAAACACCCCCCCCCCAAAACCTTAAAATTACCAAAATACCCCCTACACCTAAAAAATGATTGAAATACCCCCATAAAATTAAAAATGACCAAAATACCTCTGAAACCTTAAAATGACTGAAATATCTCTAAAACCTAAAAATGACCGAAATACCCCGAAACCTAAAAGATGATTGAAATACCATCGAAACAAAAAATTTTGCTAATTTTTTTATTTATTTTACTTACTCGATTGTGTACTAAATTGGATTGGTAGTAGATGCTTAACAATATTGGTGGACAATATTACTTAAGAATAAAAAGCATTTAGTATGAGTTGAATAAAATTTTTTATTTTTATTAAGAATGATCTCAATTGCAATAATAGAACATATATTATCTATAACAACACTACAGATCCTAGTAGATTTCAGCAAAAGGCTGAACTGAAACAACTCAAAAAATAACTAAGAAAAATTCCCCAATTTCATTTAAATAAAGAAAAAGAGAACATGTTAGTTGTGATTTTATTTAGAATAGAACCTCGATAACCTATTTGCAAATTATATTTGTTCATTCTGCATTAGTTTTAACAACTTGGGAAGCATTTCATTAATGTTTGTTGATACAAGCAGGAGGGTTCTACTTGCCCAAAATTGCATGCTGGACGTTAGTAAAAGTGGAAGTAGTAGATCCTCCACCTCCCTTGTATGTGAGATCAATGTCAGAAAGCACCACTTGTTGGCATGGTACACTCATAGTGCAAATAAGATTCACAACTTTCTTTGTCGAAGAAGTGCCTCTAATTTTCTTGAAGCTATCATTGCTGATCTTAACTTTAGAGGGAGATTGAAAACAAGACAAAAAAGCGCACCCAAGAAGTTAATATTAGTATTTGTAATTGTTTTTACTTTTTTTAAACTTTAACATCAAAATTTGTGTACATATTTGTGATATTTATATTAACCTGGTTTGAGCATTGATTGTTTAGGCAATAGTTTTGATTAATGATGATAGGATTGCCAACATTCTTCATGACAACAACCTCGAAATGTATATCGGAAGCAACTCTAGAAGAGGAAGAAGGCCATGTTTTGATTCTAACACCATTATCTGTATTGCTAAGTGTGGCACCAGTAACTCTGATTCCTGAAATAGGTTATTCATTCTGGTACTTTCCAAGACTTCCAATGCTGATACCATGGCTAGGTCCACAAGTTACTTCATTAGCAGTAAAATCTTAGGTTCCATCACAAATGGAGATGCAATCATCACCTGTTCCAATATTGGCATTGGTAATGGTGATTTGAGATGAATGTCCCATGTGGATTCCATCAGTGTTGAGGCTGTTTGCTGATGCAATTATGGTAACATGTTGGAATTGCAACTTTTTGCATTCCAAAAGGTTGATGTGGAAAAATTTGCTATCCTTCGATGTAATGTCTTGGACTTTTTAATTTGTGACGTTGTTGAACCTTATATTCTATTCATGTTTACAAGTAGATAAACTAAAACACTAAATATGTGTGCTCAAGTTTCATTTAAAAACATTTTAATTAGTAAAATGCCAATGATTCTTTGAATTATACAAAAATAAATAAAAATTTGTTTGGAAATAAATGTGATCATTAAATCAATATATATAATAAAAAAAATGGTAAAGTTATAGCAAATATTATTACATAAAAACTTAAAAACTAATGTGTCTATGAACGTGGTTGGTACTACTTCAATAATATTATAGTAGATAAACAATTCTTCATAGACCACAAGCTTTGTCAAAAGATTACATGTGCAATTGTGATTGGGGAATTATCACTTTTAGATTTAACTATTGTTTTTTCTCTATCGCTTAAAGCCGCACATGTTAGTGATGTGGCACAAAAATTTGTGTCCTCACTCCATAAACTTTCTCATATATAAATTTTAAAATTAATTCTTTTTTGGAGTTGTGACACATCACTTCACTATACAAAACATGTCAAATTATTAGTAAAACATCATTTAACATATAAATGTTTGAATTATTTTTTTTAATGGGTAAAGTTTGTAAAGTTGTAGAGTCTATGTATACCTACGTAGAAAATAATGGAAATATAAATGTTAATTAATTAATATTGAAATCTTACAATAGGAAGTATGTTGCAGTTTTTGTCCTTGTTACACTTTTTTTTTTTTTTTTTTTTTTTAAAATTTTTTTATCATGCTTATTGTCCTTTGCCATCAAAAACTCCACCACCTGACACAGTGAGACCGTCGATACATTCAAAAACAACCCAACCATCTTTACCATTGAAGGCGGCAACATCTGATAGGGCCTATAGGGTTCTTTGAAGCTGAAACGCAATAACACCTTTGCTTGGACCCAACAAAGTCACTAAACCTAGTTTGTATACCTTCACTGAAATCACAACTTTACTTCCTGCTACTGCACACATAGCTTTCCAAGCTTTTGTCAAAGCCTAAACACATTATAAAAGAATCAAGATTGGTATATAATAATCATTTTGCATGTTAATGTTTTATCATCTGGTCATGACATCGATTCTAGTGTAAACAGAGTTTGAACCTAAGTTCTCTTATTCAAAGTTAAAAGGTTTTACTAGTTATGCTAACTAGAACACACTCTTCAAGTCAATTAAGTATAGTTGATTGCACTCACATATTTATACCTAGGTTATATCAGCATTAGGTTGTGCTCCATATGATTTAACATCAAAGACCTGCTAGGCTTTGGTGCTTGTCAACACCAATAGCAAGGAAATTGTTGCAATGCTTAAATTCTTTCGCATCTTATTGATCTTTATTTCCTTTCTATTGCCAATTTGCTTTATGAAATGATGGTAACCCCATTTGGTTTGAAGCTATTTATACTTCAATACCTGAGCTTCACACCATTGAAACTACCTAACTAATACTAACTAATTTAATGCAAGGTTGCTAAGAACTCTACTATATATATTGCAACTTCTGTACTATTATTAGTTTTTGTGCTTTCTCCTCCACTAATTAATTATCATTTGTTATTGTATAAGACAAGATTATTTTACTTTCATATATCATCTTAACTTCTTTGATTTAAATGGCATGCCTGTTAGCCACCTAAAATTTGCTCATTTTATCATGTAACCAAAGTGAATACTTCCATTAGCAAGGGGGAAAAAGTCTCGTAAAATCATCATCTACCAAAATTTTCCAAATTTAGTATAGGCAGCATGCTTGGCTACAGTTTACAATAGCAATTAATGAAACCCATCAATATTTTGCTCATTTAAAAAAAAAAAAATTGAGGGTATTTTGGTAAATTTATTTTGTTTTTAGGGGTTAGGATTTTAGGAGTACTTTAGTCATTTTCAAGTTTTAGGGACATTTTGGTAATTTTGATTATTGGATAATTGTGTGGGTTGGGGTTTACCCATAATAATTTGGTTGGGTTGGGTTTGGGTTAGAAGTAATTAGTTATATGGGTAATAAATGGGGAAATGAGTTTTCTCAAATCAATTGCCCACCCTAAACCTACCCATCTGACACCCCTAGTATTGGGGATAAACCACCATTTAACTTGATTAAATCGGGTGAATGGGTTACGAATCTGCTACCAATTGAATGGTTAGTCAAATCCAGGTCTCTCAATTTGTTGGTTGGGTGGGGCGGAATGTCAGGTGACAAGGTCTGGGCTACAAGCGATAATGATAGTATCAAAGCCAAAAAAAAAAAAAAAAAAAAAATCCAACCATTCTTTAACCACTTGTAGCCCAGATCAAGTGACACAGTAACACAATAGTGAGTATTTTTGGGTTTATTTGATTTGAACCCATACAATTGACTCAATGAGAAAATGAGAAAAATAGAGATGAGAAACAATGTAAATATACATAGATAAAAAATGATATTGTTGCAAACATATTATTTATGTGACAATATTTGGAACTTGAGTTTCACTGGAAACATAAATAAATAAATCTATAAAATTGTTTTTTTCCCCCGTGTGAGTCCAAGCTAACATAGACAAGAATGAATTCATATAACCTGTTTGTATGTTTTAAAACACACACACACTTGCTCCCAAAAAAAAAGGGGGACTTACTCAAGGGCATAAGAAGGTTCGTCATTTTGCTCATACACATTTGGGTTGATTTTGTTGACGCCCTTAAAAAGTGCTAGGGAATGTTTGTTTGAGTGGAAAGGAATGGCTATTGAAACAAAAGATGCAGGGCAATGGAATTTTTTTTCCTTTGCACAGCAAGCAAGAAATAGGGAGGAGAGAAATCAGTGTTCTCCAAAATTAATTTGGTAAGTTGATGTTATTAACAATAATGATTAATTGGATTGTTGAGTGTTTATGCCATTAGATCTCATTATAATCTACAATTTATAAAAGATTGGGCTGTAAATCAATCAAATAGTTTGAGCTCAATTAGGAAAATAACTTGTTTTATATTCATTGTTTTAGTAAACAAGTCAAGCTCAGGCTCAAGATTAAGCTTAACTACTAAACAAGTCAAGCTCAAATATAATATTGTATTCATAAACATGATGATTCAATTTTGATAGGAACCCTTATATAGATAATAATTGTTGTAATGTTGCATTTAGATGGTTAGTTGGTTAGTTACAATTCCAAGCATGTTAATCACATTTAACACATGTTGGAATTATTAATGCACATGGGGAATAATAATACCATTAGTATAAGGCCATGAGGGCCAACAAAATAGTTTTATGGTTCTACAAATACCTACTTGTAATCACATTTTCATTATTGAAGAATAAAACCAACTCATTGCTTATTGCATTAGTGTGTCTTTCTCTATGGAGGGTAACTACCTCAAAATAAGTCAATTTCCCTACAATTCCTATCCATCCCCATTAGGAACCACTAGGTTCCTAACAAGTAGTATTAGAACCATTGATTTTGAGACGAGCAATTGTGGCTGAAGAAAACTTAAGAAAGAAATACAATAAATGGTGAACAAAGCTTTAGAGAAAGTTAATGATATTTCAGAAAAAGGTCATGGCCTTGGCTGAATCTAATGAAAGAAGACCTCTCAAGATTGCAAAAGGACCTTGAGAACATGACAGAAGAGGAGTCACAGCTTCTTGAAGGTACAAGCGACAAGTTTCAAGTTGTTAAATCAACAAAAACTATCTCTGATATTGAAGGTGCAAGCGAAATTGAAATTGGTTGAGAACATGACGGAAGACGAGTCGTAGCTTCTTGAAGGTACAAGCGACAAGTTTCAAGTTGTTGAATCAACAAAAATTGCCTCTGATATTGAAGGTGCAAGCAAAATTGAAATTGGTCACTTGTTAAGCCAAGAGCATAAGGTGGGGCTTTTGAACCAAAAGGCTTTTCCATCTCTTGATTTAGAGCAAACAAATCTCGAAGCTGTGTCAAATGTATGCAATGGGCAATTCTTTCTCTCTTTCGAAGAAGTGCTCTTATGATTGCAAAAGGATCTTGAGAACATGACAGAAGAGGAATCGCAACTTCTTGAAGGTAAAAGTGACAAGTTTCAAGTTGTTGAATCAACAAAAATTGTCTTTGATATTGAAGGTGCAAGTGAAATTGAAATTGGTTAAGAACATGATGAAAGAGGAGTCGCAACTTCTTGAAGGTACAAGCGACAAGTTTCAAGTTGTTGAATCGACAAAATTGCCTCTGATATTAAAGGGGCAAGCGAAATTGAAACTGGTCACTTGTTAAGCCAAGAGCATGAGGTGGGGCTTTTGAACCAAAAGGCTTCTCTATCTCTTGATTTAGAGCAAAGAAATCTCGAAGCCATGTCAGATGTATGCAATGGGCAATTCTTTATCTCTTCGAAAGTATCCATCAAATCGGATTCTTGCTTTTCAGTAAATAAAATTGATATGAGATCATCAAATAATGTGATGCCAAAACGCGAAGCATGGGTTCCATCATCAATTCTTGGAAGTAATATGAGATCATCAAATTTCATTATCCTTCCAAAGCCAAACCTATAAAGCCCATCAAGTTTTATAGCCTATTAAGTCTATCTAGATTTGTATATAATTCCATTCAACTATGATTTGGAGTGTAATAGAAATGAGGCTATCCAACATAAATCAAGGAAGGAACACTCCCTTGATCAAATTGTTTTAGGACCAATCTGGAGTGCAACAAGATTCACTATGATTGATGCAATTGCCTCTTGTGATTCTTGGGCTAATGATCGAAGAGCAAAGGTTGAAAGAAGTTTTGCCGACAATATGATCAAATGCTTGGAAGTATTTGATGTGTTCAATGGTTGAGATACTTTGGCATATTGGGTTAGTGGTCGATTTCCCCTCATGAAGGTGTCATTTCAAGGAACACCTTGTGGACAAGGTGTTTTGAAGGGGAGGGAAATGATAGTAACCCACATATAGATAATAATTGTTGTAATGCTGCATTTAGTTAGTTTGTTGGTTAGTTAGTTACAATTCTCAGCATGTTAATCACATTTAATACATTGCTTATGGGAAAAACCAAGTAAGACAATTATGAACTCCCACCTTTGGGTGCAAAAGAGTAGAATTGTTTTGACTCGTAAGAATAATAGTAAGATAGAGTTTTTTTGAACTTCCGTTTGAAAGGAAGTCCTTTGCACTTCAATTTTATATGAATAATTAATTAATTATTATTTGTTGGTATATTCTTAGACAAAATGCATTTTTCTTCTAATTTGGTAGATCTAAGATGTGCAGTGCGTTGAGAAATCAAAACAAGTGATATCATTGAAGTCATGAATGTAAGGTTGTATTTATTCAATCATTTTGTTGGCTTTATTCCGTGCCAAATGTGCTTGTAATTCAGAATTTAGAAACCCTGTATTTAGGTAGGAATCATGTAAGGGTAGTGTTCAAGAGAGTGTGAAAAAAAGCTCAAGAGTGTGCACTCAAGAAGGGCCTTGCAACTAGCGAGTCGCCAAAGGTGGCACATGCGTGAAGCATGCAAGGGAGATGAAGAGTCATGCCAACTGTTACACTACAGGAAAAAACTTCCAGTCTGGCCAAGTCGTTAGCTTGCGACTCAAACTCGCGACTCCTTCCAATTGCAAGCTCGAGTCGCCAAAACACTCTGTTTGTCACAAAACTGACTCTTCGCATTCCATACACACCCTACTATAAATACCCTTCTACCTACATATTGTAGAGAGCTTCTAGAGAGAATTTTGAGAGAGAAACCCTAGAGAAAAATAAGATTGACTCATCCACAATTTTCATTATTTGATTCTCCAAATTCCTTTACTCTCACCCTCTCCATTGATACATCCTTGAGAGGTACATTAGCCAAATCCTTATCTCACCATACCTATATCTGTGAGAAGGCTTTTTGGTGCTTGGGAAGCAGTTAGGAAGAGACCAATTAATTTTGGCTGGTGCAATGAGCGTTTGCGGGGTCTGGTAAGCTAGAGAAGATAAGGTTCGGTGTAACCTTGTTAAAGCAAGAAGCTTGGAGGGCTTTGGTGCACTGGGTAGATTAGGTTTGGAGGGTTTTTTGCTATTCATTTGTCCCAACTATATTCTCTAGTAGATTATTGACCGTTTAGAGGGCGGCGGAGAGGTTTTACGCTGAGGACTTTGGTTTCTTCTTTGATAACACATCGTTGTGTTGTCTTTGTGTTTGCATCTTTTTTCCCTTAATCTTTGCCATTTAATTACTGCTGTGGTTGTGATTAATTTTGGTTTAGATTTTTTTTACCAATTATGTTTTAGCTTATTTTCATATTCTGCATATACATTGTTTGATAATAAGCTTGTATTGGTATTTTGTACATTGGGGGTCTAAACATTCATAGGTGTTTTATACACATTTTGAATATTCAATTGGTATCAAAGTAGGTGAACTTACTTTGGTTTAATTACCTTAGTGCGATCCTTGATCCCGTTTGAGATGGATCGATCTAAATCTCTAAATGCTCCACCATATTTTGATGGTAGCAACTATGCCTTTTCGAAATTCTAGATGAGGGCATTCTTGTGTTCTATTGATGAAACTGTTTAGGATGTTGTAGATGTAGGATGGACTAGGTTGGGGGCCACTAAATCCACATAGGATAAGGCAGCTCTTGCGGCAACAAATGCAAACAACAAAGTACTAAATGCTATTTTTTGTGGTGTTTCTCTAAATGAGTTTCATAGGATTTCTCACGTAACAATTGCCAAGGAGGCATGGTAGATATTGGAGACCACCTATGAAGGAATGAAGAAGGTGAAGGATACTAAGTTGCAGATGCTAACCACTCAATTCAAAGAGCTGAAAATGTGTGATGGCGAGTCATTCGATTCATTCTATGGCAAGCTGAATGAGGTGGTTATTGGCAAGTTCAACTTGGGTGAGAAGACGAAGGATTCAAAAATTGTGAGAAAGATCCTTTGATCGTTGCTGGAGAGCTTTCGTGCAAAGGTCACTGCAATTGAAGAGAGTAAGGACTTTGATGATATCAAAGTTCAAGAATTAATTGGCTCACTTCAAACATATGAGCTTTCTCTACCTTCACAAAGGAAGAGCAAATCCCTTGCTCTTAAGATGATTAATGAGAGGGTGGAAGCTCACGACTCATCAGATGAGGATGAGGTCGTTAAAGATGTGGCATATCTTGTGAAGAATTTTTGAAAGTTCTTGAAGTTCAAGAAGAATGGAAAATTTGCTGAGAAGGGAAAATTCCCAAGTTTTGGAAAGGAGAAAAAGGATTTCAAGAGGAAAGATGGGAAGGATTCTCAATCCTCTCAAGGAATTACATGCTTCGAATGCAATGGACATGGACATCTCAAGAAAGAATGTCTTAATTATTTGAGAGGGAAAGGCAAGGTGTATGCCCTTACTCTTAGTGATTCCAACTCCTTTGATTATTCAGATGAAAGTTGAAATGGAGAGGGAAACTTCTCTAAATTTATGACTATTGCTCCAGTAGAATCTTCAGATGATTTGAGTATGCTAGTGGAAGAGCTTGGTGAGCACACTAAATTGGAGTCAATAGGGATAGTAGAGGAATCTAATCATAAGGAAGATGAAGGAACAATGGGACTACAAGAGACCTACAATTCCCTCCTTGAGAAGACCGATGAATATGCAAAAGTGGCTAACGCAACCATTAAAAAGATGAAGAGGGCAGAGGAAGATTATAGAAGTCTTCTAGTGTGATACAAGGAGACCAAATGTGAAATGGAGATGCTAAACAGAGAGTTAACCGAAGCTTACTCAAAAATAAAATTCCTTGAGCTTGAGGTGATTCAAACGAATGCTAGAGTAGAGCGAGTTTCCTCCAAAAAGCTTGATGATGTACTTGCTTGTCAAAAACCATTCATTGACAGAAGTGGATTGGGATGCACTGGAGAGAGCAGTTTGGCTACAAATACATCCAAGGAAATTAAGTTTGTGAAAGCTAAGGAACCGATGGTAGTCACCACTACTGCTGAGAAAGTGAAGGCGAAAAAGAAGAGGAATGTGATTAACCAACGGTTTATGACTAAGCCTCCTAACCAATCAGTGGTCAAACCTAAGAGTAAAGGAAACTCACTCCCAAAGTCACAAAGAGATCCTAGAACTCAACATTTCTGCCATCATTGTGAAGTTCCATGACACACTAGACCCAATTGTCATAAGCTTCAAGCATTGAAGAGTTCAAGTACACAAAGGTTGAGAGGACCAAGACATGGCAAAGGGAATTGGACTGCTGAACAATCAAAAGGCAAAGAAGGTGATATCGGAATGAGGGATGTAATGAAGATGGTTGATGCTTTTGATGGAAATAAAGATAAATGCAGTGGAAAATAAGTTTTAAACGGATTTACTTCATTCGATATTGATAACACGTATTAAGTAAATTTTAGAATTTGAGAACAAGAGATCGTACCTTGAAGTGGTAAATTTCAAAACAAAGATTGAAGCACTTAGGACTACTTTTAATCTTCACTCCAATTCCACTAACGCCTAAGATGTGTGGTCTCTCAAATTGGTAACAAAAGGATGACTAGTGAGTGACAAAAACTCACACCATTTCACAATGATGTTTCTTTTATATGAAAATCTGAATGTTTTTCCCTTTGTATCTAACCAATTTATCTAATTGGGCTGGCCTTTTGGGCCTTACCAATTGAGCTTAAGTGTGTGGCTTGGAGTGGGACCAAAAGGGACCAATAAGACACTAGCTCCAATGGGCCTTGGGTTTTTCTGTCAACTCTTGACAAGTCCAAATTTACCATTAACTATATTTAATACTACTATATAAATATAGTTGCACTCTAGGTCTTATCTATAAATTATATCCCAAGACTTTATTATACATGCAACCCCTTCATAAAATATTTGTAGTAGTACAAAGTCATTAATATAAACTGCCACTTTGTAAATTACTACATCTTGATCCTTGAGTACCCGGTTTAATCTTTTAAGTTATTCATCATATATTTATGAAAACTAATTCCATAAATATATACTTTAGTAACTACTTACTAAAGTGGTTAGGCCTAACTCTCTGAATAACAAACCCATTAAACTTATCTCAAGGGAATATTTTATATTTCCGTTAAGAGATTATGAATTCCATCTTGAGAATATATGTTCCATCAATACTAAATGTGGCTGCCCAATATACTGAGGTTTTGACCGTTACTTTAGATCTCACTCTTGATATATCAAAGTAACCTACACCTTATGATCAGATCCATTATTCTCTCAGGATTAAGAGTTCATGCAAATGTAAGTCGTGAGATTTATTATTCATTTGACAGTCTTTAGGAGAATAATAAATCTCACAGCGGTTCAGTTTAATATGTCTTAACTCTTAAAACATATCAACACATTAACTAGAAGTCTCCACTTCCATGATCAAGACAAATCATCGTAGTTGATATGTTATAGTTTTCGTAGATGAAATGCCTAATTTCATCACCGACTACGAACTATAATTCTGAGTTTACAAAGAACTTGTGATTTATATCTTCTGTGAATCTTCACATAAATCACATACTATGCATCTCATGGACTATGTGATAATGTCCGAATATTCATGTTACCGTTATTTTAGATAATAATAAAACAAATTTATTAAACATAATATTAAGTCATACATAATGTCATACACAATGTCAAACTTAATATCATACATAGCATTATACAATAGAGTTTAAGGGCACTAATCCTAACAGCTTTCACCACCTATTTGACAAGCTTCACTAGAAGGTTTGACAGTCAGAGCAATGTTACCCAATCCTTTAGGGATATCACCCCAAACGCAAGTGTCGTGTGAGTGAAGAAGGGTGCTCATGCATAAGCATTACAACATGTCAATGCATTAATACTTCCTATGTTTTGTGACTTTGATTGGTTGTGTGATTTTTATTATCATTCCAACATGTGTTGAAAATTCTATTTGTTTTCCTTTTACTTTGAATGTTTTTACATTTTTTGATTAATCTTTTATTGCTTTTGTGTCAAAAATCCAAAAACACATAAAAAGTAGAAAATCCAAAAAGTTTGATCGACATTATTGTGTATTGTCACTAGCACGATTTGCTTTGTACCTTTGTACTAATGGCTTTATGCATTTACGAGCGTAGCTTGTTCGCTATGTACTTATATCATTGTGGGAAAAATCTTGAAATCTATGTGATTGTTGTAAATAGATTTTCAAACTTGTCATGAATGATTAGTCAATGGTTTTGTTGATCTTGAAACTTGCATAGACTTGTGCCTATATATCTTGCCACTCTTTTATTTATTTGTATTTTTTTAAAGAGCTCAACAAATGTAAATCTCAAAACAAAAAAAGATAATGAGCTGCAAAAGCCGTCACACATACTAGTATTTGACTAAGAAAAAGGGAAAGTGACTTAAAATAAAATGTATGATGCTCAAAAAGCCAAAGGCTTTCTCATCAAATTGAAATATCAAAAATTTTAGACATCGATCTCAAAATGAGATGTAATGATTCAAAAAGATCAAATGATATGATGTATATGGAGCCAAATGAGAAGCTTCAAAGTTATGTTATCAAGTTTTAGGAGGTCATATATGCATATTTCTATAATTGAGATTGGTCACTTTTCCTTGTAGTAATTGTGTATGTCTTGGTTGAATTGATCATTTAAGCTTCATATTAGACTAAAGACTATCTCATTTTTGATACCCATACATATCATACATGTTTTTGCTTTGAAAATTTTCAAAAATTTCAAAAACTATGCAACCTTGTTTTGGCAACTTGCCTTGTGGGTTAAGCCAGTTGCATGCCCCAGTTTTGAGTTTGCTCAAAAGGTTTTCGCGACTCATTAGTGGGTCAAAGTCCGAGTCGCGAAAAAGTCTTAGAAAATTTTTCAAAAAACTGGGTTTTAGATTTCACGCAACTCGGTTTGGCGACTTGTTCGTGAGTGGAAGCTCTAGTCGTGAGGTGTACTCAGAAAGTTTCGCGGCTCCCTTCGTGACTATGATGCGGGTGGACCTTTTAGTCGTGAAAAACACTTAGAAATTTTTTTTGATTTTTGTCTCACAGGTGTCTAGCGACTTGGTCTAGCGACTTGTTCGTGACTCAGCTCAGTCGCAAAAATCGCGTGTTTTGTGCTTTAAGGACAGTTTTTAAAATCTTTTCAGTTTTCCCTCGAACATTTTAACGTTCATTGTCTTGTTTGTTTATCTCTCTCACAAACTCACCGTGCTCCACTCCAAAAATCCACCATTTTCATCATCATTTCTTCTTCAAACTTCAAGAGAAGGTATGGGTTTTCATTTATTTTCAAAGTATTTCATGTCTATAGCCTTGGATTTCTTGTTTTTTGAGTTTTTGTGAGTTTTGAAGATATGATGTTCGAATATGGGTTGGGTATTTTTGTTGAGTTTGTTATATGGGTTTTGTTGATATTGATAGTATGGAGCTTATTTTCACGTGTTTTCACAATTGCTTCTTAGTTTTGAGTATGGTTCTTGATCTAAGTTGTGTTGTGCATATCGTACCCATGGTTAAATGTCCCATAGACATTTTCTTGTGATTTTTTAAAATACAATGTTAAGGGGGTGTCTTTGGTACACACTAATTGTTTTCTTGCATCATTGATTATGTGTTTTGCATTTTGCCCTAAGTTGTTCATGAAATTTTTGAGCACACACCCACGGTGTGATTTGTTAAAGTTTTTCATGTTACAAATCTATTGTGTTTTGTTGTTATGTGTTCCCTTGTGCAAGTTGTGTTTAAGCTATGCTGTAGACTGAATCCTTGGTCTAACTGTTTGTCCTCTTTAGTAATACTATTCTGTTACTAATTCTTGGTGCTACGATATGTTGTACCCTGTATTGTGGCCTTTCCTACTATAAAGAAGAAGGCCACTGCTCAAAAAGGTGACAAAAGAAAATGGATAATCCAAAGTTCAGGCCTACACAACATTTTGAGAGATACAATCTTTTTTATAAGAAGGCTCCCATCATCCAAGAAAGATTTGTGGATTTGGTTGATTGAAAGGACTACGTCATTCCCAGTTGTTTTTAGGACAGAGGTTGGGACAAGTTTTTTAGTAATTTGCCTGGGGTATGTGAACCATTGATCAGAGAATTCTATCCTAATGCTGTCTTAAGAGAAGATGAGATCAACTGTTGGATAAGAGGGCATTAATTCAACATTGACTTGGAAGATATTGATGATGTGCTTGGTTTTGATTTTGAGGAGTTGAACCATGATTTCACACACTATAAGGACATAATGCTTTCCATTGAAACTGTTCAATCTCACATTAGAGGAGTTAGAGAGGGAAGATGCCTCAACACTATTGCATTTCCAGCTGATATGAAATGTCTTATTGTAATAATGATGTTCAACTTGTACCTAGTGAAGAAGATGACCACCATTAAGAATGCTAGAGCCATTTTCCTCATGGAGCTCCAGGAGAACACTTACATTGATATTAGTGCTCATATCTTCTTCATTATTGCTGATGAAACAAGAACCATTTCATGGGAAAAGCTGGTTTTCCCTAGTTTACTTATGAGGCTCTTTCGAGCAAAGGGTGTGGAAATTCCTCAAGACATCAATCTCATGCCTAATCCTTCAGCTATCAATGCATTAAACATTACACGGATCAAAGTTCTCCTTCCGAGTTATGAAGAGGAGGGTCATCAAGAATAAGGAGAACCTATGGAAACTGAGACAGAAGTTGAAGGACAGCCCTTAAGTTCAAAAGGCCGTGTCAAAAGGAGTTGAGCTTTATCTTCCTTTGTAGTACCTCCAGATGCATTCCAGATCATCCTTGAAAGGATTAATGGGCTTCATGTTGTCCAGAATGAGAAATCTGATAGGTTGGCTACTATCCAAGAGTAGATGAATCTTCTTTCAGCAAAATTTGACAGCTTTACTACCCAGCAGTAGCCCTTTAGCCATTCTAGTAAAAAAGGGGGAGAACTTTTGGAGAAGAAGTAGGAGTTGCTCTTGAGGGGGAGCAAAGCCAAAACTTTTAAGCATTTTGATTTATGTTATCCATGCTTTATGTTGTTATGTTTGGATACTTTGTTAAATACTTTGGTTTATATGTTTAAGTTTCTACTCAATACTATTTGTATTTTGTACCCATGCTTTGTAGCTTAATACTTGTTGTTATGCATTTCTTTAAGTACATCACTCTTGTGCCCTTGTTGGATTTTATATCCTTAATACAATTAACTTGTATTGTTGTATTGGTTGAGTGTTGGACATGCAAATAATACTTTGCATTGAGCTTATTAGCTTGTATGTCTGGATGTTCATTCCTTATGTGAATGATCAATGTGGTCACTATTTATAGTGATTGTTCATGTTTTGGTCAAGCCATGCTTTATTGCTTCGTTCCTTTTTGCTTGATCGCATTGTGCTTGCTCCATATGCATTTCAAGTTTTCTACTTTCAATAATAATAGGCCAAAAACAAATTGACCCCTTGTGATGAATTAATTGATTAATTAGCCAAGTTTAATTAATTAATCAAATTAACATGAAAACACATGGTAGCATAAACAAATCACTAATTAAACTAAATATGCAGCGGAAAATAAATTGACGCGGTGATTTGTTTACGAATGGGGAAAACCAACACAGCAAAAACCCCATCGGGTGATTTTAAGGTCACTAGTCCCAAAATTCTACTATTATCACAACAAGCAGTTACAAGTAAAGGAATCCCAGTACTTTATACCAACCTACAGTTGAACCCTTACCCTAATACCCAATTGGATTTGTTCTGTAGTGACAATTTCTCCTTTTGATGCATGGCTCCCGGTACGTGACTAGCCAATTGCACGGATCCTAGTACGTGACTTCAATCACCAACTAGAGAAAGTTGTTAGTTGCAAAGTTCTTCAATTCATCCACTATGAAGATCAAGAAGATACTTGGTGAAAGCTCAAAAATGTATTGAAAACACAAGAGCTATTTAGACTCCTAAATTAAAGTTACGGTTCGATTGATTTTACATTAACTTAATACTAAGTTCAGAATAGTGTAAAAGCGTGTGGATAAACAAACAACCTACTCTAATCCATAATCAAAGTAACACAACAGTAAAATGGAAAGTAAAAGAGTAGGGAAGAAAGATGCGAACACAAGATAACATGCCGATATGTTATCGAAGAGGAAACCGAAGAACTCGGCGAAAAACCTATCTGCCACCTTCCAAGAGATAATCGATCCACTAGACAATCAGTTGGGATACATGGGTTAGCAAGAGACCCTCTAAGCCTAATCTACCCGATGTACTTAATCCCTTCAATCTCCTACTCCAACAAGGCTTCTCGGAACCATGTCTTGTTTAGCTTTCTGGATCCCACAACAAGCTCCATATTGCATCTATCATCCTTGTTTCTTCCAATATTTTCCAGCAGCATCAAAACTTCACTTGACACTCTGAAAGGGTGTGGTAAGTGTTGGGGTTATCAACCTTTCAATGGTATGGAAATAGAAAGGTAGGATTTGAGGAAATTCCATAAGCAAATGTTTAGAGGATTGTGGGTATAACAATCTCTAATTCTCAAGGTGTTTGGCTAGGGTTTTCTCTTAGAAGCACTCCTCTACATTTGTGAGTAATGTGGGTATAAATAGTGTAGGCACAGAAAGTGTGTATCAGAATGAACAGGCTAGCAGAACAGAATATCTCGTGGTTGTCTCGCAAGAAGGCCTTACCCATGAGATACTCGCGAGACACAACTGTCTCCATCTTGGCTTGACTCTTTGCATTTCAACATGTGCAAGGCACATGAGTCACATTGCAGGATGCTTAGTCACGAGATACCCGCAAGAACACTTCAGTCTTCAGTTGCCTAAGTCTTCACACACTCTCTCTCTATCACCCAACTCTTACAATTAAATCCCACAATAAATATAGGGTACAAAAGATTAAACAATAATTACAATCAAATTTGTCACAGAATAAAAGCCAACAGCAACACATAGTTGTAAATAACAACTTTACAATCTCCCTCTTTGGCTATTCCATGACAAAACTCCCAAAACAGACTCTAGACTTAAACGTGAGTTTGTGAACAGTGGCAAAACTCACTCACACCTAATCTAGAAGCTGTAAATCACTTGCACGTATATACCTGTTACCTAAAACACTTGCACATAAACAAAACTTTCATTAAATGACAAGTTGAACACAAGGTACGTACATAAGCAAGTAAAGTGCGATCAAGTTTGTAAACATTATAAAACATGTAAGCATATCTTGATCAAACAAAAATAGTCATTAAAGAATGACTACAATGAACATTTAGCAAGTAAATCCTTATTCGGACACGCAATGCAATTAAGAACAATCCAAAGGATCAATTGCATGTCCAACACTCAACCAATGCAAAATACATGAAGTATTTGTATCTAGGATACAAAATCCTATTAGGGCACAAGAATGAGGTACTTAAGACAAATTAGCAATATCTTAAAAGTACAAAAAATATGCTACAAAGCATAGAGATAATCACAAATACTGAAAATAAACTGTTATTAAAAACAGAGTATTTAAAGCTTTAAACAAAAGCATTAACAATAAAAACTGTAAACAAAAACCAACAGTTATAAAGAATAAAAACAGTTTAAACCAAAACAACTAAGTTTGTGTGTTAGCTTTTCAAACTCCCCCTTTCACTATACACACTTCCTTTCTTGTGATGCTTTCCCCCTTTCTATATGCTATCGACCAATCTATATAGTCTGTACATGGAGTATGCCCTTCCCCTTTTTGGCACGAATAGCTAAAGGCTCTCCTCTAACTTGCGTTGAATCTCATCTAGCTGCGTCTCAATGGCAGTGAGGCGCATTTGAACCTTGTTGTTGGTGGAGTGGATGAGATTTGTAAGTCCAGATATATGCTCATGCAAACCTTTAACCAAGGTGGTCAACCGATCGGTTTGAGAGCTAGATTGACTTGGTTGTGTACAAACAGTTAGAGGTGCAAGAATGTGAGAAGAGGTAGTCTTAGTAATATGAATAGCTGATTCAAATCGGAGTGAGAAACAGGTGGTGTGGACAGATTTTTCTTTTTCTTTTCAACATAAGAGTGACTTTTGCTCTTTCCAAGAGATGATATAGGAATTAGACGATGACGAACTATAATCTTCTCATCTCTTGGTGAACGAACTCCTTCTTTCAACATAATTTTTATGAGAAGACTGCAGAATGGAAGACATAATTTTGCTGCTGATCATGCAGCTGTTTTTCCTTTAGTCCGGAAGATATAAGTACAAATGTCAATCGGAGTTCCATTGATGAGGTCGCATAAAAACTGTGCCCGTCCAAGAATAATAAACCTCGTATTGGACAATGGGTATAGATTGAAGAACATGATGAAGGCGAGAGTTTTCAGTTCAGGTTTGAACTTTGCTATTCTAATGGAGGAGCCTTTTGTAGAAACTTCAAGTTCTTCTCCAAGAATATGAAAAATGTTTGACACAGCAGGTTGTTTGTCATCATAGGGAGGCTTGTCTACATTTGCAGGTCAAGTGATATGAAGAAGCTTTGCAATATAATTCGGATTGATGGTGAATTCTTTTCCCTGAACCCAACATTGTAGTTCTACTCCAGTGAATCTTGCATTTGAATAAAACTCTTTAATCAATTCATTAACCGGATCTTCAAAGTTTCCAAATAACTCAGTCCAATCCCTGTCTGCAAAAATCCTAGGGATAAAGGGTGTCAAGTTGAACAATATGCTCCACCACAAGGGGGCATCCTAAAAAATGCTAGAGAATGTCTGAGAGTCCAAGGAAGTCTTAAACCTCTCACTATTTGAGACTTCAAATGAGTGCTATGTCCTTTTTGACAATAGTGATGAGGGAGGGTCAATAACTGGATCTTTACCGCAAGAAGAATGACGAAGCATCTACATAGATAAGCACACCAAGGAAACAAATGTAAAACACAAAACAGAATACAGAACTTGATTAGATTCAAGTTAGTTCAAAGAAAAGGTAAACTAATCTAAAACATAGCATAAATAACTCAAAACAACGTGCTAAAACTATTAAACCAAGTACACATAGACGCAATGCATGAAATTAAGTAGGTGTGCATGTGTGTGCATATGTGTGCATGTGGTGATGCATGAGTGTGCATGTGCTGATGCATGAGTGTGCATGTGCTAATGCATAAGGATGCAGCATGAGATGCATGATGTGTGCCTAGAGGTGTGCATGACATGGCATTGAGACACAAAATGGACAAAGTGTGTACAACACACAACCACTTACCAAAACAAAGAAAGCATGATCATTCAAGACCAAAAACAAATATTGGAACTCTGTTGAGTCCAATTCAACACAGAATTGTCATTCGAACATTCTATCAAACACCTAACATGCAACAATGCACAATAGTTATGGATAATGCACAAACATGGTGAAAACTTGCCTCAATACATGCTAAAATGCCTTATAGGGCCAACATAGATGCACAAACAACAAATGGGACACAACCCAATCAAAGATATTAAAAAAAATTTCAAAATGAAGAATCCCTAACCCAATTTCAAAAAAACCCCAAATTTTGAAACCCTAACTCAAATAACTGCATAATCTTAGAAAAAACATGAAGAAAATGTTTTAGAAAACATACCTTGAAGTTGAAAATGCAGAAATTAGGCTTGAGAATGATGGGGTTTGAGTAAAATGTGATTTTGGGTTGAAAAGGGTTCGAGAGAGGCTTAGCAAGGGAAATAAGAGTGTTTTGAAAAACTGTCACGTCTACAATATAAAACTGAAAACACACATTTTTTTGAGGGTTAGACAGTAGCGAGACAGTCGCGAGAATGGCCACTGAAGCACAAAAACTTTCGCAAGAAGCTTTAAGTTGCGAATCAGTCACGAGACAACCGTGAGAGTTTTTGTCTGAATTTGAAAAAATTCCAATTTTTGCCTAAAATACATTTTACAAGAAGTGTTTAGTCGCGAAATACTCGCGAGACAATAGTGAGAGTCATTGTGTGAAATGACCAAAAATTTATTTCCCTTAAATCCTTTTCGCGGGAAGCTTTAAGTCTCAAGCTTCTCCCGAAACACCCTCTGAACTAGTTTTTGAAGAAAAACAAAAAAAATGCATTTTGAATAAAATCTAAAGACACAAAAGTATAAAATCACTTTAAAAAATATATAAAACACTCAAAAATCTTTTTAGGTTTAATCAACAAGTACTTGAGCATACACATCACATTTGAACATGTACAATCACACAAATGAGATAAGCATTAATTGAATCAAAGTCTTGTGTGTTGTGGGTGAGTGTCAAGTGTGAAATAGTCCTTAGATCAGAGTGAAGCTTCAATGATCAATTCAATTAAGTCATATACAACTGGTACTAAATCAAGTGGTCTATCTCAATTATAGAAATGAACATATATGACCTCCCACAAATTGATTACAAAACTTAGAAGATTTTCATTAGGCTTCTATATAAATCATAACATTTGATCCATTTTGGATAGTACATCTATTTTTGAGATCGGTGCTTGATATTTTTTGATATATCAATATTTAGAATTAGCCTTTGGCTTTTTGAACACCATACATTTCAAAACAAAAATCGCTTTCTCTTTTTCCTAGTCAAATACTAGTATGTGTGACAAGTTTTTGTAGCTCAATATCTCTTTTCATTTGGAGGTTTACATTTGGTGAGCTATTTTGCAAAAACAAAAAATAAAGTGGGAAGAGATATAGGCACAAGTCTAAGTAAGTATCAAGACCATCAAGACTATTGACCAATCATTCATGACAAGCTTAAAGATTTATTTACAACAATCACACATAGTTTTAAAAATTTCTTCCACATAGATAAATGTGCATGCAAAACAAGATAAGCTCGTAAATGCACTACGCCATTAGTACGAAGGTACTAGACCAAACTCTCATATGATATACACAATACAAGCGATCAAACATTTTGAATATTTTTCAATTTTTATGGGTTTTTGAATTTTTTGAACACACTAAAAAATAGAACAAAAATAAAATCAAAGCAAAAGCTTGTAAAAGAAACATGCTAAAACCAGAAGCAAATGATACAAAGCAAATCAAGCATGTAGAGATGCATGAGCAAATGTCCCTAAACATCAGAAGTATTAATGCATGGACATGTTGAAATGCTTATGCATGAGTACTCCTTTCCACTCACATGGCACGTGCGTTTGAGGTTATATCCCTTAAGGATTGGGTACGAGAGTTAGGACTTTCAAATTGTCTAGTGAAGCTCTCCAAGCAAGTGGTGAAGGCACTGATTATTTTCATCATGTCCATCACCTTGGAATCACCATTTTGACCTCTTGATTGCTCACTAGCTTAATTCCTTTTGTCATTTTTAGGGCCTATTGACCTTTGAACATTTGCATTCTTCAATGCCTTCAGCTTATGGCAATTTGGGCTGGTGTCCTTGAAGTCCACAGAAATGACAGAAATGTTGAATTCTCAGACCTCTTTGCAACTTTGGAGGTGATTTCCCTTGAACCTTAGGCTTGGCCATAGATTGTAACGGAAATAAGTATGTACGCAGCGGAAAATTAATGGATCTACATCATTCGAAGTTGATAACAAGTGTTAAGTAAATTTCAGAATTAGAGAACAAAGAGCGTACCTTGAAGCGGTGAATTTCAAAACCCAAAGATTGAAGCACTTAGGAATATTTTTAGTCTTCACTCCAATTCCACTAACGCCCAAGAAGTGTAGACTCTCAATTAGTTACAAAGGGATGATTAGAGAGTGACATACACTCACTTCCACACCATTACAATGTTATTTTCTTTTACACAGAAAAATCTGTGCATTTTTCCCTTTGTATCTAACCAATTATCTAATTGAGCTGGCCTTTTGGGCCTTTCCAATTAGGCTTAAGTGTGTGGCTTGGAATGGGACCAAAAGGGACCAATAAGAAACTAGCTTCAATGGGCTTTGGGCTTTTCTATCAACTCTTAACAAGTTCAAAGTTACCATTAACTATATTTAATACCACTAAATAAATATAGTTGTACTCTATGTCTTATCTATAAATTATATTCCAAGACTTTATTATACATACAACCCCTTCATAAAATATTCGTAGTCATACAAAGTTATTAATGTAGACTACCACTTTGTAAATTACTATATCTTAATCTTTGAGTGCCCGGTTTAATCCATTAATGTTATTCATTATATATTTATGAAATCCAATTTCATAAATATATACTTTAGTCTTACTAAAGTGGTTAGGCCTAACTCTCTGAATAACAAACTGATTAAACTTATCTCAAGGGAATACTTTATATCTTCCTTAAGAGACTATGAATTACATATTGAGAATACATGTTCCATCAACACTAAATGTGGCTGCCTAATATACTAAGATTTTGACCATTACTATAGATCTCACTCCTAATATATCAAAGCAACCTACACTTCAAGATCAAGTCCATTATTCTCTTAGGATTAAGAGTTCATGCAAATACAAGTCGTGAGATTTATTATTCATACGACAATCATTAGGAAAATAATAAATCTCACAGCGGTTCAGTTCAATATGTCTTAACTCTTAAAACATATTAACACATCAACCATAAGTCTCCATTTCCTTGATCAAGACAAATCATTGTGGTTGATATGTTATAGTTTTCGCAGATAAAATGCCCAATTTCATCACCGACTATGAACTATAATTCTGAGTTTACAAAGAACTTATGATTTATATCTTTTGTGACTTCTCACATAAATCACATACTATGCATCTCATGGACCAAATGATAATGTCCTAATATTCATGTTACCATTATTTCAGATAATAATAAAACAAATTTATTAAACACAATATTAAGTCATACATAATGTCATACATAATGTCAAACTTAATATCATACATAGCATCATACAATAGGATTTAAGGGCACTAATCCTAACAATCTCCTACTTGCCCTAAAGACTATTGTACACTAATCTAACTCCCATTCTTTCCAAATGTGACTCGAAAGTCCTTTGAGTCAAAGCTTGAGTAAATGGATCTGCTAGATTATTTGCACTTTCAATTTTTGCTACCACCACATTTCCACGAGCAACAATATCTCGAATGATATGGTACTTCCTCTTAATATGCTTTCCTTTCTTATGATTCATTGAATCTTTAGATTGTGCGACTGCTCTATTGTTGTCATAAAACAATGTGATTGGAACTTGCTCCATTGTCATTACACCAAAGTCAGAAAGGAATTTCTTGAGCCATGCAGCTTCCTTTGCTGCCTCACAAGTAGTAACATATTCTGCTTCCATGGTAGAGTCTGTAGTACAAGATTGCTTAATACTCCGCCAACTTATGGCTCTAGCTCCCAAGGTGAAAACACATCATGATGTGGATTTTCTGAAATCTAGATCAAATTGAAAATCTGAATCTGTATAGCCAATAGGTATCAAATCCTCACTTTGGTAAACAAGCATATAATCTCTTGTTCTCCGTAGATACTTGAGAATATGCTTTACAACTTGCCAATGTCTTGGCCCTGGATTTGATTGATATCGACTAACCATGCCAACTGAATAACAGATATCTGGTCTAGTAGAAAGCATGACATACATGAGACTTCCTACTGCCGAAGCATAAGGAACTTGTCTCATCATATTTTCTTCCTCTTGAGTCTAAGGTCTTTGGTCATCAGATAGAGGAACTCCATGTCTGAAAGGAAGTAATCATTTCTCAGAGTTTTGCATGCTAAACCATTCTAGAACCTTATCTATATATCCAGCTTGTGATAAGCCTAACATCTTATTCTTGCGATCTTTCCAAAGCTTGATCCCTAGAATAAAGTTAGCCTTACCCAAGTCCTTCATATCAAATTGGCTTGACAACCAAACCTTTACTGATGACATTACCCCTATATCATTTTCAATGGGTAGAATATCATCAACATAAAGCACTAGGAACATTACTACTTTATCACAATGTCTTTTGTACACACATGGTTCATCAAGATTTTGCTCAAAACCAAATGACTTGATTACTTGATCAAATCTGATATTCCTAGATGCTTGCTTAAGTCCATAAATAGACCTTTTCAACTTGCATACCATATGCTCTTGGTTCTTTGATGTGAAACCTTTCGGTTGCATCATATAGATTTCCTCTTCAAGATTGCCATTGAGAAAAGCAGTCTTGACATTCATTTGCCAAATCTCATAATCATAATGAGTAGCAATGGATAAGAGAATTCTGATAGATTTAAGTATTACTATTGAAGAAAAGGTTTCATCATAATCAATACCTTCTTTTTGTGTATACCCTTTCGCCACTAGCCTTACTTTAAAGGTTTCAACCTTTCCGTATATCCCTCTCTTCCTCTTGTAAACCCGTTTGCAACCAACAGGTTAATGCCGTTAGGCGCCTTTACAAGATCCCAAACTTGATTGGAATACATGGAATCTAATTCAAATTTCATAACTTGGACCTAATGATGTGCATCTATATCATTCATTGACTCTTCATAGGTGTAGGGATCTGATTCAGCCTCCTTTGAGATAGCTTCACAAGTTTTTCCTAAACCTATGAATCTTATAGGAGGCCGAACAATTCTCCCACTACGATGAGGCACCTGTGTACTAGACATGTCATGAGTAGTATCTTGTGGTATATCTAATACAGCCACATCATCCCTAATTTCATCCATTGGTTGTTCATTTACAGGTTCATTCATTTCAGCCAACACAACTCTACTTCTAAGACTAAAATTATTCATATAGTCATTTTCCAAGAATTTACCAAGAATTTAGCATTTGTACTAACAAAAACTTTGTTATCTTTACGACTATAGAATAAATAACCCCTAGCTTCTTTTGGATAACCTACAAGCAAACACACTTCTGATTTTGGTTCCAATTTATCAGGCTTCCCTTTTAACATATGTGCAGGACAACCCCAAATGTGGAGATATTTCATACTAGGCTTACGCCTACTCTACAATTCCATGGGTGTTTTGGGAACAGATTTTGATGGGACTAAATTCAAAAGATGTATTGCTGTATTTAAGGCATAACCCCAAAAAGAAATTGGTAAAGTTGAGTAACTCATCATGGACTGAACCATTTCTAAAAGAGTCCTATTCCTTCCCTCTGCTACACCATTCTGTTGGGGAGTTCCAGGGGCAGCCAATTGGGATACAATCCCATTTTGAGTTAAGTAATCCTTGAAAACCCCAAGAAGGTATTCACCACCACGATCAGATCGAATGGCTTTTATGCATTTACCCAATTGATTCTCTACTTCAGCTCTAAACTCTTTGAACTTTTCAAAGGTTTTGGACTTCCGTCTCATTAGGTACACATAACCATATCTTGAGTAATCATCGGTAAAAGTGATGAAATACTCATAACCTCCTTTTGCTTGGATTGACATAGGACCACATACATCAGAATGCACTAGCTCTAACAAATCATGAGCTCTTCTACATTTTTCTTTAAAATATTGTTTGGTCATTTTACCTTCCAAACAATATTCACAAACGGGAAATTCATCAAAGTCCATGGGCTCTAAGAGTCCATCTTTGATCAGTCTTTGAATCCTATTTGAATTAATATGACCCAAATGCAAATGCCAAAGATATGCATCACTAGTAGAAGGAAACTTTCTCTTTAATGGTTTTACATGAGAGTTATTATCTAATTCAGAATTATATAATTCATGCTTATCAGGAGTTAAAATATAAAGACCATCCACAATATTGCCAGAACAGATAAACACTTTATCCTTCTTTATTACAACATTGTCTTTTAGGATAACACAATATCCATGTTTACCTAAGTAAGTAGCAGAAATTAAATTCCTAAGAACATTAGGTACATACAAACCGTCTTCTAATATTAGAACTCTAGGTTCAAAACATAAATTATAAACACTAACAGCTATAACTGGAATCTTGCTCCCATCAGCCAAAGTAAGAAACAACTCCCCTTCTTTAAGCTTTTTGGTCTCCTGGAACCTCTGCAAGGAATTGCAGATATGATTAGTACAACCTGAACCCACACACCAAGAATCTGAACCCACACACCAAGAATCCGTGGGATTCTGTACCAAACATATTTCAAGAAGGAATGTATTAATTATACCTTTATTCTTGGCAGCCTTGAATATTGGACAATTCCTCTTCCAATATCCTTTCTCACCACAATGGAAACACTTTTCTTTGATCTTCTTTCCTTTGTTAACAACCCCTAATGCAATTTGTTTACCCTCTTGCTTGGTGAAGTCCTTCTTCTTCTTCTTACCCTTGCCTTTCAACTTAGGTTAAGAAGTAAAAGCTTCACCAACATTGGCTTCAACATTGGAAGTACCAAGAATGCCTTCTGCTGCTACCAATTCATTCATTAATTCAGGCAAAGTATAAATCTTTTTGTTCATATTATAGTTAAGTTTAAATTCCTTGAATGATTCGGGTAGCGACAAGAGTACCATATCCACTTGGGATTCTCTATCAATATCAGCACCTAAAAACTTCCAATGTATTCAGATTAGAGATCATTGTAAGACAATGCTCCCTCACTGAAGTACCTTCAGCCATTTTAGTATTATAAATTTGCCTCATGGTCTCTTACCTTGCAGAACGGCCTTGCCCACCAAACATCTCCTTCAGACTTAGCATGATGTTTGAAACTAGTTCTACATCCTGCATTTGATGCTGTAGAACATTTGAGATAGATGCTAGGCTGTAGCACTTGGCCATCTCATTAGATTTCTGCCAACGATCATATCGTTGTTTTTCCTTAGGAGGAGCATCTAATGAAGGAAAGCTGGGACATGGTTTAGTAAGAACATACTTATGCTCTCCAGTAGTAAGAACTATGTCCAAATTTCTTTTCCGGTCAACATAGTTGAATCCAGTCAATTTGTTTTGATTAAGAATAGTAACAAATGGGCTAAATGATGCCATGTTCTAAATTTGAAAACAATAAACATGAATATAATCAATAAATTGGACATTATCTATTTAGCATATAAACATATAGTATGGAACCTTAATAAAACCATAATATAATATATGCAACGACAACCCAATCCCACAATTAATATTCCTCGAAAGTGAGGTCATACCAATCACTATGATTAGGCGAGAAACATTCTCATTATTAATGCTATCATGGTAACTTTTACCAAATAAAAATAATTTGTCATTTTCCCTTCAGCCTCTAAGTAATAATGACATAGCTCCAAAGGGAGGTTAACATCACACTTAGTCTAGTGTACACCATTACCTAGAATCAATGTGAATCACCAAGTAACTCCACGGAAGCGTGGTCGTTCTCAATGTTAAAACACATTTCATCTATCTTTAAGAAGTTTAACCTGTAGTACCATGAATCAAACACCCTCCGAAAGGAGCAAGGCACATATGCCAAGGCGAGGTGTTTAATCACACTACTTTAAATCAACAATGGAGGCCATGAGATGCAATCCTTGTATCTCTCTCCCACTAGATGTTTTAAAGAAAAAGGTTTTTAATTATAAAACATGCATAATCTAATTACACATAGTCTTAGTACTTTTACATGTGAAAACACTTAGAAAAATTTCTGATTTTATTTCTTTCGATTGATCGAATGTGCCCCTCGATTGATTGAAAAAATTAAAAAATTCGAACTTGACCTTCTGACTTGTTTGATTGATACTCGATTGAATTTCAATCGATCGAAAAACAAATTCGATCGATCGACTAGCAATCGAAAATCAATCTATTTGAAAAGTCTGATCACTGTTTCACTCGATCAATCGAATATGATTTTTGATCGATCAAAAATCGTGAAACTCAAATTTCTAGAAATTTTCTAAGGCAGTTTTCTTCATGTTTTCTTGAATAAACAACTTTCATACGAACATGATGGTCAAAGAATGATATTAAAATTGAAATTCATTGATGCTAAAGTCTTAAAGATCAATTTAACATACTTAAATTCAAATTTAAACAACATCATAACATCAATATCAGTTTTTATCAAATCATAGTTTCATCAACCATGCAGAAAATTAAATGCATAATCTTCAAACAACATGAAACTATAAATTCTAATTCCAAAATTCACAAAACATGTTATACAATTCGAAATTTATGATCGCTCTGATACCATTTGACGGAAATAAGTATGTATGCAGCGAAAAATTAATGGATCTACATCATTTGAAGTTGTTAATATGCGTTAAGTAAATTTTATAATTAGAGAACGAAAGAGCGTATCTTGAAGCGGTGAATTTCAAAACCCAAAGATTGAAGCACTTAGGAATACTTTTAGTCTTTACTCCAATTCCACTAATGCCCAAGAAGTGTGGACTCTCAATTGGTTACAAAAGGATGATTAGAGAGTGACATACACTCACTTCCACACTATTACAATGCTGTTTTCTTCTTCTTCTTTTTTTTTTTTTTTTTTTTACACAAAAAAATCAGTACGTTTTTCCCTTTGTATCTAACCAATTATCTAATTGGACTGGCCTTTTGGGCATTTCCAATTGGGCTTAAGTGTGTGGCTTAGAGTGGGACCAAAAGGGACCAATAAGGCACTAGCTCCGACGGGCTTTGGGCTTTTCTGTCAACTCTTGACAAGTTCAAAGTTACCATTAACTATATTTAATACTACTAAATAAATATAGTTGCACTCTAGGTCTTATCTATAAATTATATCCTAAGACTTTATTATACGTACAACCCCTTCATAAAATATTCGTAGTAATACAAAGTCATTAATGTAGACTGCCACTTTGTAAATTACTACATCTTAATCCTCGAGTATCCGGTTTATTCCTTTAATGTTATTCGTTATATATTTATGAAATCCAATTCTATAAATATATACTTTATCTTACTAAAGTGGTTAGGCCTAACTCTCTAAATAACAAACTGATTAAACTTATCTCAAGGGAATGTTTTATATCTCTGTTAAGAGACTATGAATTCCATATTGAGAAATACATGTTTCATCAACACTAAATGTGGCTGCCCAACATACTGAGGTTTTGACCATTACTATAGGTCTCACTTCTGATATATCAAAGCAACCTACACCTCATGATCAAGTCCATTATTCTCTCAGGATTAAAAGTTCATGCAAATACAAGTTGTGAGATTTATTATTCATATGACAGTCATTAGGAAAATAATAAATCTCACAGCGGTCCAGTTCAATATGTCTTAACTCTTAAAACATATTAACACGTTAACCAGAAGTTTCCACTTCCATGATCAAGACAAATCATTGTGGTTGATATATTATAGTCTTCGTAGATGAAATATCCAATTTTATCACCGACTACGAACTATAATTCTGAGTTTACAAAGAACTTGTGATTTATATCTTCTATGACTTTTCACATAAATCACATACTATGCATCTCATGGGCCAAATGATAATGTCCTAATATTCATGTCCTAATATTCATGTTACCATTATTTCAGGTAATAAGAAAACAAATTCGTTAAACACAATATTAAGTCATACATAATGTCATACACAGTGTCAAACTTAATATCATACATAGCATCATACAATAGGATTTAAGGGCACTAATCCTTACAGATTGATTACGAGGCTTATTCAACACCTGTTGGTCAGCCACATTCTTCTTCTTTTCATCATCTATTTTCTTAGGTGCAGAGGCAGCCAAGACTGGTTCTTTGGCTAGTACAAACTTCACATCTCTGGTGATTTTGACAACTGAACTACTTTCTCCAGTATATCCCAGTCCGGTTTTGTCAGAGAAAGGTTTTTAATGAGAGAGGACTTCATCAAGCTATTTGGAGGAGACTCACTTTACTTTTGCATTAGCTTGAACCGCCTCAATCTCAAGGAATTTTATTATTGAGTAGGCTTCTGTCAGCTCTCCATTTAGCATCTCTATTTCACATTTGGCCTCCTTATATTGTACTTGGAGACTTCTGTAGTCCTCTTCTACCTTCCTCATCTTTTTAACAGCTGCCTTGGCTACCTTTGCATATTCTCTTGAATTCTCAAGTAGAGAATTGTAGTTTTCTTGAAGATCGGTTGAATCTTCCTCTTTTTCAGCATCTGATTCTTCTACAATTCCCATGAATTCCTCATCACTATGCTCCCCAAGTTCTTGCACTAGCAAACTCAAGTCCTCGGGGGACTCAACATGAGCAGTAGATAAAGGTAGAGTAATTCCCTTCTCCATCACAGCTCTCTTTCGAATCAGAATTGGATGAATCCGAATAACTAAGAGTTGTGGCATATACCCTACCCATCCCTCTTAGATAGTTGGGACACTCGTTTTTGAGATGTCCATGGCCATTGCATTCATAACAAACAATGCCTTGAGGAGATTGGGAATCATTCCTTTCTTTCTTCTTAAACTCTTTCCTATTACCTTTGGAGGATGAAAACTTCCCTCTACTAAACGATTTCCCACTGTTCTTCATCTTCAAAAATTTTAGGAAGTTCTTAGCAAGAAATGCTTTCTACTTCTCCACTCCATCTTCTTCGGAGGACTTATTATCTCCTATCTTAAGCTTTTTAAATTTGGTGGTAAGCATATGAAGCTTTGTATCCTTCACTTTCTTTGTTCCTTCATAAGTGGTCTCCAATATCTTCCAAGCTTCCTTGGCTACTGTCATGTGAGAAATCCTGTGAAACTCATCTGGAGAACCACCATAAAAGATTGCATTCAAAGCTTTACTATTAGAATTAGCTGCCGTAAGAGCTACTTTATCCCAAGTGGATTTAGCGGCCTTCGGCATAATCCAACCTATTTCTACCCCATCCCAAACAGTATCATTAATAGAATACAAAAATGCCCTCATTCTGACTTTCCAAAAAGTATAATTACTACCATCAAAATATGGTGGAACGTTTAAAGATTAAGACGAGTCCATCTCAAACGGGGTCAAGGATCACACTTAGGTAGTTACACCATAGCGAGTGTACCTGTTTTGATACCAATTAAAAGCTTGAAAATGTGTTGAAAACACAAGAGCTATTTGGACCCCCAAATTAAAGTTATGGCTCAATTGATTTTATACTAACTTAATGCTAAGTGTGAAATAGTGTAGAAGCGAGCGAATAAACAAACAAGTTACTTTAATCCATAATCAAAGTAACATAACAATAAAATGGGAAGTAAAAGAATAGAGAAGAAAGATGCAAACACAAGATAACATGTCAATGTCTTATTAAAGAGGAAACCACAGAACTCGGCGAGAAATCTCTCCGCCACCCTCCAAGCGGTAATCGATCCATTAGACAATCAATTGAGATACATGAGTTAGCAAGAGACCCTCAAAGCCTAATCTACCGATGTACCTAAAACCCTTAAACTCCTACTCCTAAGCTAAGAGCGCTAAACAATGCAAGCGTTCCTCGATCACGAGGAAGAAGAAATGACAAGAAGTCTTGGGGTGGTGAGCAACCAAGAAGTCAAAACCGTGATCCTGGAATGATGGAGATGTTGAAGATGATCGGTGCCTTCACAAATTACTTGGAAAGCTTCACAAGAAGGTTTGAAAGTCCTACCTCTCGTACCCAATCTGTCAAGGATATCACCCTAAACACACATGACGTGTGGGTGACGAAGGGTACTCATGCATAAGCATTATAATATGTCCATGCAAAAGCATGTCACACATACTAGTATTTGACTAGAAAAAAGGGAAACCGACCAAAAATAAAATGTGTGACGCCAAAAAGCCAAAGGCTAACTCATCAAAGTGAAATATCAAAAATTTTAGGCATCGATCTCATAATGAGATGTATTGGTTCAAAATGATCAAATGATATGATGTATATGGAGCCAAATGAAAAGCTTCAAAGAAATAGACTCAAGTTTATGTGAGAGGTTATATATGCATATTTCTATAATTGAGATAGGTCACATTATCTAGTGCTAGATGTGTATGCCTTGATTGAATTGATCATTGAAGCTTCACATTAGACTAAGGACTATCTCATTTTTGATATTCACATACAACACACAAGTCTATGTTCAATGAATTCCATATTCATTTGTGTGATTATATTTGTTTGAATGTGTTTTCACAAGCTCAATCTTTGTTGATCAAATATAAAAATATTTTTGAGTGTTTTACCTTGTTTTTGGAAAGTATTTTTGTTTTTACAAAAGTGTCAAAATTTCAAAACTAGTGTTGGTCTAGTCACATGCCCTAGTCGTGAGCCTACTCCGAGATTCTTCACGGCTCACTGGTGAGTCAAGGTCTTACTCGTGAAAAATAATTAGAAAATTATTCAAAATTTGAGTTTTTATATTTTTCGTGGCTTAGTGTGGCGACTTGTTCGCGGGGGGAAGGTCTAGTCACGAGGGTTACATAGAGATTTTCACAGCTCACCTGGTGACTATCTCACGGGTAGACATTCCAGTCGCGAAAATCACTTAGAAACTTTTTCAGGAATCTTAATTTCAAAGTGTTTCGCAGCTTACTTGGCGACTTGACCCAGTCGCGAAAGATGCGTGTTTTGCGTTTTTAGGACCATTTTTCAAAAACTTTACAGTTTTCCTTTGAATTTTTGTGACTGTTCATTGTCTTCTACATTTCTCTCTCTCAAACACTCCGAGTGTCTCTTTAAAAAGCATCCATTTTTGCATCATTTCTACACCAATCTTCAAGAAAAAGGTATGGGTTTTCTCTATCTCACTTCATTTTTCATGTTTTGAGAGTGATTTCTTGAATCTGTGAGTGTGTTATTACCATTATGCTTTGTGAAATACCATGTTCATATGAGGGTTTGCTCTATTTTGTTGAGTGTTCTTTGATTGAGTGTTAGTGATTTTGTTTGTCATTTGTTTATACTACTGTTGTTTATATGGAGTTTGTACTCTATGCTCTATTCCATGAATGTGTTGCTCCATTCATATCATGTTCTTGGTATTGTGTCACAATATTTGTCATGTGAGTCTTTGTGATGCTCATTGTCTACTTGATTCTGAGTTATTACTGATCATCATCATATTCGAATGGCTATTTCACCAAATACGTTAGTGTTGCTTATGTTTTCTTGGTGTTGACCTAGTTCATGTTTTTGTGATTGAGTGAAATCTCTCTGTTTCACATTCCTATATTTGAATCTAACCAAACTGATGTTTGTACCTTGTGGTATTGCATTTGGTTCTTTGCTATGTGGCCTATTTTCTATAGATGTCACGACGTTCCGCTAAAGGAAAAGACATTATAATTGATGTTCCATCCCTAGTTATGGACTCGTCCCTCGACTCAGTCATCTCAAGATTCAGATATTGAGAAATTCAGGACTCTAACTGACTCAAAGACCTATTCAGATTTTTTTTGAAAGCTCCAACAATTATGGAACAAGTAGTACAATTTGATTTCTTGGGAACAACATTTATTCCTAGGATTTTTGAATCAAGAGATTGGGTTGATATGTTCAGGAATTTCATAGATCCAGTTGAGGAATTGGTTAAGGAATTCTACTCCAACGCTAGATACACTGGAGTAGAGTTGAAATGTTGGGTACGAGGAACGTAATTCTCTATCAATTTAGACTACATTGTAAAGGTTCTTCGCATCACAAGACCAAAAAATGTGGACACCACTCCATACGATGACAGAGTACTCAAGGCTCAAGACATTCTTCAAGTTCTTGGAACTAATCATGAAGTTCTCAGCAAGGGAACCTCTATAGGCACTGGACAGTTTTCACCTGAACTGATGACTCTGAAGTTGATCATGTTTTCCAACCTATACCTATTATCTAACACAACCTTCATCAATCTTGGAAGAGCACAAATTCTCTGTGATCTCATTACCGTGTACCGAATGATATCTGTGCCCACATATTTCAGACCATTGGGAAAGCAATAGCTTGATTAGTAGCCCGAACTTCCCTTCCTTTTTGCAGTCTCATCATGAAGATTTTGGTTCATGAAGACGTTCGTTTACCATTAGATGGAAAGATTATACCGCATTCTAGACCAATATCTATGATGACCCTTCATGCAAGCAAGAGTCATTCATCTAGAACACCTAAGAGTGAGCCATCCACCTATGAAACTCCAACTGCTCATGCTTCAGTTACGCCCATGCAATCAACTAGCACTCGATCTGTTCCCCCTGGATTTCAAACTCCTAAGCAAAGTTATTTCATTGAAAATGTGCTTCATTAGATTTTTGATTTGGAACGGCTTCTTCACTCCATCAACAACCAAACTCAAATGCATCTCATAACTATTGAGACACAACTGGATGCTATACAACAAAAGCTCGAAGATAGCCTTTAGTTATTCCTGCCAAAAAGGGGGAGAGCAGCACAAGAATGAGAAGGAGTGTGCATATTGAAAGGGGGAGTTGTGTTGATATACACTCACACACTTGTTTATAGTTATCTGCTTGCTTTTGTTTATTTTCTCCTGTGTGGATATATTTTTATAATTCTCTTTTGGAAAACTTGTGATTATCTAGTACACTTATATAATTTTATAATGATGTTTATTCAATGTTTATTTACTGTGATTTGTACCTGTTGCTTTTGTAAGCTTTTAAGCTTTTTAGTTTTTTGTACTCATGCTATGTAGCTTTTGTACTTAATGGTAAATGTCGTGCATTTCTCTTTTAGTACACCACTCTTGTGCCTTTGTAGGATCTTGCTCCTAGATGCATAGATGTTTTTTGCATTGGTTGAGTGTTGGACATGCACATGATTCTTTACAAATAAGCTTATTAGCTTGCATGTTTGGATGTTCATTCCTTGAGTGAATGAGTATTGTGATCACTAGTATATAGTGATTGCTGTTTTGGTCAAGCCATGGTTTATTCTTTTATCCCATTTCTGCTTGATCACTTTATGCTTGCTCCATATGCATTACAAGTTTTCTGCATACAATGAACTTATTGTGTTATTGTGTTTTAGGAGATTTTTTGGTCTTATGGTTCCAGAGCTTCACAAATTCTAGAGTTAGGTGTGAGTGAGTTTTCCAACTGGTCTCAACTCACGCGTTAAGTCTAGAGTTTGTTGTAGGGCTTTGTCATGGAATAGACAAAGGGGGAGATTGTAAGGTTGAATTAATTCAACCATCTTGTTGGCTTTATTATGTGCCAATTTGCTTGTATTTCAATACTTAGAAACCTTGTATTTAGGTGGGATTCATGTAAGGATAGTGAGTGAGAGAGTGTGAAGAAATGCTTAAGAAAGTGCAAGAATGCAAGGCTTTGTGGCTAGGAGTCACTGGTAACTTGCGACTGGCAAGCCGTCAAATTCAGCACACGAGTGAAGCGTGTGAGAAGATGAATGGTCGCGCCAGCTAGAGCACTATAGGACAAAAAGTCCAGCCTAGCCGTTCTGTTAGCTCGCGGCTTAAACTCGCGACTCAGCCAAGTCACAAGGCCAAGCTGCCAACCAGCTTTGTTTTCAAAAACCTGACTCTTCACATTCCTATCTCACCTTAGTATAAATACCCCTTATACCCACTAAATGTAGAGAGCTTCTAGAGAGAATTTTTAGTGAGAAACCCTAAAGAAAAACAAGATTGATTCATCCACAATTTTCACATAGAGACTCTTTAAATTCCTCTACTCTCACCCTCTCCATTGATACATCCTTGAGAGGTTTTTTGACCAAATCCTTTTCTCACCATACCCACATCTGTGAGAATGTCTTTTAGCGCTAAGGGAAGCAGTTTGGAAGGGACTAATGGTTATTGGTTGATACTATGGTTTATAGTAGAATCCAGCAAGCTAGGAAAGACAAAGGTTCGGCATAACCTTGTTGTAGTAAGAAACTTGGAGGGCTTAGGTACCTGGGTAGATTAGGCTTGGAAGGTCTATTGTTGTTCATGTATCCCAAGTTCATTTTCTAGTGGAATATTGACCGCTTGAGGGCGGCGGAGAGGTTTTAGGCCGAGGGCTTCGGTTTCCTCTTCGATAACACATCGTTGTGTTGTCATTGTGTTTGCATCTCTCTTCCTTTAATCTTTACCATTTAATTTCTGTTGTGGATGTGATTTTAATTGGTTTAGATTATTTATCAATTCTGTTATAAGCTTGTTATCATTTTCTGCACATACATTGTTTGATATAAAACTTGAATTGGTAATTTGTTGTTTGGGGGTCTATACGTTCATAGTGTTTTTCAACGCTATTTGAACTTTCAAAATATCTGTGGGCAGACTTTCAGGGCTTTATGCACAAAATTTTTTTCTATTATGCTGTAGATTTTGAAAGCCAATTTATCAAACTACAAAAGGACTCTGTGACAACATATTGATTAATATTTGATTGTACATTTAGGGTAAAAGTCACAAGTAGTGTCAAGATAAATTAACAATTATTTTTGGTAGGACATAATAGAAAAATGTTGTAGTAGTAGCAGTACTAAAAAAAAAAGCTTGTAAGGCTAGCAAAACTTGATGCTACGAAAGGTTTCAAATAATATGTAAATCTATCATCCCACAAGTGTTTCTAATTCCTCCCCCCCCCCCCCCCCCCCTTCCCCCCTTTTCTTGGGATAGGAAATTATGGCTTGTTTAAGCATAGGTGGGTAAATAAAAAGACATGTAAATGGCAGTTTCAGTAAAGAACGACGAAAATAAAAAATTTTATTGTAAAGCTAACAATAGCATGTCATTAGGGAATGGTTCCTACACTTAACTATACTATCTGCTATAGGTCTTAAATTCTGTCATTTCCTCAACAACCAATGTCTTGGCTTGGTAAAAGCCATATCCCCTTCTATTGCCATGACTCTCTTAGAGGCATAGTTCTTCTGTGTAGATAGTCTATTTTTGAACCACATTTAAGTTGGGTTTTGGCTTAGTATCACCACCTTTTCTGAACCACCTTATTTGTTTGGCTTAGAATGCACTGCTACTGCAAATCATATCATTGAAACTACCATATATCTAGAGCGAAAGAAGGTTATGATGATGAGACTTCTATCGTTTTCCTTACTACTTTGGAAGTTTGTATATGTCCTATATATCTCCTACTATACCTAATTTGCTAGTTTCTTGGAGTAGATGCTAAAAGTTATAATCATGGTATTCTAAATGAGTGTATTTATAAAAATAAATATTTCCTAATAACCGTCGCTGCTCCATAATTTGATTAATATGATTCATTTTGTCACAAAAGTAGACTAATTTAACTACATCCAATCTCTTAAACCTTTTTTTATTATAGCATTTTGTTAGTGTTACCAACTCTTTACTTGATTTTAGTTCTCCTTTGAAAAGCCTATTCTTAGAGGGGAAATGCCTAGCTATTTTCCAATTCTGTGTTGGAGGCATTGCCTAAAGTTTGTGATAACTGAAAACTTTAGGATTGTTGCTGATAAAGAAACGCTAAAGGCAGAGGAAATAGGGCTTGAGAAATATTTTAACGAGAACGTAGAAATCTTGGAGAGCTTTCAATTCCTTTCTGGCGTCATTGCTTAAATATTGTCAAGATCAAGGGGTTTAAAGGATCTTCATACAAAAATATTTTTTTGGAAATATTGTTCTTACAATGTAGGGTATTGTAAATCCACTCATAATCTATGACTTCTAGCTTGTCTAGTAGAACCTTGCTGCAAACTCGTGTTATTTTTTAAGTTTATATGAATATTCTAATTGTCTGAATATTTTGTAAGACTATTGTTGACACTTAGGAACCTATTAAAGATGTTCTTATGTTAGAAATTCTAGCACTATGCTTTTTAAGCATGGTATCTTTATGGTAGTAGTGCTAGTGATGTTGTTTCTATTCGAGTATATATCACATGATGTTCTTATTACTTATTGCATATTAGAAGACTAGCATGCGATTTACTGAAATGGTAGGGTTATTGGCCTAGCTTTTAGTCTTTACTCTTTAAGTTAGAAATGATTCTCATAAGCATGATTAAAAGTAACTAGCCTCACTATATGCATTCTGCACGTGTGATGATGCTTTTCATTTCTTCTTTTTTGGGTTTACACGTTTTACTCATGGGAGTTTTATTTTATTTTTTATTTTAAGAAGAATTTGTATTAGTACTTGTCTACTAATGCTGAAATTTCAAATAGTGTTGGAAACACTATGAACGTTTAGACCCCCAAACAACAAAATACCAATTCAAGCTTTATATCAAACAATGTACGTGCGGAAAATGATAACAAGCTTATAACAGAATTGATAAACAATCTAACCAATTAAAATAACATCCACAACAGAAATTAAATGGTAAAGATTAAGGGAAGAGGGATGAAAACACAAGGACAAGACAATGATGTGTTATCAAAGAGGAAACCGAAGATCTCGACGTAAAATCTCTCCGTCGTCCTCTAAGCGATCAATAATTCACTAGAAAATGAATTTGGGATACATGAACAACAATAGACCCTCCAAGCCTAATCTACCTAGGTACCTAAGCCCTCCAAGCTTCTTGCTCTAACGAGGTTACGCTAAACTTTTGTCTTTTCTAGCTTGTCGGATTCCGCTATAAACTATAGCATCAACCAATAACCATTGGTCCCTTTCAAATTGCTTCCCTTAGCACCAAAAAACCTTCTTACAGATATAGGTATGTTGAGAAAAGGATTTGTTCAAGAACCTCTCAAGGATGTATCAATGGAGAGGGTGAAAGTAGAGAAATTTGAAGAGTCTCTTTGTGAAGATTGCGGATGAGACAATCTTGTTTTTCTCTAGGGTTTCTCCCTCAAAATTTTCTCTGGAAGCTCTTTACATATCGTGGGTTTAAGGGTTATTTATACTAGGGTGAGATAGGAATGCGAAGAGTCAGGTTTTTCAAAACAAAACTGGTTGGCAGCTTGGCCTCGCGACTTGGCTGAGTCACGAGTTCAAGCTGTGAGCTAACAGAACGGCTAGGCTGGACTTTTTGTCCTGTAGTGCTCCAGCTAGCATGACTGTTCATCTTCTCGCACGCTTCACTCGTGTGCTAAATTTGGCGGCTTGCTAGTCGTGAGTCACCTGCGAGTCCCAGCCGCGAGCTAACAGAATGGCTAGGCTGAACTTTTTATCTTGTAGTGCTCCAGGTGGTGCATCTTGTAGTGCTCCAGGTGGTGCGACTATTCATCTTCTCATACGCTTCACTCGTGTGCTGAATTTGGCGGCTTGCCAGTCATGAGTTACCCGCGAGGCCTAGCCGCAAAGCCCTGCATTCTTGCACTTTCTTGAGAATTTCTTCACACTCTTTCACTCACTACCCTTACATGAATCCCACCTAAATATAGGGTTTCTAAGTGCTAAAATACAAGCATATTGGCACAGAATAAAGCCAACAAGATAGTTGATTTAAGTCAACCTTACAATCTCCCCCTTTGGCTATTCTGTGACAAAACCCTGCAACAAACTCTAGACTTAACGTGTGAGTTAGGAACAGTTGGAAAAGTCACTCACACCTAACTCTATAATCTGTGAAACTCTTGAATCACAAGACCAAAAAATCTCTTGAAACACAATAACACCATAAGTTCATTGTATGCAGAAAACTTGTAATGCATATGGAGCAAGCATAAAGCGATCAAGCGAAAATGGAATAAAACAATAAACCATGGCTTGACTAAAATAGCAATCACTAAATACTAGTGATCACAATGCTCATTCACTCAAGGAGTGAACATCCAGAGATGCAAGCTAATAAACTTATTTGCAAAATATCATTTGCATGTCCAACACTCAACAAATGCACAAAACATATATGCATATAGGAACAAGATCCTACAAGGGCACAAGAGTGGTGTACTAATAGAGAAATGCATGACATTTACCATCAAGTACAAAAGCTACATAGCATGGGTACAAAAACCTAAAAAAACTTTAAAAGCTTACAAACGCAACAGGTACAAACACAGTAAATAAACACTGAATAAACATCATTAAATAATATATGTGTACCAAATAAACACAAGATTTCCAAAAGAGAATTATAAACATATCCACACAGGAGAATATAAACGAAAACAAGCAAATAACTATAAACATGTGTGTGAGTGTATATCAACACAACTCTCCCTTTCAATATGCACACTCTTTCTCATTCTTGTGCTGCTCTCCCTCTTTCTATGTGCTGCTCTCCCCCTTTTCGACAGGAATAGCTAAAGGCTATCTTCCAGCTTTTGCTGCATAGCATCCAGTTGTGTCTCAATAGTTGTGAGACGCATTTGAGTTTGGTTGTTGATGGAGTGAAGAAGTCGTTCCAAATTAGAAATCTGATGAAGCACAATTTCAATGAAGTAACTTTGCTTGGGAGTTTGAAATCCAGGGGGAATGGATGGAGTGCCAATTGATTGCACAGGTGTAACTGAAGCATGAGCAGTTGGAGTTTCATGATTAGTTCTAAGAACTTGAAGAACGTCTTGAGCCTTGAGTACTCTGTCATCATATAGAGTGGTGTCCACATTTTCTGGTCTTGTGATGCGAAGAACCTTTGCAATGTAGTCTGGATTGATGGCGAATTCCATTCCTCATACCCAACATTTCAACTCTACTCCGGTGTATCTGGTATTGGAGTAGAATTCCTTAACCAATTCCTCAACTCCTTAACCAATTCCTTAACTGGATTTACGAAATTCCTGAACATATCAGCCCAATCTCTTGATTCATAAATCCTAGGGATAAATGTTGTTCCCAAGGAATTAAATTGTACTACTCGTTCCACAATTGTCGGAGCTTTCAAAAAAACATCTGAATAGGTCTGTGACTTAGTTGGAGTCTTGAATTTCTCAATATCTAAATCTCAAGACGACTGAGTCAAGCCACAAGTCCACTTAGCAACAGGGGATGGAACATCAATTATAATGTCTTTTCCTTTAGCGAAACGGCATGACATCTGCAGAAAATAGGACACACAGCAAGAACCAAATGCAATACCACAAGGTACAAACATTAGTTTGGTTAGATTCAGATATAGGAATGTGAAACACACAGATTTCACTCAAACACAAAAACATGAACCAGGTCAACACCAAGAAAACATAAGTAACACTGACGTATTTGGTGAAATAGGCATACAGATATGATGATGATTAGTAATAACTCAGAATCACGTAGACAATAAGCATGAAAAAGACTCAAATGACAAATATTGTGACAAAATATCAAGAACATGATATGAATGGAGCAACACATTCATGGAACAGAGCATAGAGCACAAACTCCATATAAGCAACAGCAATATAAACAATAGACAAACAAAATCACTAACACTCAAACCAAAAAAAACACTTAACAAAATAGAGCAAACCCTCCCACAAACATGATATATCACAAAGCATAATGGCATCAACACACTCATAGATTCAAGAAAATCACCATCAAACCATGAAAAATGAAGTGAGACAGAGAAAACCCATATGTTTTTCTTGAAGATTGGAGTAGAAATGATGCAAAAATGGATGCTTTTTGAAGAGATACTCGGTGTGTTTGAGAGAGAGAAATGTGGAAGACAATGAATAGTCATAAAAATTCGAGGGAAAACTGTAAAGTTTTTTGAAAAACTGTTCTTAAAATGCAAAACACGGATTTTTTGTGACTGGGTCAAGTCGCCAAGGTAAGCTGCGAAATATATTGAAGTTAAGATTCCTAAAAAATTTTCTAAGTGTTTTTTGCGACTGGAAGGCCTACCCACAAGACAGTCGCTAGGTGAGCCGCAAAAATCTCTGTGTACCCCTCGCAACTAGACCTTTCACCCGCGAACAAGTCGCCACTAAGCCGCGAAAAACATAAAACTCAAATTTTAAAAATTTTTCTAAGTATTTTTCGCGACTAAGACCTTGACTCGCTAGTGAGCCACGAAGAATCTCGGAGTGGGCTCGTGTCTGGGGTATGCGATCGGACCAACCTGCGACTGAGTCGCCAAAACAGGGCAACACTGTTTTTGAAATTTTTAACATTTTTGTAAAATCCAAATACTTTCCAAAAATAAACTAAAACATTCAAAAATCTTTTTGTGTTTGATCAACAAAGATTGAGTTTGTGAAAATGCATTTAAACAAGTACAATCACACAAATGAATATGGCATTCATTGAACATAGACTTGTGTGTTGTGTGTGAATATCAAAAATGAGGTAGTCCTTAGTCTAATGTGAAGCTTCAATGATCAATTCAATCAAGGCATACACAACTAGCACTAGATAATGTAACTTATCTCAATTATAGAAATATACATATATGACCTCCCACACAAATTTGAGTACATTATCTTCAAAGCCTTTCATTTGGCTCCATGTTCAACATATCATCTGATATTTTTGAAACTACACATCTCAATGTGAGATTGATGCCTGAAATTTTTGATATTTCACTTTGATGAGTTAGCCTTTGGCTTTTTGGGCATTACACATTTTATTTTTGGTCGCTTTCCCTTTTTTCTAGTCAAATACTAGTATGTGCGGCAGGCTTTTGCAACTTAATATCTCTTTTCATTTGGAGATTTACATTTGGTGAGCTCTTTAATTAAAAGCAATAAAATAAAAATGGGAAGATATACAGGCACAAGTCTATGCATGTCTCAAGATCAACAAAACCATTTACTAATTATTCATGACAAGGTTGAAGATCTATTTACAACAGTCACATAGATTTCAAGATTTCTTCCACAAAGACATGAGTGCATAGGGAACAAGTTAGGCTCATAGATGCACAAGGCCATAAGTACAAAGGTACAAGGCAAAACATGTTTTGAAACAAAACTCAACAAAATCAACCAACTTTTTGGATTTTCTACTTTTTATGTATTTTTGGATTTTTAACATAAAAGCAAGAAAAGATTGATAAAAAAAAAAAGTTAAAACGAAACAAATAAACAAACTAATTCTCAACACTCAAAAGCAAAAAGCATACTACCAAACATAATCACAAAGGATAGGAAGAATTGATGCATGGACATGTTATAATGCTTATGCATGAATACCCTTCATCACCCATACGTCACGTGTGTTTGGGGTGATATCCTTGACGGATTGGGTACGAGAGGTAGGACTTTCAAACCTTCTTGTGAAGCTTTCCAAGCAAGTGGTGAAGGCGTCGATCATCTTCATCATGTCCATCATTCTAGGATCATGGTTTTGACTTCTTGGTTTCTCACCATCCTAAGACCTCTTGTCATTTCTTCTTCCTCGTGATCGAGGAGCGCTTGCATTGGTTACTACTCTTAGCTTATGACAGTTGGGTCTGGTATGTCCTTGCAATCTGCAATAGTGACAAATATGATTCGTTCTAGGACCCCATTGTGATCTTGGAAGTGATCTTCCTCTAGCTTCACGTCTGGCTTCTGATGGATTACGGAATGTATTTAACACTTGTTGATCAACCACATTTTTCTTCTTTTTAGTCTTAACTTTATTAGGAATAGACTCTTCTACAATTGGCTCTTTGGCCTTCACAAACCTTACTTCTTTGGTGACATTGGCTGATGAGCTACTCCCTCCAATATATCCCACTTCGGACTTGTCAGAGACTGATTTTTGATGAGTAAGCATTTCATTGAGTTTCTTAGAGGAGACAGGGTCTACCTTAACATTTGCTTAAAGCACTTCATGCTCAAGAAACTTTATCTTAGCATATGCTTCGATCAGCTCTCCATTCAACATCTCTATTTCACACTTTGCCTTCTTATGCTGCACTAAGAGACTTCGATAGTCCTCCTCTACTTTCTTCATCTTCTTCACAGCCGCCTTGGCCACCATTGTGTACTCTCCAAACTTCTCAAGAAGTGAGTTAAAGTTCTCTTGGAGACTAGTAGCTTTTGTCTTCTTTAGCATCTAATTCTTCAACAACTCCCATTGATTCTTCATCACTGTGCTCCCTAAGTTCTTGTACAAGTTTATTCAGGTCTTCCAAGGACTCAACATGAACAATGGTCATAAATGCATAGTAGTTTCCTTCTCCATCACAGTTTTCTTCAGAATCAGAATTAGTTGAGTCGGAGTCACTAAGAGTAGTGGCATAGACCTTGTTCTTCGATTTCAAATAATTGGGACATTCTTTCTTGAAATGTCCATGTCCGTTGCACTCGAAGCATGTGATTCCCTATGAAGGTTGGGGTTCTCAACCATCTTTCCTTTTGAATTCCCTTTTCTCCTTCTCGGAATTTTGAAATTTCCCTTTGTCACCAGGTTTCGCACTGTTCTTAAGTTTTAAGAACATTCAGAAGTTTTTCACAAGGTACGCCACATCTTTATCTATAGCATCTTCTTTTGAATAGTCATGAGACACTACCCTCTCATCAATTGTCTTAAGAGCAAAAGATTTGCTCTTCTTTTGCATAGGTAGTGACAATTCATATGTCTGCAATGAACCAACCAACTCTTGAACTTTAATGTCGTCAAGATCCTTGCTCTCTTCAATAGCTGTTACTTTGGCACGAACACTTTCTGACGGTGACCGAAGGATCTTCCTTACTATTTTAGAATCCTCCGTCTTTTCTCTGAAATTGAATTTGCCGATGACCACCTCATTCAATTTGCTATAGAAAGAGTCAAAGGACTCATCCTCACTCATCTTGAGCTCCTCATAGTGAGTGGTCAACATCTGTAGTTTAGTGTGTTTCACTTTCTTTGTTCCTTCATAAGTACTCTCCAGAATCTCCCATGCTTCCTTAGCAATAGTGATATGTGAAATCCTGTGAAATTCTTCTAGAGAGACACCACAGAAAACAGCATTCAAGGCTTTACTATTAGCATTAGTCGCCACAAGAGCTGCCTTATCCCAAGTGGATTTGGCAATCTCAGGCTTAGTCCAACCCACTTCAACTGCATCCCACACAGCATCATCAATAGAACAAAAAAATGCCCTAATTTGGACTTTCCAAAATGCATAATTATTACCATCAAAAAATGGTGGCACTAAGGTGTTTAAACCATAACAAGTGCACCCGCTTTAATACCAAATGTAAGTTCAAATAGCGTTGAAAACACTATGAATGTTTAGACCCCCAAACAACAAAATACCAATTCAACCTTTATATCAAATAATGTATGTGTGAAAAATGATAACAGGCTTATAACAGAATTGATAAACAATCTAACCAATTAAAATAACATCCACAATAGAAATTAAATGGTAAAGATTAAGGGAAGAGAGATGCAAACACAAGAACAACACAACGATGTGTTATCGAAGAGGAAACTGAAGCCCTCGGCGTAAAACCTCATCGCCACCCTCCAAGCGATCAATAATCCACTAGAAAATGAAGTTAGGATACATGAACATCAATAGACTCTCAAAGCCTAATCTATCCAGGTACCTAAGACCTCTAAGTTTCTTGCTCCAATGAGGTTACGTCGAACCTTTGTCTTTTCTAGTTTGCCGGATTCCTCTATAAATCATAGCATCAACCAAGAACCATTAATCCCTTCCAAACTACTTCCCTTAGCACCAAAAGACCCTCTCATAGATGTGGGTATGGTGAGAAAATAATTTGGTCAAGAACCTCTCAAAGATGTATCAATGGAGAGTGTGAGAATAAAGAAATTTGAAGAGTCTCTTTATGAAGATTGTGGATGAGGCAATTTTGTTTTTCTCTAGGGTTTCTCTCTCAAAATTCTCTCTGGAAGCTCTCTACATTTTGTGGGTCTAAGTGGTATTTATATTAGGGTGAGACAAGAATGCGAAAAGTCAAGTTTTTCAAAACAGAGCTAGTTGGCAGCTTGGCCTCGCGACTTATTTGAATCGCAAGTTCAAGCCATAAGCTAACAGAACGGCCAGGCTGGACTTTTTGTCCTGTAGTGCTCCAATTGGTGTGACTATTCATCTTCTTGCATGCTTTACTCGTGTGCTGAATTTGGCGGCTTGCCAGTCATGAGTCACCCGTGAAGCCCTGGATTCTTGCACTTTCTTGAGCATTTCTTCACACTCTCTTACTCACTACCCATACATGAATCCCACCTAAATACAGGATTTCTAAGCGCTGAAATACAAGCAAATTGGCACGGAATAAAACCAACAAGATGGTTGATTTAATTCAACCATACAAATGCAAGAGAGAAATGTGGAGGTGGGATAAAAATAGTTCAGTGATAATAAAAAGAAAATGGTACGTTTGTGGAAAAAGGGAAAAAACTGTTTTATTTTTATTTTTTACTTTTTCTAAAAGAAGTTGTATTAGTACTTGACAACTAACATGAGAGAGAAATGTGGAGCTAGGAGAATTTTTTTTTTAAGCTAAAAATTAGGAGTTTTTGAAATACTAATTTTACATGTCTAACCATATGATTTAGGCCTTAGAAATAGATGAATTTGAGGGTATTTTGGGCATTAAAATAGATGATCCCAAACAGGTAATACCCTTAAATAGTACTATAAATACATGTTAGGTGTGTGAGTACAAAGCAAAATGGATAGATCTAGCAGCCTCAAAATATTTATTTATAGAAGGATTGGCATGCAATTTAGTGACTCTATGAAAAAGATAAAATTGAATGAGCTTTTGGTTTTGGTTGATGATGGTAATGCCTAGAGCTGTCCATGGGTCGAGTCGAGTTGGTAAAATCAACCCATGCCCATTTTCCCACGCAAACCCACCAACTTAAATACGATCTAAACCCACCCAATTATTAATTGGGTTAAATGGGTAGTAACCCAATTAGACCCAATTATAACTAATGTTAATTGGGTTTTAACTAGGTACCCAATTAAGCCTAAATATCATTTCTACAAATCACCAAACTCTAAAGTACCCCAAAACCACTAAAAAGACCAAAATGCCCATGAAACCTCCAAAATCACCAAAATACCTCCTAAACCTAAAAATGACATAAATACCCCCCGAAATCATAAAATGACCAAAATACCCCCTAAATCTAAAAAATGACCAAAAGACCTCTATAACAATAAAATGACCAAAATACTTCCTAAACCCATCAAATGACCGAAATACCCTCGAAACTTAAAAAAAAAAAAACCAAAGTACCCCCCTAAACCTAAAAAATGAACGAAATAGCTCAAAAATCAAAAAATGACCAAAATACCCCCAGAACCTAAAAAACGATCAAAATTCCTTTGAAACCTAAAATTTTGCTCATTTTGTTTTTTTTACTTACTCGATTTTGTACAAAATTGGATTGGTAGTAGATGCTTAACAATGTTGGTGGAGAATATTACTTAAGAATAAAAAGCATTGGGAAGAGTTGAATAAATATTTTGATTTTTATTAAGAATGATCTCAATTGCAATAATAGAACAATTACTATCTACAACAACACTACAGATCATAGTATATTTCAACAAAAGGCTGAACTTAAAAAACTCAAAAAAAACTAAAAAAAAATTCCCCAATTTCATTTAAATAATGAAATAGGAAATAGGTTAGATGGGATTTTATTTAGAATAGAACCTTGATAACCTATTTGCAAATTGTATTTGTTCGTTCTAAATTAGTTTTAACAGCTTGGGAAGTATTTCATTAATGTTTATTGGTACAAGCAGGAGGGTTCTGCTTGCCTGAAACTGCAGACTGGATGTTAGCACAGGTGGAAGTAGTAGATCCTCCACCTCCCTTGATATTAGTATTTGTAATTTTTTTTCTTTTTTTTAACATCAAAATTTGTGTATGTATTTGTGATGTTTATAATAACCTAGTTTGAGCATTGACTGTTTGGGCAGTAGTTTTGATCAATGAGGACAGGATTGGCAACATTGTTCATGACAACATCCTCGAAATGTATATCAGAAGCAACTCCAGAAGTGGAAGCAGGCCATGTTTTGATTGTAACACCATTATTTGTATTGCTAAGTGTGGCACCAGTAACTCTGATTCTTGAAACAGGTTCTTCGTTCTGGTACCTTCCTAGACTTCCAATGTTCATACCATGGCCAAGTCCACATGTTACTTGGTTAACAGTAATACCTTGGGCTCCATCACCAATGGAGATGCAATCATCACCTGTTCCAATATTAGCGTTGGTAATGGTGATCTGAGTTGAACGTCCCACGTGGATTCCATTGGTGTTAGGGCTATCTACGGGTGCAGTTATGGTAACATGTTGGAATTGCAACTTCTTGCATTCCAAAAGGTTGATGTGGAAAAATTTACTGTCCTTCGATGTAATGTCTTGGACTTTTGAATTTGTGATGTAGTCGAACCTTATATTCTCTTCATGTTTACAAGTTAGATAAATTAAAACGCTAAATATGAGCGCTTGAGTTTCATTTAAAAACATTTTAATTAGTAAAAGTTTAAGGATTCTTTGAATTATACAAAAATAAATAAATAATTGCTTGGAAACAAATGTGATCATTAAATCAATATAAAAAAAATGGTAAAGTTGTAGCAAATATTATTACATAAAAACTTACAAACTAGTGTTTCTACGAACGTGGTTGGTACTACTTCAATAATATTATTTTATATAAACAATTCTTCAGAGACCACAAGATTTGTCAAAAGATTACATGTGCGATTGTGATTGGTGAATTATCGCTTTTATATTTAACCATTTTTTTTCTATATTGGTTATAGTCGCACATGTTAGTGTTGTGGCACGAAAAGTACTCCATAAACTTTCTCATATATAAATTTTAAAATTAATTCTTTTTTGAGTTGTGGCACATCACTATACAAAAATTGTCAAATTATTAGTAAAACATCATTTAACATATAATTGTTTGAATTTTTTTTTAATGGGTAAATTTTGTACAATTGTAGTGTCTATGTATATCTATGTAGAAAATGATGGAATATAAATGCTAATTAATTAAGATTGAAATCTTACAATAGGAAGTACGTTGCAGTTTTTTGCTTTGCTACACTCATTTTTTTGCCATGCTTGTTGTCCTTTGCCATCAAAAACTCCACCACCTGACACAGTGAGACCGTCGATACGTTCAAAAACAACCCAACCATCTTTATCATTGAAGGAGGCAACATCTGATGGGGCTTGTAGGGTTCCCTGAAGGTTAAACTCAATAGCACCTTTGCATGGACCCAACAAAGTCACTAAACCTAGTTTGTATACCCCCGCTGAAATCACAACTTTACTTCCTGCTACTACACACGCCGCTTTCCAAGCTTTTTGTCAATGCCTAAGCACATTATAAATAAACAAAAAAAAAAAAAAAAAAATCAAGATTAGTATATAATAATCATTTTGCATGCTAATGTTTTATCATTTGGTCCTGACATTGATCAATTTCTAGTGTAAAAGAAGTTTGAACCTAAGTTCTCTTGTTTAAAGTTAAAAGGCTTTACTATTTATGTTAACTAGAATACACTGCTCTTGTCAATTACGTATTTATACTTGGGTTATATCAGCATTAGCTTGTGCTCTATATGATTTAACATCAAAGACCTGTTGGGCTTTGGTGGATGCCAACACCAATAGCAAGGAAATTGTTGCAATGCATAAATCCTTTCCCATCTTATTGTTCTTTAATTTCATTATATTGCCAAATTTTTGTAAGAAATGATGGTAACCCCTTTTGGTTTGAAGCTATTTATACTTCAATACCTAAGCTCCGCACCATTGAAACTACTCAACTAATATTAACTAATTTTGTGCAAGGTTGCTAAGAACTCTCTTGTATATACTTCAACTTCTGTACTATTATTAGTTTTTGTGCTTTCTCATCCACTAATTAGTTATCGATTGTTATTGTATAAGTTAAGATTATTTTACTTTTGTATATCACCTTAACTTCTTTGCTTTAAATGACACACTATTAGCCGCCTGAAATATGTACATCTTATCATGTAACCAAAGTGAATACTTCTGTTAGTAAGGGGGGAGAAGTCTAGTAAATTCTACCAAAATTAGCATAGGCAACATGCTTGTCTACACTTTACAACAGCAAATAATAAAATCCACAAATATTTTGCTCATTTTTTAGGTTTAGGGGTTATTTTGGTAAATTTATTTTGTTTTTTGAGGGGGGTATTTCTTTCATTTTTTAGGTTTTGAGATGTATTTATGTCATTTTTTGGTTTAGGGGGGTATTTTGGTCAATTTTTAGGTTTCAGTCATTTTTTTAAGTTTTGAGGGTATTTTGGTAATTTTAAGTGGTTTTTTTTAGCATATGTGGTCTTTCTTTAGGTTTGGATGGTATTTTTGAAATTCTATAGTATTTTAGGAGTACTTTAGTTATTTTCAAGTTTAAGGGGCATTTAAAAAAAATTATTAGGTAATTAGGTTGGGTTGGGTTTGGGTTAGAAGTAATTAGTTATACGGGTACTAAATGAGTAAATGAGTTTAACCCAAACCAATTTCCCACCCCAAACCCACCCATTTGACACCACTAGTATTAGGGATGAACCACCACTTAACTTGATTTAATCGGGTGAATGGATTAGGGTGAGGCAATAACACAATAATGAGTATTTTTGGGTTTATTTGGTTTGAACCCATACAATTGACTCAACGAGAAAATGAGAGAAGGAGAGATGAGAACCGAAGAAAATATACATTGATCAAAAATGATATTTTTGCCAACATATTTGTTATGTGACAAAACATGAAACATATTATTATTTGTTATGTGACAACATTTGGAACTCGAGTTTCACTAGAAACTTATATAAATAAACAAATAATCAACAAATTTTTTTTTTTTACTGTGAATTAATCTAACATAGATGTACAAGAATGACTTCACATAATTAGTTCGTATGCTTTACACACACACACACACACACACACACACACACACACATTTATTAAAAAAAAAAAAAAAGAAGAGAAAACAGACTTACTCGAGGGTAGAAGAAGGTATGTCATTCTACTCATACACATTTGGGTTAGCTTTGTCGACGTCCTCAAAAGAGCGAGGGAATGTTTTTTTGAGCAGAAAAGAATGGCTAGTGGAACAAAAAATGCCAGTAATGGACTTTTTTTTTTCCCTCTTGCACAGCAAGCAAAAAATAAGGAAGAGAGAAATTAGTGTTCTCCAAAACTAATTAGGTAAGTTGATGTTAATAACAATAATGATTAATCATATAGTTGAGTGTTTATTGTTTATTTCTTATGTTCAAGCGCTAGAGTAGTTTTGGTTTATTGCGCTTCATTTACTCTTGTTTTGCACGTAGATAAGTTAGAGTAAAATCAATTAAGTTGTGTTTTTAAAATTAGGGGTCTAAACAAGCTATAGTCTTTTACACTATTTGAGCTTTCAGATTCTAATCTTCCTGCCGTTTAGAAAACCTATATTAGAGTAAAGAGTTCCACCAGCATTTGTTTTTGTTTTATCCAATGGTACAACTTTTTTTTTTTTATGCACAAAAAAAGCACAAACAAACTTCTTTATTTAATCACTGTTTAATCTTTCCAATTTGGCATTGTAATAGCCGGAAGAAAAAAAAAAATATTTTAAAAGGAGGGGTATTTAAGTAAATTTGTGGGGGGCCAGTTTTATAATTTATAATTATAAGGGAGTTTTTAGAAAATGAGGTTGAAACCCCAGCTATATATAAGCTTATTAAGTGAACGTATATGGGGATATATATATATATATATACTTTTTTTTTTTTGGGAGAGGAGACAACCCAAAGGACTGAAGTAGAGAAGGATTGACTACACCCTTGAGATAAGAGCCTAAGAATCTCTTTCTTGTCAAATATAAGCTTTATTTGGAATTAGAGTTTTTTTTATTTATTTTTTATTTTTTATTTTTTATTTTTTATGTGGGTATTTTGGCCAAGAAGTGAAATTATTTAAATCTCTAATGAATTTTATGACCTGAACCATCAAGGGATTAAATCATAATCTTGGAACCTGTACTGTCTAGATAATAGTTGGGTATTCTTTTTCTATGCCTTTTGTTGCGTTGAGCGGAGATAGAATTTTTAGGCTTCATGGGTCAGGTTTCTGCACAGGCCTTTATACCAAAGTGATGGAGTTAGGGAGCATGAGAAATCAAAAAGAATAGTAACTAGCCTAGGCTTGGAGGCGTGACAAGTTATTAGTTATCACATGTTAAAAAAAAAAAAAAAAAAAAAAATAGAAAGTTGTTAACGTAATTGTGTTCAGGTGGTGTTTCTTTATAAATTGACTTTTGACCCTATAGGTATTCTAGAGTCTATAACCCTAGGAAGCTATTTGTGGCAGAAAGTAAAGAAAATGTATGATATGAATAGGTGGATTTTTGGTGCGAGATAAAAGTGGAGAATTATTGGATATTTTAGAAAATTTTCTTCTGGTTAGTACCTTGCAAGTTAATTTTAAAATTTTGTTTTGGAGTAAATTGTATCTAAAAATTGTTTTAGGTGATATCTAAGGATTTTAGAGGAAGGATTAAGAAGAAATACAAGTTATTAGTTATCAGCATATTCCAAATAATGTACCATGTAAAGGTAAGCTTAATTTTTCTTTTAAAAACATCTCTGCGATATCATTATTTGTTGCATTATCAAGTGTTATTGAAAATATTTTATTAGTAATCCCCCAGTATTGAAGTTCCTCACTAATAAGATTTGCAATGTTATATTCCGTGTGTGGAGATTCCAACATTTTAAATGATATTATTCTTTTATTTAAATTCCAATTAGAATCAATATAATGAATAGTTAAAGAGAGAAAACCTAATTTATTTCTTGATGTCCATAGGTCAGAAGTTAAGCAAAATCTACCACTATGTGCATGCAAAATACTTTTTAATTTTTCTTTATAAAATTTAAAACTCTTCATAATATCTCTTTTTGCGGTGGATGCAGAAAATCCTTTATATTGTGGAGTAAAACCACGTTGCACCATTCTTTTAAAATCATGTTTTTCAACAAATGTAAATGGGTGTTTAGCTCTAACAAGATATTCTACCACTTCATTACGTGCATTTGCATCAGTGTAAATAAATGTAGTTAAATTTCCCTCATTACCTTTTCCTGATTGTTGAAAATCTCTAATATCCATTTGATTTTTTCGCTTACAACTATTTAGCATATGACGTTTTAAATGGTTAGTCCCCACATTTGGGCCACTAGCCAACTCGTCACCACATTTGCTACATATAGCTTTAATTTCTTTTGTTCCATCTTGCTTTATTCTCTCTACCCTATCAAAAATTTTCCAAACTTCACTTTTTAATTTTTTATTAATAAAACTTGGATTTGAGCTGAGTGTAGTATTATTATTAGTTGGTACATTAGATGTAGGGGAAGCTGGGGATGCGGGGGAACCAATTGACTCAAAATGTTGCCCTTGCTCATCTAAATCATCTAGTATGATGTGATCATTTCTATGAGTCATTTTAAAATTTTGAAAACTAACAAAAATAATGTATACAAATAATGAGACAGAAACTATATAATAAAAGTTATGAAAAGATGTTACCCAATCAATTGAATTTTGAGACAAATAGCTTCCACAGTTCCGCTCCAATTTGGAGAAGTTGATTTTCAAATGCAATTAGATGCTCAAGCCTCCAAGTTCCAAGCCTCCAACTTGAAGAATTTGATACTTGTAATTGTATAGATATAACTATTAAAAATATAATACTATTATTCTATAAAGTATAAAACTATAAGAGGGCAAAAATAATAAGAGATGGAAAATTGAGAATAGTCTAGGGAGAGTTTGAATTTGAGAGATTTTTTGTGAGTAAAATGAGAGAAATGGCATAGGTATTTATAGATTGGATACTTGAACACCAAAAAAAAAAAAAAAAAAAAAAAAGAGCTGACTTTTGTATTGTTCAAACGGTAAAGCATTCTTAAAGGAAATATATGAAGAATCAAATATTTGATTCTTCAAATATATCCTTTAAGTAAGCATTCGTAAAGGAAATATATGAAGAATCAAATATTTGATTCTTCATATATTTCCTTTAAGAATGCTTACTGTAAGGAAAGAATTTCTTCCGTGTGAAGGACCAACGGTAAGCTTTTTTTTTTTTTTTTTTTTTTTTTTTTAAGGAATTTCTTCTATAATTGCAACTTGTAAGTTGTAAGAAAAGATGATTCTTCATATATTTCCTTTAAGAATGCTTACTGTAAGGAAAGAATTTCTTCTGTGAGAAGGACCAATGGTAAGCTTTTTTTTTTTTTTTTTTTTTTTTTAAGGAATTTCTTCTATAATTGTAACTTGTAAGTTGTAAGGAAAGAATTATAATTTATCAAAGGAAAGAATGACTTTCTTTCTAGAGGCACTGAGGTAGGGCAACAGTCATCTTAGTAACTTAGTTTTAAAAATCAAAACTGCTAGACTAATACCAAAATATATATATTTATTATACACATTGTATCACAATCACTCGATATATTTAGTGGTTAGGTGTGTCGTCTTAAAGTTTTTATAATGTCTAAAGTTTAATCCCTCACCCACCCAACCCCTAAATTATTTTGTTATGAATTTTGGGTAATGAGTCAGGCTAACGGGTCGGGCTAATGTGCTGGGCTAACAGGTCGGCCCACCAGCGCCCATGGGTAAAGAAACTATCCCATAGCCTATCTCATTGGGCTACTGGGCTACCCACGGGCTTTAATATTACCGGGCTGGGCTGCCCATTAGCCTGGTGGGCTAGCAGCCTATTGCGCCAGCCCATGGGTCATGGGCTATTTGATGACCCTTATATGCTAGTTGAGGTAAGTAACCTTATTCTAATTAGTTTTATCTTTGCGTATTTTAACTACTAAAAATTTGTTTACGGTTGTTACAATTTATTTCTATTGTATTACTGATTTCAAGTAAAGAATTATCACAAATATATCTGATTACTGAATATATGATATATTTCATTTCATTGTTTTTAGCTATATTGATTCAAAGTAAAGAATAAAGAATTTTCACAAATATACATGAGCATTGAATATAAGATTTATTTTTATTTTATTGTTTTTAGCTATATTGATTTAAAATAAAGAATTATAGAAATATCACAAATAGATTTGAATATTCAATATATGATTATATATATATATATATATATATATATATATGTATTTGAATAAGATATAGGTTTGTTAGAAATATGATTTCATATAGATGATTATGAACAATCTAATTATGAATTTATTCTAATACCCAGCCAATGGGGGTTATTCATTGGTATTCTGATACCCAAACCAATGCGGGTTATTTATTGGTTCTCTGATACCCAGCCAATGGGGGTTATTCATTGGTACTCTGATACCCAAACCAACGCGGGTTATTTATTGGTTCTCTGATACCTAGCCAATGGGGGTTATTCATTGGTACTCTGATACCCAAACCAATGGGGGTTATGCATTGGTACTCTGATACCTAGTTAATGGGGGTTATTCATTAGTACTCTGATGTCCAGTTATGGGGATATAGCCTGACCATAGTCATAAGATTATTAAGAATATGAATTACGTTTGAATATTTGAACTATTACGAGTCCTTAAATTTACATATTTGATTTTGGAAATGTTTGAGTATTTGAACTATTTTGGGTCATTAAAACTGCATATGTATTTTTGGAACTTATTGTAAGTTATAAGTTTGATATATGAAAAACTGACTAGTTTCTAAACCATCTATGATATATTTGTAAGACTAAAGTATGTGATTTATTTGCAACTTATTATTTTAAGACTACGGAACTTCTTTAGTTATTTTTAAAAACCCATGGTATATTATAACTTTTGAATACTCATATTACATCTTATTACTTTATAAATCTATTGCTTGATAGAACTTATTAGAATTTGGTTACTTATTGAGTTGTCAGCTCACCTCTTTTTTCCCTCCAATTTTAGATTGTGAAGAATAACAAGTTTTGGGAGTTATGATGTTGTGTTATGAGCAGGAAAAGAAGCTTATTGATTTTGGGATTGGATGGCCTTTTAATAGTTTTATATTTTATTGGCCAATTGACATTATGTACATGGGGTTTGGATTTTGTCCATATTAAATTATTGGAGATCTATTCATAAAGAAATTGTTGAGGTATTTTGAATTTATTTGAATTAATTTTTGAGGATAAATTTTAGTTGCTAAGAAGGCCTTGCACACTTGTAGGGTGCTTACTTTATAAGCGTACAACAGTTGTCACGTGCCTATCTTTATACTTGGGTTCGGGATGTGACAGGCGTTGATGTTCGGAAATCTCTCTAGTCTAAAAAGAATAAAGAATTCATACACTCAATGATCGCAATTCCCCATCGATGTCAAGTAGATTTCTTCACCAATTGTACATTTTTTCATAAAGCAAGGAGGAGACCAATGTTGCAGGTGCAACACTCTAAGACGAGGAAAGAAAGAAAGTCAAACCAGAAGCTAGTTGCCATTTTAACTTGTACATTATTACAATGCTAAAACAAAACTTATTTAAGACCAAATAAATCAATTTACACCTCAGACATTGAGACCCTAGTGCTACAATCTTTCAGTCGTTGAGCCAACTGCTGCTTTAGTCTTCGAGTTGTTGAAGCTAAGTCACTAAAGCAGTTAAGCATACAAATCTTTGAACTTTTGAGGCAAGTGATGGAAATTGAATATTGATGTAGTGCAAATCGTCAGTCTTGTAAGTTCATCCAGATGGAACCGGGTCCTTGTCAACTATCCCTGCAAATGTAGAGCAATGGCTCCCTTAAGGTGGTCATCGGTGTGGTGCTTGCCACCACATCTCTGATGCCAAAGTCTGTATATAGGAGTTTTTAGAGAATAATAAGAGAGTTTAGAATATCGAAGTATCAATGAATACCTTTTAGGTGAGTTTTTCTATTCTCCATTTGTCTCTAATCTATGTGTATATATATGGTTTCATGGTTCCTAGTTGTTGGGGCCTTAGTTGCAGCTTAGTGCCCTTTAGTAACGCCTCAGGGCTCATGAATATGGGTTTTGATGAGGGTCTAACATTTTGCCCACTGATTGGTAACTGTCTGGGACATTGAATGCTCTTATTAATGGTGATCATGTGTTCGTCTGTGTCCTGCCAAGGTGGATGAGTATATTTGATGAGATTGTGCAAGGGAGGTGAGTTCCTCAGTCCCATCAAATACTTATGTAGCACAAGGATGACAAACTTAATGATTGACATATGAGTTTTTATAAACATTGAAATTGAATTGCTCAAATACAAATTTGTCTTTGAACTCCATAAGATTGATTGAAGAAAAAATTTCCAAGCAATATGCATAAAAATACAGATAGCTTTCTCAATAAAATTTTAAAAGTCCATAATCTTATACTAGGCAATATAATAAGAGCAACAGAGACCTAAAAAAATAAAGCGTGCATGCTAGCAAAGGTCATATCAATTTATATGGGACATAAAATTTGAAGAGTGCTTCATAATAAGCACAAAAATAAATACCACTAGACTTGTCTTGTTCCTTGCAAATATTAGAGCTGCAGCATCTGATAAAAATTTTGTACTCCCCCAGAAATTTCTAGTTTCAATCCCACACCTGTATAGAAATTAGAAAGCGGTCTCTCTTAACACGCACAATGACAATTTTCCTTGTCATTGTGCATAGTTTGCAATACATGAGTTGTCATCAATTAAAGCATGAACTTGCCACTTATCGCTCTACCCCAAGTCACTGGTAATAGTATAAATCTTTCACAGACCAAAGGAAGCCATCTAGTACCTAACACCAAACCAAGATTAATTTCCTTATATCAAGAAGAAAGTTTTATACAAGGTATGTATATTTTGTATATGTAGATCACCACTCACCCAACACATCAATAAAGGGTTTTAAGTCCACAGGTCCTTCCTATAACATCATTCACATTACATATAAGCAACAAAACCAAGGATAAACATTTCTAAAAATATAGAAGGATGAACTTACTCCAAACATTATAATCCCAGTTGGGTTTGAAGATGCCAAAACAGTTGCTGTGTAATCCTTAATATGCTTCACAAACTGGTCAAGCACCACTTGAAGAGATTCCTAATAATGTCCAAATATTTTTGAATGGCAATGTCTAACTACTCAAGAGCTCATAAAAACTTTAACACTTCCTTAAAAATCAATGATTGAAAAAAATTTACACAAGTCCACATATCTCAATCTAATTTGAATTGGCATACTTGCTACATTTTCCAATTTTCTCTCAAAAATGAATGTTGTAAACACATTATCTTGCCTACCCTGCCACATCATCTCAGATGGGCATTTTTTGATACATTCCTTATTTTAACATATTATCAATATTTCCACAATAATAAAACACCTATTGGAGAAAATTAGCATAAATTTTTTAGTGCAAAAGTTGTCACCCTTACTGACTTTCGAAGCGAGACAGCATCAACTTTTAATCCTAGTACATAGCCAACAGTCGAAGCAATCCTATTATATCTATTTCCTATGTACCCACCAAATTCCTCGTCTGAATCGCCAGTAATATCTTTCCATTTGACCTACATTGACATTTATGTAAAATAATAAATAAATAAATCAATAAAAGTGAAATCATTATTCTTTGGTGACAACTTCCCCAGAAAATGACAATTTACCAATAAAAAGTACCCAACAAAAGAAAAAAAGAGATATAAACCTCTACAAATTCATTGGTAAAAGCATCTCTTCCTATTATTCCTCTCGCAACAATAATAATTAATGGAGTACTCTGACCCAATCTCTTTGTTATCTGCATTACAATCATTAACAAAAAATTAAGTAACAATTTAAAAATGCCAAAATACACTTTTTGTCTCTAAAATTTTATTTAAATTCAATTTTGGTCCCTTAAATTAAAAAAATTGCAATTCCATCCATGAACAACTCAAAATGTAACAAAAAATTAAGTAACAATTTAGAAAGGACAAAATACACTTTTTGTCTTTGAAATTTGATTTAAATTCAATTTTGGTCCCTTAAATTTAAAAAATTGCAATTCCATCCATGAAAAACTCAAAATGTATCAATTTTGTCCTTCAATCTATTTGCCATTAAAGAAATTGCGGTATTGGTAAACAAAACAAAATACTAATGCGTTAAAAAAGATGAGATGGCCTAAAATAAATTTAAAAGAAGGAAAATGATAACATGAGTGACAAAAAAATTTAAAACTTTTTCACCGCCACTGAGCTAACATATTGTGTCTGGTGTATAATAATAGTACTATCAATGAAGAGTCTATACTCACCATCAGGAAGTGATGTTTCACAAATTAATTACAACTTAACACCTCAACAATTTATGAAAAAGATATATAAAAAATGCCAAAGTTATTCTAAATATGTTACTACAAAAGGCTTACAAACTTAAGTGGCTATAGTGGGTTTCAATTAGATCAACTATTAAAATCTTTGATTATCAAATAAGAGATCTAGGTTCATTCTCTGCTTACACCAAAAACCGATCGCTGTCTTAGTCCGATGATAAAGAGATCAATCATGAGAAGCAGATGACATAGATCAAAACTCTAAATGACAATAAATGTGATTATTGATTCAACACATAATAAATAAATTTCTTAATACTACTTTATAATTGGTGATTGAAAGTTCAAATAGCATTGAAAACACTATGAATGTTTAGACCCCCAATTACGAAATATCAATTCAAGCTTATTATCAAACAATTAAAGTGCGGAACATGAACATAAGCCAAACACAGAATTGATAATTAATCTAAGCCAATTATAATCACATCCACAGCAGAAAATAAAAGGCAAAGATAAAGGAAGAAAAATGCAAACACAAGAACAACACGCGATGTGTTATCGAAGGGCAAATTGAAGCCCTCGGCGTAAAACCTTTCCGCCGCCCTCCAAGCGGTAATAATCCACTAGAAAATGTAGTTGGAATACATAAACAATAATAGACCCTCTAAGCCTAATCTACTTAGGTACCTAAGCCCTCTAAGCTTCTTACTCTAATGAGGTTGCGCCGAACCTTTTTCTTTTCTAACTTACTGGATTCCGCTATAAACCATAGCATCAACCAATAGTCATTGGTCCCTTCCAAACAGTTTCCCTTAGCACCAAATGTACCTTCTCACAGACGTGGGTGTGATGAGAAAATGATTTAGTTAAGAACCTCTCAAGGATGTGTCAATGGAGAGGAAGAAAGTAGAGGAATTTGAAGAGTCTCTTAGTGAAGATTGGGGATGAGGCAATCTTATTTTTCTCTAGAGTTTCTCTCATAAAATTCTCTCTCAAAGCTCTCTACATTTTGTGGGTATAAGGGTCTATATATAGTGGTGTGTATTTGGAATACGAAGAGTCAGTTTTTGCCAAACAGGGTAAGTTGGCGGCTTGTCTAAGTCGCGAGTTCAAGTTGCGAGGTAACGGTCTGGCCAGCTTGGGACTTTTGTCCTGTAGTGCGACAACTGGCATGACCCTTCACCATCTAGCATGCTTGTCATGTGCACAGCATTTGGCGGCTTGCAAGCCGCGAGTCAGTCACGAGTCCTAGCCGTGAGTCTCTACTTCTTTGCACAAAGATAAGCAATTCTTCAAACTCTCTTCACACACTACCCTTACATGAGTCCCACCTAAATATAGGGTTACTAAGTGCTAAATTACAAGAAAATTAGCATGAAATAAAGTTAACTAGATGGTTGATAAATTTCAACCTTACAATCTCCCCCTTTGGCTATTCTATGACAAAACCCTATAACAAACTCTAGACTTAGCACGCGAGTTGGGAACAGTTGGAAAACTCACTCACACTTAACTCTAGAATCTGTGAAGCTTTTGAATCATAAGAAAAAGAACTCCTAAATCACAACAACACAATAAGTTTATTGTATGTAGAAAACTTGTAATGCATATGGAGCAAGCACAATGGAATAAAGCAATAAACTATGGCAAGACCAAAACAAGCAATCACTATAAACAAGTGACTACAATACTCACTCACACTTGTAATGAACATCCGGACATTCAAGCTGATAAACACAAGGTAAATCACTTGAATGACCAATACTCAACCAATGCACAGTATATAAAGCATATGCATCTACGAATGAAGTCCTACAAGGGCACAAGAATGACAGTACTTAGAAGGAAATGCATAACATTTAGTTATAAGTACTGATTTAGCAAAACACGCAGGCTGCATAAAACAAGGTACAAACCACATAGGCCTACAAAGTGCATAGAAACAAACCCTAAAAGCTTACAAAAGCAATATGGGTACAAAACTTAAACAGAAACCTTAAAAACCTACAAAGGTAGCAGGTACAAACACATAAACTCATAAAGTAAGAATAACGTACTGAAAAATATAAAATGAAAACAGAAATATGCTAAAGTTAGACAAAAGCGATAAACAAAAGCCTATTTGCTGAAATCTCCCCCTTTCGTTGAACTTTCCCTGCCAATATCATCTCCCCCTTTTTGTCATGGAATAGCTAGTCCTCATTATCTTCTAGCTTTCTTTAAATTTGATCCAATTGAGCTTGGATAGAGGTGAACTTCATATCCCATCTATTGTTGAGATGGTACAAGATGGATGTAAGTCCGGACATCTTTGTACTCAGCTCATGGACAAATGTTGCAACAGAGTCTAGCTTCTCACTGATGGGGAATGAGCTAGAGCATGAACCACTATGGGATGCTGAAGATTCTGTCTTGATTCCCTTCTTACTATGACCAATGCTAGCGTTGAATGTACGCATGTTGATTGGACCTAGTTTTGTACAGGAAATTCATTTTTGAAGGATGGAGCCCTTTACACTTCAAAATCCTTGAAATGAGAAAGCAAAAAGGAATGCATATTCTTGACTCAGTTTGTAGAACAGTTTTGCAAAGGACATGAAAGATATGAGCACAAATGTCAATATCTACATTAGAGATCAGATCATGAAGGAACAGAGCACGCCCATGGTTCATATAGCCTGTGCTGGATAGGGGGTATAGGTTGTGAAATATGATGATCGTGAGCACCCTTAATTTTGGGGGAAGAGATGAAACACTGACTAAGTTCCCATTTGAGGAAAATTTCAAATCTTTTCGAAGAACTTTCCGAAGCAAGTCCTCACCTGGATATAGATCATCATAGACCGGTGAGTTTCCAAGTATTGGCTGTTGATGTGAAGAATCTCCGCCAGGTATGTGGGAGAGACCGAGAAACTTTTTCCTCTGACCCATCACTTAAGTTCATCTCCCTCAACAATTGCATTGGCATAAAATTCTTTTACCAAATTCTCATATGCATAATGAAGGTCGGAGAGAAGATAATTCCAATCTTTATGAGCAAACCATTGAAGAATGTCAGTGTAGAAAAGGGAAGGTTGATCAATAACCCTTTCGAGTAGCAGTTTAGCACTTTTGAAGAAATTTTCATGATTCTGAAAGGCAGCATAGGATCTGAATTTGTTGGGATCGAACACTCCAGATGATGAGTGGGTCCTTTTTGCTTTAGGTGAGAGTTCATTAACATCAATGACATGTTCTTTTCCTTTGCTGTTTTCCCTTTTCACAGCTGATTTCTTGAATTGAGACATTTTGACATTGCAACATGGTTTATCACAAACAAGAGAAACCAGACAAGGCACTAAACAATATTAGCAATGTGTTAGTGTCACACCATGGATGAAGAAGGAAACTCTAAACACTTGAGATTTAGGTTCAAACCATGACAATGAGTTTGTGAATACAACCAAAACCACAAAAGATACACAAGATGGAGAAAATCAGTATAAGAACCATCACAAGCACATAATAAAATTAGAAAATCAGAAACCCATGTTCAATCATGATAAATCACAAACCACACTAGCAACACATAAATCAAAACAATAATGATCAAATTAGTAGATATGTAGATAAAGAAAGAAAATCCATACCTTTTTGTTGACGATTTGAGAAGAAATGATGCAAAAATGAAGGATTTTCGAAGAAATACTTAGAGTGTTTGTAAGAGTGAAATGTGGAAAACAATGAACAGTCACAAAAGGATGAGGGAAAAGCTAAAAAAGTTTTTTTTTTTTTTTTTAAACTAATTATAAAACAAAAAACACGCGTTTTTCGTGACTTCATTAAGTCGCCAGTTGCCAGGGTAAGCCGTGAACCATTGTGAAACCAAGATTTTCAAAAAATCTTCTAAGTGTTTTTCATGACTGGAAAGTCTACCCGCGAGATAGTCGCCAAGGGAGCTGCGAAAATCTTTATGTACCCCTCGCGACTGGACCTTCCACTTGCGAATAAGTCACCACACTAAGCCGCGAAAACCATAAAAACTCAAATTTTGAAAAAAATTTATAAGTATTTTTCGTGACTGCAGCCTTAACTCGCCAGTTAGCTGCAAAAAATCACAAAGTAAGCTCACGACTGGGGCATGCGACTGGACTTACCCGCGACTGAGTCGCCAAAACAAGGCAACATTTTTTTTTGAAATTTTTGACATTTTTTAAAACAAAATACTTTTCAAAAACAAACTAAAACACTCAAAAATATTTTTGTGTTTGATTAACAAAGATTGAGCTTGTGAAAACACATTTAAACAAGTACAGTCACACAAATAAATATGGCATTTATTGAGCATAGACTTGTGTGTTGTGTGTGGATATCAAACATGAGATAGTCTTTAGTCTAATGTAAAGGTTCAATGATCAATTCAATCAAGGCATACACAACTAGCACTAGATAATGTGACCTATCTCAATTATAGAAATGTGCATATATATATGACCTCCCACATAGACTTGAGTACAATTCTTTGAAGCTTATCATTTGGCTCTATAAACATCATATCATTTGATCATATTGAATTAACATATCTTATTGTGAGATAGATGCTTGAAATTTTTAATATTTCAAATTAATGAGTTAGCCTTTGGCTTTTTTGGGCATCAAACATTTTATTTTGGTCACTTTCCCTTTTTCCTAGTTAAATACTAGTATGTGTGACAGGCTTTTGCAGCTCAATATCTCTTTTCATTTGGAGATTTACATTTGGTGAGCTCTTTAAAATAATAAAAGTGGGAAGATATATAGGCACAAGTCTATGCATGTCTCAAGATCAACAAAACCATTCACTAATTATTCATGACAAGGTTGAAAATCTATTTACAACAATCACAATGATTTCAAGATTTTTCCCACAAAGATATGAGTGCATATGAGACAAGCTAATCTCGTAGATGCACACAGCCATTAGTACAAAGGTACAAGGCAAAACATGCTTTGAGACAATACTCAACAAAGTTGATCAAATTTTTGGATTTTCTACTTTTTATGTGTTTTTGGATTTTTTGACATAAAAGTAATGAAAGATTGATCAAAAGCAATGTAAAAACATTTTAAAATGCAACAAATAAACAAACAACAATTCAAAACAAATAGAAGCATAAAACATACAACCAAACATATTCGCAAGGCATAGGAAGAATTGATGCATGGACATGTTATGATGCTTATGCATGAGTACCCTTTGTCACCCACACGTCACGTGTGTTTGGGGTGATATCCTTAACGGATTGGGCACGAAAGTTAGGACTATCAAACCTTCGTGTGAAGCTTTCCATGCAATTTGTGAAGGTACCAATCATCTTCATCATGTTCATCATTCCGGGATCACAGTTTTGACTTCTTGGTCGCTTACCATCCAAAGTCTTATTGTCGTTTCTTCTTCCTCGTGACCGAGGAGCACTTGTATTGTTCAATGTTCTCAGCTTGTGGCATTTGGGTCTTGTATGTCCTTGCACTCCACAAAAGTGACAAACATGGTTTGATCTAGGACCCCGTTGTGGTCTCGGAAGAGATCTTCCTCTAGCTTCAAATCTGTCTTCTAATTGATTACGAGATTTATTAAACACTTGTTGATCAGCCACTTTCTTCTTCTTCTCAGCCTTAACTTTCTCGGGAATAGGTTCTTCTACAGTCGGCTCTTTTGCCTTTACAAACTTCATTCCTTTGGCGACCTTGGCTGATGAGTTGCTCCCTCCGGTGTGACCCAAACCGAACTTGTTTGAGGAAGGTTTTTGAGAAGAAATCACATCTTCTAACTTCTTGGAGGAGACTCTCTCTATCTTGACATGAGCTTGCACTATCTCTTGCTCAATAAATCTTACTTTTGTGTAAGCTTCTGATAGCTCACCATTTAGTGTTTCAATCTCACACTTCGCCTCCTTGTATTGTGCCAAGAGACTTTTGTAATCTTCCTCAGCCCTCTTCATCTTCTTAATGGTTGCATTAGCCACCTTAGCATATTTACCAATCTTTTCAAGGAGTGAGTTGTAAGTCTCTTGCAATCCCACTGCTTCTCCAACTTCCTCATCTTCAAACTCCTCAACTATTCTAATAGACTCCAAATCAGAGTGCTCACCAAGCTCTGTCACAAGTGTGCCCAAATCATTTGAAGACTCCACATATGTAATGGTCATGAATGTGGAGTAGTTTCCTTCTCCATCACAACTTTCCTCTGAATCAGAATATGATGAGTTTGAGTCACTTAGAGCAGTGGCATAGACCTTACCCTTTGACTTCAAATAGTTGGGACATTCCTTTTTGAAGTGTCCATGTCCATTACACTCAAAACATGTGATTCCTTGAGAAGATTGGGAATCTCTACTATCTTTCCTTTAGAATTCTTTCTTCTCCTTCCCAGAACTCTGAAATTTTCCTTTGTCACCAAATTTCCCACCGTTCTTGAGTTTCAAGAATTTCCAGAAGTTCTTTACAAGATACGCCACATCCTTATCTATTGCATCCTCTTTAGAAGAATCATGAGATACCACTCTCTCATTAATTGTTTTAAGAGCAAGAGATTTGCTCTTCTTCTGCATAGGTAGTGACAATTCGTACATCTGCAATGACCTGACTAGCTCTTGAACTCTAATGTCGTCAAGATCCTTGCTCTCTTCAATGGCCGTTACTTTGGCACGAACACTTTCTGGTAGTGACCGAAGGATCTTCCTTACAACTTTAGAATCCTCCATCTTTTCCCACAAATTAAACTTGCTGACGACCACCTCGTTCAGCTTACTATAAAAAGAGTGAAAAGACTCATCCTCGCTCATCTTGAGCTCCTCAAAGCGAGTGGCCAACATCTGAAGTTTGGTGTCCTTCACCTTCTTAGTCCCTTCATAAGTTGTCTCTAGAATTTCCCATGCTTCCTTAGCAATGGTGATATGTGAAATCTTGTGAAATTCTTTTGGAGAGACATCATAGAAAATGGCATTCAAGGCTTTGCTATTTGCATTAGCTGCTGCAAGTGCTGCCTTATCCCAGGTGGATTTGGCAGCCTTTGGCATAGTCTAACCAATTTCAACTGCATCCCACACAGCATCATCAATAGAACATAAAAATGCCCTCATTCAGACTTCCCAAGAAGCATAATTATTACCATAAAAAAATGGTGGTACATTAAGAGATTGAGACCAATCCATCTCAATGTAGGGTCAGGGATTACACTTAGGTATTTAAACCACAACAAGTGTACTTTTTCTGATACCAATTGAAAGTTCAAATAGCGTTGAAAACACTATGAACGTTTAGACCCCCAATTACGAAATATCAATTCAAGCTTATTATCAAACAATTAATGTGCAGAACATGAACATAAGCCAAACACAGAATTGATAATTAATCTAAGCCAATTATAATTACATCCACAGTAGAAAATAAAAGGCAAAGATAAAGGAAGAGAGATGCAAATACAATGACAACACGCGATGTGTTATTGAAGAGGAAACCAAAGCCCTCGGCGTAAAATCTCTCCGCTGCCCTCCAAGTGGTAATAATCCACTAGAAAATGTAGTTGGGATATATGAACAACAATAGACCCTCCAAGCCTAATCTACCCAGGTACCTAAGCCCTCCAAACTTCTTGCTTCAACGAGGTTGCGCTGAACCTTTTTCTTTTCTAGCTTACCGGATTCCGCTATAAACCATAACATCAACCAATAGTCATTGGTCACTTCCAAACTGCTTCCCTTAGCACCAAATGTACCTTCTTATAGACATGGGTGTGATAAGAAAAGGATTTTGGTCAATAACCTTTCAAGGATGTATCAATGGAGAGGAATAGAGTAGAGGAATTTGAAGAGTCTCTTAGTGAAGATTGGGGATGAGGCAATCTTATTTTTTTCTAGGGTTTCTCTCACATAATTCTCTCTCGAAACTCTCTACATTTTGTGGGTAAAATGGTCTATATATAGTGGTGTGTGTTTGGAATATGAAGAGTCAGTTTTTGCCAAGCAGGGTAAGTTAGCGACTTGTCTAAGTCGCGAGTTCAAGTCACGAGGTAACGGCCTGGCCAGCCTAGGACTTTTGTCTTGTAGTATGACAGCTGGCATGACCCTTCACCTTCCTGCATGCTTCTCATGTGCACAACATTAGGCGGCTTGCAAGCCGCGAGTTAGTCGCGAGTCCTAGCCGTGAGTCTCTGCTTCTTTGCACAAAGATGAGTAATTCTTCACACTCTCTTCACACACTACTTTTACATGAATCCCACCTAAATACATGGTTACTAAGTGCTAAATTACAAACAAATTGACACGAAATAAAGCCAACTAGGTGGTTGATAAATTTCAACCTTACAGTGATACATTACCTTACATGTAAGGTTTATGTACTTCTCAAAACATTAAAAAATAAAAATAAAAAAGCTTGTATAAGGTTATGTAAAATTGGTAATATCACACTTATCAATAGCATTGCCCTATAAAAATATGAAAAGTTTTTGGCTCTAGTATTGTCAAAATACTAAAACTACTACTAATTTTACTATAAAAAATTACAAAGTGAGATGAGAATGAATATGATTGGTACTGCATATTCAGTCCACAAGGAACTTGGGAAGGAAACCATATCTTTCAAGGTATAACAAAAATTCATCCTAAATTTAGAAGCCTATTGCACTTACGAAAAAATAAAAAAATAAAAAAATAAAAAATAAAAAAAAAAGAAAAGAAGAAGAAGAAGAAGAAGAAACCTATTGAATGTTATGACTCGTGTGGATGTTGGATAGTGCTTCAATTCTTAATACAAACTTATTAATTCATTTAAATTTTTTGTTTCTCATGCTAAGCAAGGCTATTCTGGTGTGATGGACCTCTAGATGATAAAAATCTATCAATAAAGATGATTTTGTAATCAATTGTGATGTTCATGTGGTTTATATGTTGAAAGAGAAATGCAAAGTGTGGTTCAAGTTTTTGAGTATACAGTATAAGCAGAGATTCAAACATATGCATGTATATTGATTACCAATAAATAATAATAAAAAGTCAAAACTCAAAGAGAGTCAAGAATATGACAACAATACAGACACCATCACAATCTAGATATAGTTAAGTTGATAAAAAAATTTCTGCACTTCTTTCAAGTTTTCATTGAAATAACATGTTGAATTGTTCTTAAATCAATCACTTAGTTTGGGCTTCACTTTAGTTGCAACCAAATATCTGTGGGCAGACTTTCAAGGCTTCATGCACATAATTTTTTTCCATTATGCTATAGATTTTGAAAGCCAATTTATCAAACTACAAAAGCACTCTGTGATAACATATTGATTCATATTTGTTTGTACATTTAGGGTAAAAGTAACAAGTAGTGTCAAGATAAATTAGCAATTATTTTTGGCAGGACATAATAGAAAAATGTAGTAGTAGTAGCAGTACTAAAAAAAAGCTTGTAAGGCCAGCAAAACTTGCTGCTAAGAAAGGTTTCAAATAATATGTAAATCTATCATCACACAAGTGTTTCTTCTTCCTCCCCCCCCCCCCCCCCCCTCCCCCCTTTTCTGGGGATAGGAAATTATGGCTTGTTCAAGCATAGGTGGGTAAATAAAAAGACATGTAAAAGGCAGTTTGTATAAAGAATGATGGAATTAGAAAATTTTACTGTAAAGCTAATAATAGCATGTCATTAGGGAATGATTCCTACACTTAACTATACTATTTGCTATTAGTCTTAAATTCTGTCGTATCCTCAACAACCAATCTCTTGGCTTGGTAAGAGCCGTAGCCCCTTCTATTGCCATGACTCTCTTAGAGGCATAGTTCTTCCATGCAGAGAGTCTATTTCTGAACCACCTTTAAGTTGGGTTTTGGTTTAGTATCACCACCTCTTCTGAACCACCTTATTTGTTAGGCTTAGAATGCACTACTACTCAAAATCATATCATTGAAACTACCATATATCTAGAGTGTATGAAGGTTATGATGATGAGACTTCTATCATTTTCCTTACTACTTTGGAAGTTTGTATATGTCCTGTAAATCTCCTACTATACCTAATTTGCTAGCTTCTTGGAGTAGATGCTAAAAGTTATAATCATGGTATTCTAAACGAGTGTATTTGTAGAAATAAATATTTCCCAATAACCGTCACTGCTTCATAATTTGATTAATATGATTCATTTTGTCACAAAAGTACACCAATTTAACTACATCCAATCTCTTAAACCTTTTTTTTATAGCATTTTGATAGTGTTACCAACATTTTACTTGATTTTAGTTCTCCTCTGAAAAGCCTATTCTTAGAGGGGAAAAGCCTAGCTGTTGCGAACTCCTTCCAGTTCTATGCCTAAAGTCTGTGATAACTGAAAACTCTAGAATTGCTGCGGATAAAGAAACTCTATAGGTAGAGGAAACAGGGCTAGAGAAATATTTTAACGAGAACACAAAAATCTTGGAGAGCTTCCAATTCGTTTTTGGCATCGTTGGTTAAATATTGTCAAGATCAAGAGGCTTAAAGGATCTTCATAAAAAAAGATTTTTTAAGAAATATTGTTCTTACAATGTAGGGCATTGTAAATCCACTCATAATCTATGACTTCTGGCTTGTCTAGTAGAACTTCGCTGCAAACTGGTGTTATTTTTTCAGTTTTTTTGAATAATCTAATTGTCTGAATATTTTTCAAGACTACTGTTGACACTTAGGAACTTGTTGAAGATGTTCTTAGGTTAGAAATTCTAGCACTATGCCTCTTAAGCATGGTGTCTCTATGGCAGTAGTGCTAGTGATGCTATTTCTATTCGAGTTATATCACCTGATGTTCTTATTACTTATGGCATATTAGAAAACTAGCATGCGATTGAAATGATAGTGTTATTGGCCTGGCTTTTAGTCATTACTCTTAAAGTTAGAAATGATTCTCATAAGCTTGATTAAAAGTAACTAGCCTTACTACATGTGCTTCGCACATGCAATGATGCTTTTCTTTTTTTATTTTTTAGGTTTTCACGTTTTACGCATGGGAGTTTTATTTTACTTTTATTTTAAGAAGAAGTTGTATTAGTACTTTACTACTAATGCGAGAGAGAGATGTGGAGGTGGGATAAAAGCAGTTCAGTGATAATAAAAAAAATGGTACATTTGTGGAAAAAGGAAAACATTGTTATTTTAATATTTTTCTTTCTAGAAGAAGTTGTATTAGTACTTGACAACTAACGTGAGAGTGAAATGTGGAGCTGGGAGAAAAAAATGATTTTTTTTTTAATTTATCTAAAAATTAGAAGTTTTTGAAATAATAATTTTACATGTCTAACCCTATAATTTAAGCCTTAGAAACAGATAAATTTGAGGGTATTTCGAGCATCTAAATAGACGATCCCAAATTGGGTAATACCCTTAAATAGTACTATAGATACGTGTTGGGTGTGTGAGTACCAAGCAAAATGGATAAATCTAGCAGCCTCAAAATATTTTTTTACAGAAGGATTGGCATGTAATTTAGTGACTCTATGAAAGAGATACAATTGAATGGCCTTTTGGTTTTGGTTGATGATTGTAATGCCCAAGGCTGTCCATGGGTCAAGTCAAGTTGGCAAAATCAACCCATGCCCATTTTCTCATGCAAACCCACCAACTTAAATATGATCTAGACCCACCCAATTATTAATTGAGTTAAATGGGTAGAAACCCAATTTGACCCAATTATAACTAATGTTAATTGGGTTTTAGCTAGGTACCCAATTAAGCCCAAATATCATTTCTACAAAACCACTAAAAAGACCAAAATACCCATAAAACCTCCAAAATTACGAAAAGACCTCCTAAACCTGAAAATGACATAAATACCCCCTGAAATCATAAAATGAGCAAAATACATCCTAAATCTAAAAAAATGACCAAAATACCTCTAAAACATTAAAATGACCAAAATACTCCCTAAACCTGTCTAATTACTAAAATACCCTTGAAACCTAAAAAAAGAAAACCAAAGTACCCCCTAAACCTAAAAAAATGAACGAAATACCTCGAAAACCCAAAATGACAAAAATACCCCCAAAACCAAAAAAAGATCAAAATTCCAACTAAAGCTAAAATTTTGCTCATTTTGTTTTTGTTTACTTACCCAATTGTGTACTAAATTGGATTGGTATTAGATACTTAACAATATTGGTGGACAATATTACTTAAGATTAAAAAGCATTTTGGAAGAGGTCAATAAATTTTTTGATTTTATTAAGAATGATCTCAATTGCAATAATAGAACAATTACTATCTACAACAACACTACAAATCATAGCATATTTCAACGAGAGGCTGAACTTAAACAACTCGAAAAATAACAATAAAAATTCCCCAATTTCATTCAAATAAAGAAAAAGTGAACAAGTTAGATGGGATTTTATTTAGAATAGAATCTCGGTAACCTATTTTCAAATTGTATTTATTCATTCGAAATTAGATTTAACAGCTAGGGAAGCATTCATTAATGTTTACTAGTACAAGCATGAGGGTTCTGCTTGCTCGAAACTCCAAGCTGGACGTTAGCACAGGTGGAAGTAGTAGATCCTCCACCTCCCTTGTATGCGAGATCAATGTCAGAAAGCACCACTTGTTGTCATGGTACACTCTTACTACAAATAAGATTCACAGCTTCCTTTGTCGAAGAAGTGCCTCTAATTTTTTTGAAGCTAACATTGCTGATATTAACTTTAGAGGCAGATTGAAAACAAAACAAAAAAGCCACCCAAGAATTCGATATTAGTATTTGTAATTGTTTTTACTTTTTTTTTTTAACATCAAAATTTGTGTATATATTTGTGATGTTTATAATAACCTCCTCGTCTGAGCATTGACTGTTTGCGTAGTAGTTTTGATCAATGAGGATGGGATTGGCAACATTTTTCATGACAACATCCTCGAAATGTATATTAGAAGCAACTCCAGAAGTGGAAGTAGGCCATGTTTTGATTCTAACAGCATTTTTTGTATTGCTAAGTGTGGCACCAGTAACTCTGATTCCTGAAATAGGTTTTTTGTTCTCGTACCTTCCTAGACTTCTAATGCTGATACCATGGCCAGGTCCACATGTTACTTGATTAACAGTAATATCTTGTGCTCCATCACCAATGGAGATGTAATCATCACCTGTTCCAATATTAGCACTGGCAATGGTGATCTGAGATGAACGTCCCATATGGATTCCATTGGTGTTAGGGCTATCTACGGGTGAAGTTATGGCAACATGTTGGGATTGCAACTTCTTGCATTCCAAAAGGTTGATGTGAAAAATTTGCTGTCCTTCGATGTAATGTCTTGGACTTTTGAATTTGTGACGTAGTCGAACCTTATATTCTGTTCATGTTTACAAGTTAAATAAATTAAAACGCTAAATATACAAAAATAAATAAATAATTGCTTGGAAACAAATGTGAACATTAAATCAATATAAAAAAAATGGTAAAGTTGTAGCAAATATTATTACATAAAAACTTACAAACTAGTGTTTCTACGAATGTGGTTGGTACTACTTCAATAAAATTATATTATATAAACAATTCTTCAGAGACCACAAGCTTTGTCAAAAGATTACATGTGCGATTGTGATTGGTGAATTATCACTTTTATATTTAACCATTGTTTTTTCTATATCGGTTATAGTCACACATGTTAGTGTTGTGGCACAAAAAGTACTCCATAAACTTTCTCATATATAAATTTTAAAATTAATTCTTTTTTGAGTTGTGACACATCACTATACAAAACTTGTCAAATTATTAGTAAAACATCATTTAACATATAAATGTTTGAATTTTTTTTTTTAACGGGTAAATTTTGTAAAGTTGTAGTGTCTATGTATATCTACGTAGAAAATGATGGAATATAAATGCTAATTAAATAAGATTGAAATCTTACAATAGGAAGTACGTTGCAATTTTTTTCTTTGCTACACTCATTTTTTTTGCCATGCTTGTTCTCCTTTGCCATAAAAAACTCCACCACCTAACACAGTGAGACCGTCGATACGTTCAAAAAGAACTCAACCATCTTTACCATTGAAGGAGGCAACATCTGATGGGGTTCCCTGAAGGTTAAACTCAATAGCACCTTTGCATGGACCAAACAAAGTCACTAAACCTAGTTTCTCTACTCCTGCTAAAATCACAACTTTACTTCTTGCTACTGTGCACGCCGCTTTCCAAGCTTTTGTCAAAGCCTAAACACATTATAAAAAAAAATTATAAAAAAAAAAAAAACAAAAAAAAAAATCAAGATTAGTATATAATACTCATTTTGCATGTTAATGTTTTATCATTTGTTCACGACATAGATCAGTTTCTAGTGTAAATGAAGTTTGAACCTGAGTTCTCTTTTTCAAAGTAAAAAGGCTTTACTAGTTATGTTAACTAGAATACACTGTTCTTGTCAATTACTTATTTATACCTGGGTTATATCAGCATTAGGTTGTGTTCCATATGATTTAATATCAAAGACCTGTTGGGCTTTGGTGGATGCCAACACTAATAGCAAGGAAATTATTGCAATGCTTAAGTTCTTTCGCATCTTATTGTTCTTTAATTTCTTTATATTGCCAATTTGTTGTACAAAATGATGGTAACCCCATTTGGTTTGAAGCTATTTATACTTTAATACTTGAGCTCCACACCATGGAAACTACTCAACTAATATTAACTAATTTAATGCAAGGTTGCTAAGAACTCTCCTGTAAATACTTCAACTTCTGTACTATTATTTGTTTTTGTGCTTTCTCCTCCACTAATTAATTATCGTTTGTTGTTGTATAATTTAAGATTGTTTTACTTTTGTATATCATCTTAACTTCTTTGCTTTAAATGGCACGCTGTTAGCCACCCGAAATATGTTCATCTTATCATGTAACCAAAGCGAATACTTCCGTTACTAAGGGGGGAAAAGTCTAGTAAATTCTTTCAAAATTAGCATAGGTAGCATGCTTGCCTACGCTTTACAATCACAAATAATGAAACCCATAAATGTTATGCTCGTTTTTTAGGTTTCAGGGTTATTTTGATAAATTTATTTTGTTTTTTTTTGGGGGGGGGGGGGGGAGGGGGGATTATTTCTAGCTCTTTTTAGGTTTTGAGATGTATTTATGTCATTTTTTTGGTTTAGGGGGGTATTTTGGTCAATTTTCAGGTTTTTGGGTATTTCAGTCATTGTTTTTTAAGTTTTTAGGTTATTTTTGTAATTTTAAGTGGTTTTCTTTTTTTGTTTTTAATCATATTTGGTCTTTCTTTAGGTTTGGAGGGTATATGGAAATTTTAAAGTATTTTAGGAGCAATTTAGTCATTTTCAAGTTTAAGGGGCATTTTAGAAATTTTATTAGGCAATTGGGTTGGGTTGGGTTTGGGTTAGAAGTAATTAGTTATATGGGTACTAAATGAGTAAATGAGTTTAACCCAAACCAATCGCTCACCCCAAACCCACCCATTTGACACCCTTAGTATTAGGGATGAACCACCACTTAACTTAATTTAATCGGGAGAATGATTAGGGATTTGTTGCCAATCGAATGGCCAGTCAAATCTAGGTGTCTCAAGTTGTTGGTTGGGTGGGGTGGAATGTTAGGTGACATGGTCTAGGCTACAATCAATAATGAAGTATCAAATCAAAAAAAAAAAAAAAAAAATCCAAAAATAATGTGTATTTTTGGGTTTATTTGATTTGAACCCATGAATTGACTTAACAAGAAAATTGGAGAAGAAGAGACGAGAATTGAAGAAAATATACATTGATCAAAAATGATATTTTTGCCAACATATTTGCTACGTGCCAAAACATGAAACATATTATTATTAGTTATGTGACAATATTTGGAACTTAAGTTTCACTAGAAACTTATATAAATAAACAAATAATCAACAAATTTTTTTTTTTGCTGTGGATCTAATCTAACACAGATATACAAGAATGACTTCATATAACCAGTTCGTATGCTTTAAACACACACACACACACACACACACACACACACACACACACACACATACACATTTATTAAAAAAAATAAAAGAAAACGGACTTACTCGAGGGTAGAAGAAGGTATGTAGATGCTTATACACTTTTGGGTTAGCTTTGTCGACATCCTCAAAAGAGCGAGGGAATGTTTGTTTGAGTAGAATAGAATGGCTAATGGAACAAAAAATGCTGGTAATGGACTTTTTTTCCCCCTCTTGCATAGCAAGCATAAGATAGGGAAGAGAGAAATCAATGTTCTACAAAATTAATTATGTAAGTTGATGTTAATAACAATAATGATTAATCATATAGTTGAGTGCTTATTGTTTGTTTCTTATGTTCAAGCGCTAGAGTAGTTTCGGTTATTGTGCTTCATTTACTCTTGTTCTGCACATAGATAAGTTAGAGTAAAAGCAATTAAGCCGTGTCTTTAAAATTAGAGGTCTAAACAAGCTATAGTGTTTTACACTATTTGAGCATTCAGATTCTAATCTTCTTGCCATTTAGAAAACCTATATTAGAATAAAGAGGAGTTCCACTAGCATTCATTTTTGTTTTACCTAATGGTATAGCTTTGTTTATGCACAAAAGAAAGCAAAAACAAACTTCTTTATTTAATCACTATTTAATCTTTCCAATTTGGTGTTGATGTTCAGAAATTTATCTAGTCTAAAAAGAATAAAGAATTCATACACTCAATGATCGCAATTCCCCATCGATGTCAAGTAGATTTCTTTACCAATTGTATATTTTTTCATAAAGCAAGGAGGAGACCAATGTTGCTGGTGCAACACTAAAAGAGAAGGAAAGAAAGAAAGCCAAACCAAAAACTAGTTGCCATTTTAACTTGTACATTATTACAATGCTAAAACCAAACTTATTTAAAACCAAATAAGTCAATTTACACCTCAGACATTAAGACCCTGATGCTATAGTCTTTCAGTCGTTGAGCCAACTACTGCTTTAGTCTTTGAGTCATTGAAGCTAAGTGACTAGAGCAGTTAAGCATACAAATCTTTGAACTTTTGAGGAAAGTGGTGGAAATTGGATACTGATGAAGTGCAAATCGTTAGTCTTGTAAGTTCATCCAGATGGAACCGGGTCCTCATCAGCTATCCCTGCAAATGTAGAGCAATGGCTCCCTTAAAGTGGTCACTGGTGTGGTGCCTGCCACCACGTCTCTGATGCCAAAGTTAGTATATAGGAGTTTTTAAAGAATAATAAGAGTGTTCAGAATATCAAAGAATCAATGAATATCTTTTAGGTGAGTTTTTCTATTCTCCGTTTGTCTCTGATCAGTGTGTATATATATGGTTTCATGGTTCCTAGCCATTGGGGCCTTAATTGTGGCTTTAGTGTCCTTTTGTAATGTCTTAGGGCTCATGAATATAGGTTTTAATCAGGATCCAACGGTCTTCCCACTAATTGGTAACTGTCCAAGGCATTGAATGCTCTTATTAATGGTGATCCTGTGTGATAGATCACAATCTGAATGACCCCTTATTATTAACCCTAATTAATTAATTTAGCCAAGTAATTAATTAATCAATTAATCATGCAATTTTATGGAAGCACAAAAAAATCACCAACAACTAAATATGCAGCGAAAAATAAATAACATGGTGATTTGTTTACGAATGGGGAAAACCCTAACGGCAAAAACCCCACCGGGTGATTTTCAGGTCACCACTCCCGAAACTCCACTATTATCAAATCAAGCGGTTACAAGTAAAGGAATCCCAAGTACCTTACCAACCTATAGTTGAACCCTTACCCCAATACCCAATTGGACTTGATCTGTAGTGACAATCTCCACCTTTGATGCACAGCTTCCAAGTACGTGACTAACCAATGCGCAGATCCAAGTACGCGACTTCAGAACACCAACTAAGAAAGAATGGTTGGCTGCAAAGTTCTTCAGTTCATCCTTTATGATGAATGACAGGAAGATGCTTGGTTACAAAACCCTATGGTGCAAATACACAGTAACTTCTTGATGGAAGATGAACTAGGTCAAGAACTTCGTCTGTTGATCACAATTTGCTTGAACAGAGATTGCTCAATGCTAAAGCCATTTGTGTCACACTTGACGACTCTTAAAATAATCCTTTTATATGTTTAGGGTTAGAAAAAGAGAAGGCCCAAAAACATATTCACGGATCCCAAGAAAATCAGATTG